>WBMY01011685.1:501904-553922 GCA_013397315.1 Donacobius atricapilla
CATGTCCCTGTCCCTGTCCCTGTCCCTCCCTGTCTGCCCCCGTCTGTCCCTGTCTCTGTCCCTCCCTGTCCCTATCCCTGTCCCTGTCCCTGTCCGGCCCTGTCCCTGTCTGTCCCTGTCTGTCCTTGTCTGTCCCTGTCCCTGTCCCTGTCCATCCCTGTCCTTGTCCTCTGTCCGTCCCTGCCCGCTGTCCATCCCTGCCTGCTGCCTGCTGCTCACTGCCCATCGCCCACGGGTGCTGATCTCAGCGCGTCCCTTGCCAGGTTCAACGTTAGGGATGTGCACCCACCCTTCAGATCATTCCAACGACACCCTGAGCCTCCCTCCCCCCTGCCCCGCTGTCCATCAGGCACTGATGGGTTCACGGTGTGTTTCTCCATACTAAATAAGGCGTTTAGGGACTGAGGACCTTTTCAAACCTCATCACCTCCCATTCCCCTGGGTACCTGCTTCTTACACCTGCCTTCTCCAAAATAAGAATGGACAATTGTATCAATCTTCTCCTTTCTCCTGTGAAAATCCCGAGTCCTTTTAAAACAAAATGTTATGCTGCACACACAGTTCACCTTAATAACAAGAAGGAGAAGATGAATGATACCTGAGAACTATTTATCATGTCACTGGTAGTGCTATTGGTGAGCAAGGGGCACTACAAAACTACCTTGATTGGAACAGAATTAAAATGTGCCTATTTCCCTTTGTTTAGGGAAATGAGGGAGCATGAGGGAGCTTCTGGAGAGTGTTTTAAGAATCTGTTTGCAAACAACTGTTAGAATTGCAGGTACATATTTAGCAGCTTTAATTCAGTCTTCGAATCTCCCAGGATTTGTGGGTCAGTTATTAGGGTACTCCGCGTTTATCTTCAGATTTAAACCTGAATACTGAGGTTTGGGCACCTCTGTATGTAATGGTCCCAGTCTGGCACCCAGCTCATTGGAATTGAACATTCAGAGTTACACAGAGCTTGATGAATGTTGCTGTGTAGGTCTTTACTGATGATTGTGCTACAAACACAGGGTTTCAGTCCCAAATGTCAGTATTGTCCAAATCTTCCTTTCTTTCTTCAGGAGGCCAACACTCTGTTTTCTGTTTTTCTGTCTTCTCCATCCAGAGAGGGCTTTGTGGGTATAAAGCTGGTAAAACTTTTTTTGGAAATGAACACCGTTATGCAAATTGTTGCTTGAAAGCGGGCACAGACATACGCAGTGCAGATTCAGACTGAGTTCTCACTGAGATCATCTATAATGCTTTTCTAAATACCAGGAGGTTTTGCAGAACTGGACAGGTATGCTGCATTTATTGATATAAGCTTCTGGAGACCAAAAGATGAATTTTGGTATGTCAAATGGCAGTGGAACCATTTCTGTCTTCACAAATTCTTGTTTGGATTTAAATTATTTCTGTTTATCTCGCCCAAGTCCCTTCTCAACCTGCTGGAGCCCCCAGGTTAGCTGACCACTAGGATGTGGTCACTACAATGTGACCACTAGAATGGACAGACTTGTTGGAGTGGATCCAGAGAAGCCATGAAAATCAGAGGGCTGGAGCACCTCCCCTATGAGGAAGGCTGAGAGAGTTGGGATTGTTCAGCCTGGAGAGCAGAGGCTTCAGGGAGACTCTATAGAACCTTCCAGTACCTAAAAGGAGCTAACAAAAAATCTTTAGATGGACATTTTACAAAGTCATGGAGTGTTAGGGCCAGGGGGAGTGTCTTTAAACTGATAGAGGGCAGGTTTATATTGGGCGTTAGGAAGAAAGTCTTTGCTGTAAGAGTGTGAGGCACTGGAACTGCCCCAAGGAGCTCGGTTGCCCCATGCCTGGAAGTGCTCAAGTCCAGGTTGGAAGGGGTTTTCGGCAGCCTGGTCTAGTGGAAAGTGTCCCTGCCCATGGCAGGGAGTTGGAATGAGATATCTTTAAGATCCCTTCCAACCCAAACTATTCTATGATTCTATGTAAAGAATTATATCTCCAGGTAAGAGGAGTCCTAGCCTCGTGGGATAAAAAGGACATCAAAAGTTTCTGATGTTATTAAACTAAGCAGCCTTAGTCATCATGTGGCCAGAAAGCACCTGCAGGAATTGAGTTTTGAAAGAAAACAAGGTTAATAAAAAACATTTGAGGTAGGACATACTAAAGGGTAGAGGTTATATGAATTAGAGGTGCCTGTAATCTTGTATCAGTACACTCAGAGGAAAGGACTGGCTTTCATATTTCTTCAGCTGAAGTAATCAAAAAAGTAGAGCATCAGTCACTGGTATAGCTGCAGTAGGCTGAAAATCATGTTTGTATCTTAAAGGTGTTGCCCCATGACTTCTTGTGAAACAATGTCTGCTTAAAATGATGAAGAAAACAATGTTGTTTGGAGAAATGTAAAACTTCGGTGAAACAAGATCTTAAAATATTGTGCTTCTGGCCCCATTAATTTCCATTTTGTCGCTTCTCTGAGTCATAATCTTTATTAACAGCCCAGGTGCTAGTTTTATCTGGATAGAAAGAGTTGCCACAGAAAAGGCTGTCCTGTTTAGGGTACAGGGTCTGACATAGTAAAGGCCAGGGCTATGTTGGCCAGAGAATGTCTAAAGCATGGATAGGCACCAGGGTTGGATTTTCCTTAGCAGTCTAACTAAAGTGATTAGTTACTCACCTCTAAAACAAGATTACAAAGGGCAGTTCCTGAATATTGCAACAGGTTTGCTCGGCAAAAATATTGAAGTAGTTTTTAGACATTGGGTGGCTGCATATAGGAAACCTTCTGTGAGGGTGGAGTAGGTCTGGTTTTTGTGGACTTGCTGGATATATTGCCATTTACAGTAGTTGATATAGCTGATTTCCATGGTTACCACACAGAAGGATTATTCACCTTGTTTATAATTTTGGTTATGTTTAGAGAAAGAGAGAGGGAGGGATAAAATGCATATTTGAGAAGTGTAGCCTGTACTTAACTCATAGGGGTCTTGTAAGGTTGAATTAGCTAATATTTTCTGCTTTGCTTTGGAGATGTAAAAACTACTTATGCCTTATTACTGTTATTTTATATTTTTCTTATGTGGACAAATCTTGCCAGGTTTAAGAAATCACATTTCTTAAATAGCTTAACCTTTTAAACCTGCAGGAAGATTTTTTTTTAATGGAAAAACCTTTGCTTCTAACAAGAATACAAGACAGATGATCCAGTAATTAAGGTGCTGAGCTGCCCCTTAAAAGATCTCAGCTAAGTTTCTGCCTGTGAAGAATCCTTCTTCACAGTAAATCACTTTATGTTAGACTCAGTTTACCCTCAGTGGAGGATAACATTTTCTTTTCTCAGCTGGTCTACTAAGGTTGTAAACTCAGAGCCCAGAGACCACCCTCGACTACCTGTTCATATCTAGTGTGGCTGTAATAAGAACCTGATCTTACCTGTGAAGAATGAACAATTTAAGGATGAGGTAACTATTTTGCATGAGGTGTTTAGCTTCCTTCTTCAGTGGACAGTGAATAAGGCAAAGGAGATGTTATTGTAAATCAGCTACTTTTCCTGACTTATGCTGTACAAACATTCATAGTCAACGGACTGCAGTTTTATTACAGAGTCATGGGAGCTATTTTACTCTGGAATCTGTAAATTAACCAAGGTGTTAACTAGGGTAGTAAAGATAATGACTCTTTTAGGCTTACTGAAGCCCCATGCAGACTGGGAAGCCAGACCCTCTGCTTGCAAATGCTTGTGAAGCAGCAGCGTCATCACTTTCCACCATCCAGACAACTGGCTCAGCATCCTGATGTTACAGGATAGATTCCCACTTTCAATGCTTAAGCAAAGTGGAGGAGGGATGTCTCAATCACTCTGATTCCTCTTGAAGCTGGGAATCAGAAGATTAATTAAAGCGTTTGTAGATGTGAATGGGAAGGTGTGTGGAGAAGTACGTTTTTTTCAATTCCTTTTGTGACAGAGTTATGTAAGGGGGCCACAAACTATTATCCTATCTTGGAGATGCTGGGCGGGTTTGAAATGAAACATCAGGAAAACAGTGTGTCCCAATTCCACAGGACTTGCTTATGCTGAGCTCTAAAAGGTAAAATACAGTCAGAATATAAGCCAGCAGCTCAGGGTACAAATTTTAGGCACATGGGGCAAAGTGGAAAACATGTGAACTCCCTCTGCCATGCAGAAGGGTTAAAAGTATCACACAAATCCAAGATGAATGCTGGAGACCTTTTCTTCCTTTTTCTCCTAAGCAGATCTCTGGTAGAAAATAATTTCTGTGCCACCAGAAAGCTCCAGAAAAAAAGTACTCTAAAGGCTGGTCTGGTTGAATATATTATTTCTTGGAAATATTTTAAAAATATGTTTTCGTTTGGTCTTACTAAAGTAATGTGAAAGTACCAAGTGCTTTTTGTCTCTAGTATCTAACCTTGCTTCTAGACTGTGCTGACCAGGTCTACAAAACAAAGCGAAGTACATCCATGTGATCCCTCTAAAAGGCATGAATGTGTTATCCCTGATGCAAGTTATTCCAAAAAATAAAATCTGTTTTTTCTTGTATTGGTAGGTATAACATTATATATATAGCACTCCTAGTGAGAGTTTCTGAAATACATAAATACATATGCTGCATAAGAAGGTCATCAGGATGAATAAATAGTTCTAGACAAAGGAAAAGTCTTTAAAAACATTCATCTTAGAGCTGCTTCACAAAAGAAATGACATCCCAGTTTTAATTTGTTAGCAAACTGGACACCTGGATGCCAAGGGATCACTCTCAAAGAATATGGGTAGTCCAGCTGCCTTTCCCTGCACACACTGCAGAGAAATTTCTTTTTTTCTTTCCCTGCTAAAGATGAATTTGAGTCTTTGTTTCAATTACCTTATTTAAAATTAATCATGCTTTTGAAGTTCTGTAGACAAGAAACAGAGGATAATCTACAAACCCCATGAATGACAATATTAATATTCTGCACAAATATTACCAGCCTTGTGCTGAGGAGAAAGTACCTGATCAGAGTGTTTCCTTGGGCTGGAAAAAGAATTCCAGGCCTCTTGTCAGTAGAGTGGTGACTGATCACTTGGCTTTGATGTCTTTAGTTCTATCAGGAAAGAGGTGCCAGAAAGTGAGGTAGAGTTGAGAGCAGAGAGCGGCGGTTTGGGGTCCTCTTGTTCTAACTGGAGACTGATCCTTCCCGTTTGCTATATAAAGCCATGGTTTTACAGCGAATTCCAGGACATGTGGGGCAGCACAGCAGTGGAAAGGATGACTGTCCCTGGTTGGTATGGCTGCAGTGATGTTGCTGGTGCAGCCCAGCTCTCCTCGTCCTTCAGCTCAGCCAGCTGTGCCATCTTGGGCAAGGAGGTGTAGAGGCAATTCCAGCTTGTGCTGGATGCCTGTGCTGTGTTACCTATGTTTTGGCCAAACTATTTCACACTAAGGGTCCCCTTCTAAACACTTAATTAGGTGGACTCTTTCAGAACTTCATGGGTGATAGCTCTGGAAGTAGAAAGTCTTCATGACTCACTGAGTATTGTCTGTGAGGAATGATTGAAGCCATCTACTTGCAATCCCACTAATCCCTGCCATGTCCCTGAGACAGGACATCAGAATTCCTCTGACAACTGTATCAAATACCATGCTCAAGTCCTGCATGAGGAGTTATTTTTCAGAGTTCTGATAAAGGAAAAGGTAGGTTATTATGAGAAATGGATATAAATTTAATAACAAGGTCTGATATAAGCAGGAAGGTTTTTTACATTGTCTGTTCTTCTAAGATTACGGACAGCCTCTATAATATGATGTGCCAGCAAAGCAGGAAAATGCTCTTTGCTATTACAGCCTGGTGTTAGGAGTGTGAATCTTCCCTTTTCAGTAATTCAAGTGTTGTGGAGAGATATTTGTGTGCAAATAGCAGAAACAAGCAAACACAAATTCAATAGCTGGGAAAATCTTTGGATACTGTAACTGTTTTCCCAGAGAAGCTGGTAAAGTGTGTCAAAGAAAATGCTCCAAAAATCTAACTCTCTTTTTTGAGTTAATTCAGGAATTTCACTGATTTAAATAGAAAGCTCTATAGGTAGGACACGGCCTCTTAATATAGGGCTTGAGAAGTTTGCTATCTGTGAATGTTTGCAGCTGTGATGAAGTTATTGCCAACAAGAGAAAAAAAGATCCTGTTGGAGTGTTTCTACAATTGGCTGTTTTTGAGGAAGAAATACTGTTGAAGTAAGAGGGAATAGCACTCCTTTTGTGAAAAGGGTGATTTACATTTAAATAAGTAGCCTTTGCGCTGATGATTGCTACAGAACATAAATGTATTGGTTCTGCTGAGTGTAGAATTATTTAGCAGAATCTTTCAAGGTTGTGTGGTATCAGACCATTGTTTCTGATTTGATTTCGACGGATTCTGCAACAGAACACAGGTGGGTTCAATACAGGAATGAATCAACCTCAAGAACACTACAAAAAATTATGACCAGACTTCAAGTAAGGAGAATGGATGGGAGACCTTTGATAAGTATGTGGAGAGATTTCTCTTGTCGTTGTACACTGAGGTGGGTTTTGTGACCACCTGAAAAAAATGACAGCACATTGTGCAATTTCATAGCAGAGGAACATCCCAGGGTATTGCAAAACAGTGGTGTTAAGACAGCAAGGTGAGGTACCCACCATTTAGAGCTGGCAGCACTGTCCCTTCAGCTCCTTATTTTTATTATGTCATGCTCTCTTCCAACAGGACCCATTTTTCAGAGTGTGCCAAGAAGCACACAAAGTCACTAAATTGAGGAGCCTGGTCCATAAGTGTATCCTCAGTGTGCAGGATAAGGTCCCCATCTCATGTACTGAACACTAGTCAAATATTGTTTCAGAGTGTTTTCCCTGCCTTATAGAGGGATGCTTGTCACCAGCATGTCTGCGTGCCTGATGTATGTTGACAATTTTACCCTTTCCACGTCCCAGCGAGCGCAGGATATGGTATTAAGAATATTTCATATATGAAGGACACAGACAGTGAGAAGGGAAGTGATTTATGTGAGTCCATTCAGGAACTCTGCAACAAGGTTGGGAAAAAAATACCATTGTGGCTGTGTTTACATTAGCAAGTCATGGGGGCACTGGAGGAGTAGGCTGCAACACTGACAGCAGCAGTGCTCAGGACTTGTCGTCCACACTAAAATTTGTTTGGAGGCTTTACTTTGGATTGGATCTACTGTCACTCAGGAAATGAACTCTTGTGGGCAGCTGGAATGCACCTGGTGCACATCCCTTGGTTTAATCCAACCATCCAGGAGTCCAGTTTGCCTCCTCTGAGACTACTCATGATATGAACCTACAGGTTTACTTCTTTACTTATCAGCTTTACTCCTAACACACAGTCCTGAATGGAGCTAAAGTAGTTCTGCAGAAACACCCTCTGTCTCCTTCCACGCTCAGTTCCTCTACAGTATTTAAGGTGAATCCCAGGAGGCACCTCCCACAGTGTTTCTGACATGATGTGTAAAACCAAGCAATTACTTGCAGATTATTGATACTGTCCTTGGCTCACTTTTCTCATTTAAAACCCTTCTCTCAGTGAGCTTGCTGCCTCACATGGCTTCAGCTATCTGCTTTGCATCAATGACTTACAAATCTACCTGTTCTCTCCTGACCTCCCTGCCTCCATCAAGCCCAGCACCTTGTCGTGTTTCTCTCTGAAATTTCCCTCTGAGTGTCTTGCCCTCCATTTAAACCGGCAAAAACATCATAGCTCAGTGAGCTGCTTGAAGTCATTACAGCAGGAGCCCAGATAGCCATTAAACATAATAAAATTTTACATATGTCTTAGGCTACTGGTAGAAAGAAAAATGTTTCAGCTAATTGAGCTAATTTTTTATTAGGTATTTTATTACAGTATTGTATTATATAAGTGTACTTCAGTAACTTTTCTTAAAGTGTTTCATAAATGATAGAACCAAGTTTATGTGATATAATGTTTAGTTCAGTTTTTGAAATAGATTTCTCAGACATCACAAAAGGCAAATATCCGTTCTCACACTTGTGGATCCCTCTGTCATGTTTGACACTGACCACAAGCTACATTTGCTTGTCTCAGGGAGGCTGTGAGCCCCAGGGTAATGATCTTAAATAGTGTGAGACCTACTGCAAGGCTCAGTTGCAGCAGACACTGACAGGAAACAGCACTGCTGTCAGGAGACGTCGGATGTGATCCCACACAGATTCCTCTCTCTCTCTGAAGTAATGTTAGTGATTTAGGTAGCTCTGAATCGGGGATCTGGGGTGACTAAATCCTCATTCCTGCAATGCTGACCAAGGCCATGTTGCCATAAAAAGCCAGTGGATAGCTTTTCACCAGAGAACGGGGCCATTAAATGGCTAACATGGAGTTATGTATCTTGATGCTGTCAATAGTAAAAGGCATGTCTGGGACAACAGCAGCAGTTCTGTGACTCACTGTGAACCTGGGATGGAGATCAGGAAGGAGGAGACAATGCAGAAGATGTAGTGTTATGTCCTGGGGCAGCAGCTATACCCCACCACCCAACTCTTCTGCCTCCACAGGGAGCCCTGCCAGAACTTCCCAAATCCACCTCCCTTACTGCCAGTACTGGAAGTTGTGCAGAAGGTGTTGTATTTCAGGAATTAGTGATCCAGCACAGGCCTTGTCTCCTCTGCTGGCCATTGTATTTAGGGCCTGAGAAATCCATATGTTACTAATATTCTGTAAGGTATATTTGGGACAGGGAATCTCTATATGGATCAAGGGGTGGATGGAATACATCAATCTTCACTGTGAGACAGTTGCATGTTGTGGTTGTTGGTGACCCACACAGCAGTTGCCTGAGCAGGCTGTGCCATGCTGCCTGTGCTGCACACCCAGGGTGGCCTCCAGGCTGTGTTGTGCTGCACAAACCTCCTGATCCCAGGACAGCCTCAGCCAGATCACTGTGAGTGATGCCACAGGCAGCTCCCCCTGGTACCAGCAATTACACTGCTTGCTCAGCCTTGCCTTGATCAAAAAGAACAGTGAGAAGCTGTACTGCATGCAAAAGTCCTTTGTGAATAGTGTCGTTTTCTATAAAATTATGTATTAGCTGAAATGACCAAAATGGTGATATTTATTTTTCTGGATGGGATCCACTCCACACAGTGGGCTATGGCAAGTTCCAACCAGGGTGTGTGCAATGCTGCACAAACACAGAGTGCTGGGACAAAAGGGATGTATGATTTATTTGTTATCTGTATTCCTCCTCTTATTCTGTCTTATGAAAGCATTTATTGATCTGCTTTACCCAGCAGTCTGATGATCACTGAAGAGCTGGCCACAGGAATGTGAGCTGTCACCCACAAAGCGCAGTGTCAGGATTGTCAGTTTTGGACAACTTCTGTAATGAAAGATTTTTGGCAATTTTTCACAGTTTCTGAATAAAATGTCCCTGGACCTCTCACAACATGGCCAATTAAAGCAGTTTCTCTTCATCTCATGAGGCAGCACAGGGTGCTGTCCCCCACCAGTCCTCAGGAGACATACCTTGCCCAAGTATCCCAGGCAAGGTGTGTCTCTGAGTACTTCTGTTTTCCAGTCCCTCAACTTGCTGGTCTTTGCCTCAGAAAGGGAATATCTGCTGCGATCAGTACAGAGAAGAGTGTAAAAATCTCTGATTTGGCAGAAGTCCTCCTTGATTGATTTCCAGATCACAAAAGACAACCAGCTGCCAAGCCTCTGGAGCACTCCAAGTCAGTATTCACACAAGCAGACACCACACGTTTGACAGATGTTAGTCACATTGCTTAATGCTCCACTAGATGCTACAGATGCGAGGATGGCATAAGAACCTACAAAGGAAAAAAGAGGATAGGAAAAAACACCAAATGACAATTTCCCTTAAGAGATCGTTTCCACACTTCCTCGTCTAGATTCTCAATGCAGGTTCTGTTGTATAATTAATGGCATATCACCTTTATTCCCATACCAGTCTTATACCTTACAGGCTGTCATCTGAACACTTAGGCCGAGATTTTGTGCTGTGCTAGGTTTTAGCTAGGAAATGTTATGGGAGAATGTTAGAGCCAGGTAGAGAATTTTAATTCCAAATTACTAACTCATATATTCCTATATATATATATGTGTGTGTGTGTGTGTGTGTGTGTGTGTGTGTGTGTGTGTGTGTGTGTGTAAGGCTCAGCTGACCCATGGTCCTCTCTGCCCACTAGAGGTACCCATAATGATTTCCCTTAGCTACTGGTAGGGAGGTGAAGGAAGGCAAAAGCAGATTGTATCTACTTGGGCTTGCAGAGTTATACGGCAAGAAGGCTTAGCCACAGGAAATTGGTCTTTACCTGTGTGGTGGGTGGGGTCTGGATGGACACTGGGTGCCCACCAAAGTCACTCCGTCACTGCCCTCCTCAGCTGAGCAGGGCAGAGAAAAATATAATAAATGTTTGTGAATTATGGCCAGGGAGTGTTGTGGGCAAAACAGACTTGACTTGGGGAAATTGCTTTAATTTATTACCAATCAAACCAGAGTAGGATAATGAGAAATGAGCCCAAATCTTAAAGCGTGTTCCTACTCCTCCCTTCTTTTGAGGCTTCACTCCTGATTTTCTGTACCTCCTTCCCCCCATCATCTCAAGGGGACTGAGAATGAGGGCTGTGGTCAGTTCATCACATGTTGTCTCTGCGGCTCATTCTCCTTGGGGAAGAACTCCTCACACTGTTTCCCTGCTCTAGTGTGGGGTCCCTCCCACAGGAAAAGTCCTCTACAAATTCCTCTGAGTCCTTTCCAACGGCTGCAGTTCTTGATGAGCTGCTCCATGGGGTGCAATTCTTCAGGAACAGGCTGCTCCAGCATTTGTCCCCCACAGTGTCACAGGTCCTGCTAGCAAACTTGGACTAGTGGGGGCTTTCTTCTCCAAGGGACCACAGGTCCCTGCCAGAAGCCTGCTCCAGCATGGAGCTTCCCATGGGGTCACAGCCTCCTTTGGGCATCTTCCTGCTCTTTTGTGGGGGTTTTCAGGGGCTGCAGGTGGATCTCGGCTCGCCCGTGGGCCTCCATGGGCTGCAGGGGCACAGCTGCCTCACCATGGGTGGCACCAGGTAGGGGAATCTCTGCTCTGACACCTGGAGCATCTCTTGCCCCTCCTTCTGCACCAATGTGGGTGTCTGCAGGGCTGTTCCCCACACATTCTCACTTCCCTCTCTGGCTGTAAGTGAACAGTTGTCTTTTGTCCCCTTTCTTAACTCTGTTATCCCAGAGGCGCAGCCGTTGTCCCTGATGGGCTCAGCCTTGGCCAGTGGTGGGTCCATCCTGGAGCAGACCAGCACAGGCTCTGTTGGACATGGTGGAATCTTCCATCAGCTTCCCATAGAAGCCACCCCTGTAAAACTCGCACTCCCAAAGCAAAAGCTTTGTCATGCAAAACAAATACAGCTGGTATCCTGTCCTGGGATTTCTTTGAAGCTCCACACCACAGTTTATATACCTAATATCATGAGAAAACACTTTCCTGGTGACAGCTCTTGGTGTTCTCTAGTTGCACTTGCCATACCTCAGGACAAGCATGAGCTGAGAACCCTGTCATGCGGGACAGACATTTCACATGTTGGCATCCAGCTGTCTCCTGCATCCTTTTCTTTATGAGCTCAGAATAAGGTCTCTAACAACAGGATGTCTGGAAGGAAGGATGACTGGTGTTGCATGTTCAAAAGATTAAGAGGTTTGGGAACATAAGTTCTGTCGTACAACTATTCCTTAGGGCTAAACACATCCCTAAATTTTTTACCTCGTACCATCATTACAAAACACAGTGAAATCTCAATGTTAAATATTTTGCTGTGTTATCTGCATTACATAAGGCTCTGGAATAAAGTCTCAAACAATTTAACTCGCTTGTGTGCACAGAGCAGTAAACACATACAAATTCAAAAGGAAAAGGAGAAAAAAATGCCCTCAAGAAAAGTATGAATGAGCTTGAAAAGGGCAAATAAATAGCAGAGACATTTATATTGGTCTCTCCTACTGCTCTGAACAAAACAATTATGAGATAAGAGAGGCAAGAATGGGAGGAAATTCTTTCATTTTTCACGTTGGAAGTCCAAAGGATCCAATAGCCTGTTTATGAAGGGCAATAAAGAAGACACATGAACTCGGTAAAGATGTTGTTACAAATATATTGGCCTGTTTGGAAAGGCCAGGAGTTTGGGTTTTTGGGGACTTTTTAGTTGGGTTTTTTTTTTCATAGTGTTGTTGCTTTTTTTAAAGAGCTATCAGCTAAGGTTTTAGGGATGGAGATTTTTTGTTGATAGAGAATAACTGACAAGAATTGTTTGTTATAACTAGCAGAGAGGACTAATGCTTTTATTTAGGATTTGGAAATAGCACGAAAAAAAAGCAGATGGAAACTGGAATTTAATGAAGCTTACATAAGAAAATATAACCTTGGCCAGCTTTTAAACAAAGTTTAAACCAGCTATTTTTTGTTTCTAATGTAAAGGTTTAAAAACCAGAATGCATTTGCCTGGTACAGTAAAAAATGATGACTGGCACTCAGAAGGCAGATTTATCACTTTCCCTGCTTTCTAGTCTGAAATGTGTGTTCTTTTGTAATGGTGTGGAGAAGGCCATCTTTCTACCAGTTAAGAGATGATGTTCATAGCATTATAGCAATTCAAAAGCAATAAAATTAGTGTACAAATTCTTTTTTTCTTGATTTTTTCCTCTCTCTTGTTTAAAAATAATGAAATAATGTATTCCAGCAGAAATGTGAATTTGTTACCAGCCTGCTAGTGACTGCATTATCCTTTGGAAGAAAATCCAGGCTTAGGAACAATAGTAAGGTCTCTTCTGTTTCCTCTACCAATAAGCTTTTTTTACTTAGCAAGACCTAGCAGTCTAAATAATGTGAGTGCTACTAAAACTTTTACTAGTGCTATATTTCTCTATCATAATTAGACATAAAAAATGTTTAGACCAGAAATTACTCCAAGTCAAGAAATAAAAAATTAAATAATTCCATAATCTTTAAAAATTATTATTGGTATAATAACCCCCTCAGGAGATTAACCACCATTGCAAAGCCTGTGATTAAAGTTTCTTAGTCCTTATCATTTCTGAGTTCTGTTTTCAGTGGTTTATAAGTTTGGTAGGCTGTAATAACTTGGATTAAAACTTTCAAAAATTGTGAAAAGTGCCTGTGTTTAGCTGAATATTTTAGAAAGCTTTAAAAAAATGAATCAGCACTTTTTAAAACTGGGTCAGGGAAAATATGTTTTCTGCCAATATTAAAACAAAAATCTTACAGTTGTTTTATTAGCAAGTTTTTGCCTGTTCTGCTTTTAGCTGGTAATTCAGGCAAGGACTTGAAGTCTGGCAGATAGATTGCCTGTGTGTCAGGGAAGTGCTGTCCTTGCATACAGCTGCCTCCATTTGGCCAAACTGTTAGTTTCTGGAAAATATCTATATGTGTGGGTTTGTTTTTTTTTTTGGTTGGTGTTTTTTTGTTTTATTTTTTTTGTCGCTGGAGAGTTATTCTGGGTCCTAAAGATTTCAATCCCAGTGAGCAAGCTTAGTGAGAATGGGGAGCAAGCTGGGATCTGCTGCAGGGTGAATGGCTGGGACACGAAGAGCAGCAGGAGGGGAAAAACAGACATAGCCATAGTGGTTGGGATTGGGAGCTCAGAGGTGGGTCGGTGCTTTGAAAGCAGAGAAAATTAGAAAAATCCTGGTTTAAAAAAAAAGGGGAAAATACGTGAGCAACACCTGGAATCAGCAGAGGAGCACTGGGGAAGGTATTTTATAGAGTCGTGGAATCATAAAATCACAGAAGGGTTTGGGATGGAAGGGAGTTTAAAAATCCTTTTATTCCAACCCCCGCACTGCCGCCAAGGACATCTTCCCCTAGGCCAGGTTGCTCCAAGCCCCTTTGTACAAGGACAGCCCCTTACGCCTGCAGGTCAGTGCCAGGACACATGGAATACTGCAGTTTATTTTGTTATATTTTTTTTTCATGGACCCTGGTACAGTTTTGGCCTGCATAAATCATCGCACTCCCAAATGCTGCTCAGGTCCAACGTTAGCCTGTGTCAGGGACTGTTTGCAACATGTGTTTTTGTGTAGGCCCGCTGGTTTGGGGTAGTGGGGAGGGTGTGCTGTTTTGAAATGAACCATCCCATTCCACCTGTTTTTCAGTTGTAAACCACACAGGGAAAAGTAAACAAACAAACAATCAAACTTCATTTATTGCCCTTCATCTGCACCTGGAAGATGAAAAACAGGGGCTATAGTGAGCTGCTGTCTTACCTCTGCTGGCAGGCTCTATAGAGCAGATCTTGAGGTTTCTGCCAGGCTGGAAGAGAGTACAGGAGGCAAAGTGATGCTGTGTTGTTTAACAGTTCTTTTAAAGACTTGAGTTCATGCTTCAGAAGTTACATACAAAAAGAGCAACCCACAGGAAAAGAATATTTGGCCGCAAAAAGGAGGTGATGTGGCAGGAGAGAGTGAAGGAGGCCATGCCAAGCCAGGGATGGCTCTGACTCTTTCCTCTCTGCCATTTAGTCAGAGTTGCCCCAGGACAGCAAGAGGTAGGCAAATGCTTGTGCTTTTGTGAGCTGCAGCCCTCAGGAGACATCCTGAGGAGCCTGATGGGTGTTTGTGTTGGCCACCAGCCCTTTACTCCTGGAACAGGCCTGGGCCCAGGGAGCTCCCTGGGCTCCATGCTTTTTGTTGGGATTGCTGACATGGGCTCACAACCTCCTGGCAGGGCTTACTTCAGGCACTGAGTGAATGGAGCACAAAATGGGTGACCAATAAAGAACAGAGTGGGTTGGTACTTGGTTACTCACTGGCTTGGGATCTTCTACAAAGCCATTCTCCAGGCTGCACATTGAACAACAATTGATTGTGTATGCACATGTAAGTAACATGGTTGGGAACTGACCCAAAGAGGTGCGACCCTAGGAGTCTTTTGGCTCATTATATTATTGAAATACCCCTGAAGAGAGATATTATATTTCAAAATTTCTAGGCAGTCTAAATGGGTGTTTGTCTAGCTTAAGGAGAACTAGCTTTGAGTGCTAAAGCAATGGTAGCCCAGGATGGATTGCATAATGTGAATCAGTATTTTGTAAACTTTATTAACTGAAAGGTGTTTCCACGTAGAAGTTTGTGAAGCCAGAGATGAATTTCAACTTTTCTTAAGGACAAGGTGGTTTTTTTTTTGCTTTTCTTTTGTTTGTTTGTTTTGTTTTTTGGTTTTTTTTTTGTTTTCTTTTCCATTACAAAAATCCCAGCAGATATTCCAGTCAAGCTGTAGGTTAATCTATTCCATGTATGCCCAAAGACAGAACATTTTCCTCTTTGGTGCATGTGTTTGTTTTGTGGATAGTTTTTGGCAAAATTTGCTATGGTCCCTAGGAACAGTGTAGAATCCAATAAAAGCTGACAGAGGAGATGAAGCAAGGAGGCAGGACGAGAGACCCTGTTGCTTGCAGTGATGGGTGGAAATTTAAAGGGTTTGGATAGCAGGTCTGTGCTTCGAGAGGTAAGACCTTACTGCTCCTTCACTTTTCCTAGATGTTTGTGTGCAAGATAACATTGTTATAGACAAGGCTGGAGTATAGGCAAAGCAAAAGAAATACTTCTATTTCTGGTGATGATTGAATAGGTCTTCTTATTTCCAGCAGAGTGGGAGGACATCACACAGATACGGAATGGCTTTGTGTATTGATAACATATATGTGCTAGTAGTGCCAGTATTTCTTTGGGTAAATTTTACCTGTTGGTGGAGTTTGTGCCTCTGACAAAACACGGACAGCAATATCATTCCCATCTGTTTTATCTATTTGGATTTTTAATTATAAATTATTAACTCGGGTCTTGGGTGCCTGCTGTGTGTGTGCATGCACATGCCTGGGCAAACACATCTGATCATCTTTCGCATCAAATCAGAACTCAGAAAACTTCTGAATTGTTTAAGATTAAAGTACAGTAGCAATATTTTTTTAAAATGTAGTTGCGCATAGAAAGGACTACAGTGCCAGAAGTGACAGCAGAAGAATTAATGCTTTCTCCAGGCCCTTTTTATCTTAGAAATGATTGACAAAATAATTTTCTTCTTGTACTTTAATAGAAGTGTATACATTATACACACCAACAAATCCTCACTGGGCCAATTACACATCATATGACTTATCTTGTCACAGCACCTAATATCCAAACAATAAATTAAAAGGTATGCTTTATATGCAAATTTGCATATGAGGATGTTTTCCAGTCCCCAGACTCAATTGTCTTATGAACACTACAACATACAAGAAAAAGAAACAAGCTGGCTAGGATTTGTGACTAATAAAACCTGCCTGGTGGAACAAACTGCATCTGTATGACTTACAAGGGTGTGCTGTATAAGTAACATTTGTTTTACATATTGAAATTATATTGGGAGATGAAATACTGAGCAAATACTGAAGCGCTTCCTTTCACACAAGATATTCTGCACACATGCAAAGGTATATATATGCAACACAATATTTTTGATACCTATTCATACTACTCTGCAATATAAAGGGACCTTTCCATAAATAAGAATCTCACATGTTTTTCATTTTCAAGTGAGGATTTTAATGGGAGGTGGAAATGCCAAAATTTGCTTGCATCCTGGTAGTACCTGCTGGACTTTTAAAACACTTTGATTAGACTGGAATTACTGGTTTCCTAGAATTATTCTGGTCTAAAGGCACAGGCACTGTGCTAGTTTTCCTCAAGGAGGGCTATCAGCTAAATTAACTGTTTAATAACGTGGAGGCAAAAAGGGGGAATTCATCTTTATTTCTACTGTCCTAAACACATTCATTCACAGCATCTAATGCAACAGGTGCAGCATTCCTCCCATCTTCTGCTGTGGAGTGACCCATGCATTGCACAGAGCAACTTCATTGAAGGAATGACCTCCCCATGGACACGGGGAGGTGATGGATTATTGTCATGGTTCTGCACCTCTGCAGGCTTGGGCATTGCAAGAGCCTGAGAGGAAAGAAGCTGTTCAAAGTAATGGAGCTGAGACGGTTGTGCTGGAGGGAAATGGGGAAAAGATTGTGGCCTCTGAAAAACAGTCCATTTCCCTTTCCCCTCCTTGGCGGTGAATTATCCCACTGATCCTCCCCCGAGCCGCTGGTGAAGCTGCAGTTTAGTCCTTTGTGAGTCTGTGAGTAGAATTAACCACTTGGGTGAAGTACTGTTGGTCAGATTGCTTGCCTAAAAGTCAATAACTTGTTGACCAAGTTTTTGGGGTATGCATGAGAGAGTTTTGAAAGTATGCAGCCATTTGGTATTGGAGTTTAAACTTTGCTGAGGGAACGTAGCTATCATACCCCCTTCATATCAATAAGCACTTTGAGGGCCAACCACAACAGATTAATCTTATTCTTGCCCCTTTAGCTGATCCAGTCTGCTAGCTCAGACCCCAAGTGGGTTTAGATCCCTGAACCTTGCAGTTGTTTTAGACTGGTGTGATGCATTCTACTGTGTCTAAATATTTTATTTAAACTACTGCTTCCACAGCTTTAGGCCCTAATCATTTCAGTGCAGAAGGATATAGAATAATTAGTTGAAATTAGTTGGCCTGGACACTTAATTGCCCAACATTTTGTTGTTTCCTCCAAACTGCAACAGATCTGAGTGATGTATATGAGACCTCACTTTTCATGAATCATATGTCAGTGTTGCTTGATCTCTATTTTAACAGAGCCAGCAAAGGAAAATATGGCCAACTAATAGACCTCCTTCAAGGTGCATAGGAATATGTGATGCTGGTATTAAAGAAAAAATAAATGAGGAAGTTGCTTTATGTGCCATCAGAGAGAACAAAAAATAGGAAGGGGAACTGTTAATAAACCCCTGTCTTTTGGCAAGCTTTTTGGAGATTGGTGATGTTTCTATATAGCTTTAGACACCAACATTTGGAGCTTAAGTTATGAGATGAATAACAAGCCTCTTTTGCTGATCAGTAGAGAGTTAAAAATTCCTTCAAGGATGAATCTCCACAGCAGGTGATTTGAGGTGCTCTTCAGAAAAGCCAGTCTTTCTCCAGCATCAAAAGTGAGAGGCTTGGATGACTAGCCTTGTAGCTTAGGTACCTCCAACAAGGTGTCTGACTTCATGCTAGGTGAATATCACCAAAGACTTCAAGTGTTTAAGGCCAGACTTAAAGAGGAGCTCTGGACATGCATTTCCTACTTGTAATGCCGTCCACTGGATCAGAACAACAGTACATGTCAGCTCAAACAGACACTAATTTATGATGTTAACTTCCAAGACCTAATTGAGGGCAGTAAATGGAGTAATGTTGCTAACTCTGCAGTGTGTCACTTATTGCACTGTGTTCTTCAACCATCAGTCAGCACTTAACAGCCTGTTACAAGATGGTGAAATCTCATTCCATTGTTCTTGGCAAGGATAATATATTTCTGTTTATTGTGAGAGCACTGTAGAGTTTATGATGTCTTTTGCACTTCATTTTCTTGCTTTTAAGGTTTGGTATTTTTAGCCAAGTTTCCTAAGGAAATGAGACTGATGCCATCATGCTGTCTGTCAGCTCCCTCCTTGTAACTTCTGAACCTGGGGGCCAATTTCAGCTCTATTTGACAGAGGAGTAAAGGTTTCAAAGATACTACATTCCTACAAATTTTGTGAAAATCAACATCTTCATAGATGTTTATATATAATTTCTCCAGCTGAAGCAAGTCAGCTATCAAGGTCTTGCAGCAGACCTCGTGTTAGAGATGAAATGAGATGAGACACACCCTCTTGTTCATGCAGCATGAAAAGGTCCCAGTTATTCTTCCTTATTGCTTGGCCAACAGACTCTGACTCCAGCAGATTCCCACTGTAGGCTTCCCTTGCAGACTTTGACTGCAGACTCTGACTGACCTCATAGGAAACCCCTCACAGTAGCAATTCTCTCTCCTGTTAACCAGCTAACCCACTCTTTATTCGCAGTCATCCTTACTGGATATAGCTGTGACCTATTAAGGCCAAGGCTGTTTTTGTTAATTAGCACAGCTGTGACTTATCAGGGGCGAGGTTGCCTGTAATCCATTCTCCTACATCAAGGAGCATTCAAGCCATGGTTTATTTGTTCCATCTGGCAATGGCCAATTGGCCATTCCCTGTGCAGAAATGCTGAACTAATCACAACCCAAGTCAACTCTCAGCTGCCTATTAGACAAGCAAAGTTGAGAAAGAGGGTCTGAAGGTGGCTCTGGGAAATTGAGAGGGATATTGTGCTATAAGAAATGGTGGGAATTGTGGTAGTGGTATGTTTCAGGAGATAAGGAGTAGCAAATATTCTGATGGGAGGTATTTTGGAACCATGTCACTGTGAAATTCATTATTCAGCAAACTTCTCATTCTTCTATGCTTTATATTGTGCAATTAAGTTATAATATACTGATGGCTTAAAAATGGGGTAGGAAGGACAATCACTGGAGTAGAATGAAATGCAAAATTCTAACAGTTGCATGTTTGTAATAAAACACCAAGAAAAAGTCTTTGAAAGTGCATTGCAAGCAAAATTTTACAATGATCCAGTGATCTACTAGTCTATCATCTTTTCATTAGCCATAGATGAAATTAATTAGCAAATGATCCATATGGAAAATAATTCCTATTAGGTTTTGCTTATTCTTTTGCCTCCAGTAATGGTCTCCCATAAGTTTTCTAACAGTGGCATGTTAGGATCAGAGGAACAGCAGCACAGAACCTGCTAAATTATTAGTCTGTTCCAGTATGCACACTCCAAAAGCCATCATAATGAGATATGTCTAGGGAGGATGCAGATAATCTCCTAATGAATAACTGTAACAACCAGACCTTTGGGGAGATTTCTGCTTAACCCCAAACAGTCAGTGGTGTGCTTGTGCCCTGCAGCAAGAGGGCTTATGTCTGTAATGAATCGATATTTCAGTTATTTGGCTATGGACAGTCTCATTAATAATATAAATGCAATAACTCAATGTTGGGATTAAAAAAAGGAGAAGAAAATGTAAGAAAGAAATTTTTAGTGCTCAGTGAGCACAAGGGTGGAAAAATTGGAGTTTGCAGATGTGACAAAAACACCAGCGTCTAATAAAATTGCTTTTATTAGCTTAATTTGCCACATATAGTGCAAATATTTAACTTGAATGAGGCATGAATTAGTAGAAAAATATGTGCTGTGCCATTTAAAGTGCTATACTTGAATAAAATAATGTATATCTTTTCATATGCAGTCCTTGAAGTCACACTACATACATCTTTAATTTCTTCAATTAAGAAAAAAATGAACAAATGGAGTTAGATTTTAATTATTCATAGTTCATTTGAGAAAAATCTTTGTAAATGAGAGGAAGGAGAGTTGTGCTATCTATCACAATGAGAAGAAGAAGAGAGAAAATTCACTCTATGAACTATTTGACAATACAAAGGCTTCTGCCTTCACTAGTTGCTGCAGTCTGATATGTAAAGGAAGAAGCATCACAGGAAGGACTATTTAGGACCCATATCATAGAAACTGCACCCAAAAATACCAAACTGCTCCTTGGCAAGTGACCACATTGCACATTTGCTAGAATCCTACTGAGAGATGTATGTGCAGGGATGTCCTTCAATCCTATTTTTGAAAGATGGGAATATATTGAAGTGCCCTATTTGATCAGACCTAGGATCCGTTCAGACCATCTTTGTCTTTGGCAAGGGCCAAAGCCAGGTGACTCAATGCTCCCCCACGTGGGAATGCTGCAGGAGAGGTGTTCAAGGATGTCCATAATCACCAGAGTTTGATTTAAACCTTGGAATATTCAATCCTCCTAGCATATTTTGTCAAGCTCTTAAAAGGAGGGATATTTTTGTTGCCAGTAAGAAAGCTGGTTCCTCTTTGGGTTTTACTGGACTATTGATCTCATGACTGTTTTGCTGCAGGGAGTTGCATAGTCTTATCATGTTCTGGATGAAAAATTATTACTTTCTATCAGCTTTGAATTGATTATCTTTCATTTTCATTGAATGTCTCCTTGGAAAAGGAGAACAGAGCTAGCAATCTGCCTTTTTGGGCAATTCATTATTTTCTATGCTTTTGTGTAGGCTTTCTTGGTCTTCTAATTTGCAGAGTCAACAATCCCAGTCTTTTCATTCTGATTTTACCTAAGCGACCTCTGTGCTCTTAATGATTTTCAACTTGTCTCTGAACATGTAATTTTTAATAACTTTTTTGAGATAACAGGGTCTGTTTGGATACAAGATTATAATGGCACATCATTATTTCATATACTGGTATTAGGAATTTTCTTGTTATTAAATTGCATTTGCTTGTTTAATATCAAGTGCAGTCTTTGTTACATGGCCACAATTGCAACTGAACTCTTTCTTAATATAGTTTAAAGCAGTGTATGCTGTATAACTCAATTTCTTTCCATTTCATGTGTATCACTTCCCAGTTTTCAGTGGTGAACTTTTTTGGTGTTCATGAAGCTAAAACCTGCATATATTAAATTTCTTTAAGAATCCCTAAAATGGTAGCCAGATCTCAGTTATGTAAATAATATATTGTCATTTGCAAATTGATATACTTCACTGTTCATCTCCTGTTCCAGGTGTTAACAGGTATGTTAAATAATGCCAGTGCCAACATAAAATCTAAAGGCAGCTGCTGTTAAATTTTTAACTTGGCCATTAATTCTAACTTTGTCTTCTGTCTCTTAGCCATTTCTTAATTCACACTGGTACTTTGCCTCTGTATGACTTTCTAAGTTCAGGAGTACCATGTTGTTGGCAACCCCGTCAAAAACTTTGTGTAATCAAAGGAATATTTTCTCCTTTACCTGATAATTTATGAACACATTCAAAGAATATTAATAAAGTAGTGAGGCATAGTTTCTCTCTGCAGAATTTGTGCTAATTAGATATTGTTTTATCTTGATTTATAAAGAAACATGTTATTCCATATACAATGATTGTTTAAAGAAATTATCAAGATATACCAGTGTATAAGTCCGGCCTTTTCTAAAGTATAGGTGCATTGTCTGCAATCCCACAGAAGTGTAATAGAGTAGCTACCTTGAAAGAGAGATTACGTGTTTTGCTATTAGCTCAGCTACTTTATTCCTAAAATCCTTGAAAGATTTGAACTATAAGCTCCTTTTTCCAGGAAGTCAATCAGTACAAAGAGACAGTCAGTCTGAAAAGGGGTTTACAACAATGGTTCCCAAAAAGCAAAATGCACCTAAAATACAGCTGAGGCCTTGAGTAAAGCCAAAGACAACAAAATCATTTCCTGATGAGATGAGTGCGATCATTTCTCTGATACATCCGGTGCATCAGCCACCTTGAGGAAGGGTGATTGTGGCATCTTCTGTGGGAGCAGCTGGGAATGAGAGCCAGTGCAAAATGCACAAGTTCCACCAAGGAGCCAACACAGCTGAAGCATGTGCACTGCTGCCCTGCAGGCTGCCAGGCTTCTGCCCTCTGCCAAGGAGAATTTAGAAAACTGGTGCCAACAGCACAGCACTAAACTGTTTCCTTTTCTCTTCACCTTCCCTGAACCAGGCAACGGCGGTTAGCAATGAAGTTCTATCTGGATGGAGCACCCT
Organism: Donacobius atricapilla; assembly: GCA_013397315.1. Classification (NCBI taxonomy): domain Eukaryota; kingdom Metazoa; phylum Chordata; class Aves; order Passeriformes; family Mimidae; genus Donacobius; species Donacobius atricapilla. The sequence goes on from WBMY01011685.1 coordinate 524,492, forward strand.
GTTTTCTGGTTTTTGCCAGAAATGCTCTGATCTCCTCTTCGGCTCGGTTTTTCCGAGCACTGGTGTTTGTCCTGGAGAGGCCCAAAAGTGAGAGTTGTAGTTACTGTGAATGGTATTTTTGAGGAATATTTTAAAATGACCTACTGGACCCCAATATTTTGTTCAATCAAAAGATTTTTTGTTGAATTACTTTTTAATCTTTCTTTTTGTATTTTAATTAATGTATGTGGTGCCTAGAGCAAAGGAGGCCAGGCCCTTCCAATTAAATTAAAATTATTAATAATAAAAGATACAGAAGAAGACCGGAATTAAATCAGAAGCATAAAGATTGAAATATATCACATTCCTCTTGGCTTTTTCTTACCATATGTAGGAGTGCAATGTTCATGTCCAACTTAAAATATGTTCTGGAACTCTGTCAATTTTCTGCTAATGGAAAACTGCAGGACTCCCAAACTCTGTGATGGTCCCATAGACACATTAAACTAGATAATTATGGCTTTCTCCAGCTGAGCTAGCCACTAGAAGGAAGGTACAGCTGTATTTTAAATTTGCCATATTGTGTGTGTTTTCTTGAAATTTTGGGTTTTGTCCCTGATTACTTAATTTTTGACAGAAATTATGCTGTCTTCAATCCAAAGATCATCCTCATGTGCCTGAGAAGAATTTCTCTGCAGTGAGTGGATTGTCTTGTATGAATAAGAACATCTATTACAATTATTTGTCATATTGCATCCTAAATGTATTGAAGCAACCGTTGTTCCTATTTTGAAGAAACTTGAAGTAAAGTAGTGGGACACAAGATTATGTAAAGATAGAAAACCTTCTGTGTGAAGTGTGTATGCCAGGGGATTATTGCTCCCTTTTACACAGGCCTTGCACAGACACGCAAACACACACACTCACACTGTCATAAACCAGCGACAATGGGATGCTCAAAGAGACACAAGGAAAAATTACTAACATCATAAAAAAACCCATAAAGTTTTCAGAACAACATACTGTGAAAATTGTTTCTCAATAATGTAAATTATGGGTCTTCATGCCCCAAAGTAAAAGGAAATGTTAATTTTTAGATCAGTGCAATAGAGGTTCTGCACATCTTAAGTAAAAGATGGTAGTGACAGGCATTACAAAACAGCAACTTATTTTTAAAATATTCATATTTCACTGCCTGAAATAATAATATACTTCTGTTTTTAGGAATATGGATGTAACTGTTTTTTTTTAAATTTGCTGAAAGTATCTCACAAAGTGAAGTGTGTCTGTATGTGTGTGCATGTCTTTTCCAGAAAAAAGTACAGCAGCTCTACATCCTGAAAGACCATATTCCTTCATGAGGAACATAAACCTCAAGTCATTGTGTCTCAAAACAATGTCAGAGTATGACACTGAGTCCTGCACATACTGGAGCCTGAAAAGCTGAAGCTGAGGAATGCCTGGAGCAGAGGCAGATGCAGTAGGAGTTGTTTGTAGATTCTCCATACTCTAACTTATATTGCAGCCATTGGTTTTAGATTTAGGTAACTCCATCTGAGACTGAGAAAACAAAATACAAAAATAATAACATACTTTTATTCTCCTTTATATGTTTTCCATGTGCACACCTCTGAATTTTTGCTGCCTTACTTATGTCCTCTTTCTCTCTTCAAAGCCTTCTTAAAGTCCTTTCATGCTGTCTTAGCAACCCAAACGTGGGATTTTCTGTCTCTATAGCTCTTGTCATTTAAAACATCCTTCCTTATATCTCTTTGTCTTCTTGTTGCTTCACCTAATTGTAAAAATATGTATTTTCTTCAAGCTCAGAAAAGCCCATTGTTCAGCCACCCAGGACAACTTAACAACCAGCCTGGACAAATGTAATTTAATTACTTCTTGCTCACTGGCTAAGGTGCTGAACTGTGTTTAAAGATCCTGTGTGTTCTCCAACCTCATGCTGAAAAGAAAACTAGCTTTCACCTCAGTTTCTTTTAAGTGCTGCCTAACAGCAGGAAAAGAAAGGATGGCTTTGTTCAACCAACCGTTTCCTCAGCTTCTACCTCTGCCTCGTTCGCCCAGGGTGTCTGCTTAGCAAAATAATGACAGTGCTCACATATGTCACAGAAGAACCAGGAAAGTTCCAGCTCTTTGCCAGAAAGCAAATTTACAGATATTTTCTTTGGGAAAATCACCTGAAAAAACGCACCTGGCTTGTAACTGATCTTTCATTCTCTTTCAAAATGCAGATTAGTTCCATTTAACTCTACAACAGGTTTAAAATCTTCAGCTCCTTCTGGCCCTCTCCATCTCTTGTGATGGGTCAGGGGCCTTGCCTAGGATTTCAAGGTCTAGTGGGAAGAAACTGGTGACCACATCTCCTTTCTCTGTCAGATCCACTAAGGACCCGAAGTTTTCTGCTTCCAGTTCCAATCCTGGTCTCTCTGAAAGGAAGGCAGCAGTTCCCGGGTACTTATTCCCAAAATTTGCACTCAAGATTGTTTGACAATCAGTTTGACAGTCTCTTGAATAAAACATATTCCTGAAATGAAACTTAATTGTAGTACCCACTTTATTTCCAGAAGCTGCAAGACAGCTTCTTTGGTCAATTAACATCAAGATGGGAAAAGGATATTTACAAAATATCCAATTCCCTGATTCTGCTGCCCAGGAGGGAAATTATGTCTAGAAGAAAAAACAGCTTAGAGGTTGCAGGGTCTGCCTTGGACTTTGTGGAGGAAAAATGGCTTTCCCTGTCAGTAATGTCCTGTGGAGCCCTGGTCAGCCCCTTGGGCTTTGTCAATCCCAGAGCTCACACAGACAATTGCACTCAATCTGGCACAATTTCCAGCTAAAGTGGGCAAGATATCTCATGTCTGGATCAGATCCAGCTGTAATTTAAAAACGCAGATCTGTGCCTCAGCCTGGGTTTGTAGGCGTGTTTAAAATCGGCCTTTCTGAAATCAGTGGCATTTAGTTTTCCAAATGACTTGGGCTTGCTGACTCGCTCCAGACAGATGGAGAAATGTGCTCTGCAGTGACCCTGGTCCTTCAGCTCCCCACATCTGGGATCTGGATAGGATATGCCATAGCCCCTTCCAGCCTGCAGGCTGGGATTTCCTTTGTGGTGAGGGCACAGGGGGCAAGGGGCAGTGGGGCCATGCAGGGCTCTTCCCAAGCTGCCAGGCTCCCCTGCTCAGACACAGGTCTCACTTACTGCTGTAAAAGGGCAATGCTAACACTGCCTTCTCAGCCTCACAGCTGGATGGGGAGGAAAAATCCATTAAAGTTTGTGATATACTGGTATACTATGGTTCTGGGAGCCACAGAAGTACCTAAGATGGACAGCTAATTGTTACAATTTTGGCAGTACTTCCCATGATGAGGCACACTGCGAGCTCTGTGAAAACTCTTTTTTTAATAGATGATTTACTAAAGCTATTCAAAATAGACAACTTTATTGTTTGGTGCATTCCAGAAGCCTAGAGGCCCAAATTGAGAGCGAGAGCCCATTGAGCTTCATGCTGTCCAAAATGATATTAGGAGATGTTCACATACTGCCCTGATGAGCTGAGCATAATAGTTGAGAACTGAGAGTGGTTTGTCATCGCAGTTTTATTGATGAGCTGAGATGCAGGAATATGAAGTCCAAGTCTCGAGGTCACAGAGCAGGACTCAGCACAGGTAAGACCTATATGCACTGCTGTGCCAGTTCTGTGGTCAGGCACAAGACTATCTTTCCAACATTCTTTTATTGTGGTTTTTTTTGGTTGGTCTTTTGTTTGTTTGTTTGCTTGTTTGTTTTTGGTTTTTTTTTTAAATGCAAATAAATAAGTTCTGAATTGCAGTGCTCCCAACTATTGCCAGAAGTATACATAATTAATCACTGTTTTTTACTGCATTTTACTGGTTCTTTTACCCGGAGCATAGTGTGTGATGTGTCAAATAGCATTAGAGGGGCCTGTGGTCATGTCATGATGACTTCATGAAGCGGCTCCATCTATTTGGCTATGGATATGATGTGATAGTGCTGGTTCTTTAACACAGGGGAGCTCCATCTGATGTGCCTACTGTGAATGGACCATAGCCAATGCTAAGTCCTAAACTATGTCTGCAATGTTATTTTGGAAAAAGCATGCCATTACTGTTCAAACCATTTAACAGGACAGCCAGTTGGGCTCCCTGGACTGTTTAATTTAGAAGTACAGATGTAGGCAGTAGACTGAGTTTGGGTCTTGTAAATACAAATTCTTTTTGTCCTATGTGTACATCCTCAGACAGCTCCAGTTGTGTTTGTGAAATTTAGATCAAGATAATGGCTGATGGGGTGAATACTGAGATTCATCCATATTCTCCAGGTAGCTTTGAAAATCCAACCCAATTCTTGGGACAGAAAACAGAATCTAAAGAGAAAGAATATGAGAAAATTTTAGACCTTCGGCACAGTGATTGCTTCAAGCAGTGCAAAGCTGTAATGAAAACCTACATTTTCTTGTGCTCACACACAGGCATAGGTACGCGCAGAGAAAGTATGTAACAGGTATATCAAGAAGCCTAGTACTAGTTGGTAAAAAATGTCACATTTCATAGCTTTCACATAATAGCCATCTTTTTTGAAACTGAAATACAACATCTAAATGTCAGCCTACTCTGAGTGTCTTCAAATCCCCTTCTGATATTTTTTATGTGCTATTGTTCACTATATTGCATTTTTTAGTTTCCACTTGCTGTAATACCATGGCATTTGATTTTGTTCTGGCCAAGAGGCCAAAACCTCAATTCAGTGTCAGGTGTCTCACTGGTCCTAGGATTTGCCACTGAGACACCATGGATGATTGATAATGCCACTGTCCCACCTTGCATGCAAAAAGAACCTATAACCCCCACTAGGAACTCATTCCCTACCTGGTTTGGGGCCAGAAGTACAAATCTGTTGTCATGATCATGTCTTCTTACTCTTTGACTTAGTATATCTGTCTTCAGATTTTTGGGGGGCTGGTTTGAGGGTTTTTTTCCCCATTAAAGTTTTAAAGAAAGGGGCCTTCCTTAGTGCATTTCATTTACAGGTGACTGACATGAGGTCCTCATTTATTTTTATGAGGTTTTTCATTTTCAATTTTTAAGCAGTGTCTAGTACCTTTACATAGAAAGCAGTACATCACTCCCCTTTTTCTTTCCTTCTTAATGGAAAAGTAAATGGTTATTCTTTCCTTCTACCTGATGTATGCCTTCAAAATACTATAAAGATATGAAACCGATGGAGTTTCTAAATTATAAAGCAGGAGTTCTTTTATATTACCGTGAATAACAACTGGAAATCCAGTTCTTTATAATAAGTTATTTATTCTCCATTTTGAGGTTTTATCCACACCCCAGGAGGTGGCCATGTATTTTTCAACAGGTGCTGCATCAAGATTGCTATGATACTCTCAAACCATATTAGATTGTATCCAGTGGAAAGAAATGAATTTGAAACCAAGACTTACAGGCTGATGAAAAACGAAAATCTTTTCTCTTGTTGAATGCAAAATTTTCTATTAGGTTCATAGCTGTTATCAGCATCAGCCTCATGTAAATACATATTTATGATCTAATACAGAGCACTGACAGTGTTCCTGGGAGAACAAGAATCTATGTGGTGTACTCTGGCCAGAAAATTTACAGAAGCTTCTCAAATCTTCTGAAAACTCTAACAATAGAGTTCTAAATGGACAAAGGTGGTGGGCAGGAGGAGACATTGCAGTAGGATCACAACATGCCATGGTTACTTACTTGCTTTTAAGGAAAAGTGAGCACATCTGTTTCAGATTCATGACAAGAAGTCAGGAAGGAGAGAGGCATGAAAAGAAATTATGATCTTTAGAGGAGAGATAGGATGTCATGCCAGAGGAAACTTTTTTCTAGACTGTGTTTCTCAATTTCCTGCAAATGCAATGCCCCGAAACCATGACATTGTAAAAAGAAAGAGGGTGTATGGGATTTTCAAACAGTTTCTGATGAGATGTGTGTTAAAGTTTCTGTCTGTGGCTCATGCAACCTGACTTATCAAAGTACAGTACTTCATAATCTTCAATGCTCTTTTCTTTTCAAACCCAGTAAAAGCTTTTGTCCTCATCACTGCAGATGAAGCACACAGACAGAAGGGATTATTTCCATGCAGTGACTTCAGGTGGGGTATCTGATGCCTCTCACCCTGTCTCCCTCATCCATGAGCTCTCTTGGGGTCCCAGATATCTCCTTGTGAAGTATCTCTCATGTAGCCAGAACATGATATGCAGAAGACAATAACCTCTTAAAAGGTCTTTTTTTTTTTCATATAAATCTTTAGCCCATAACATTTATATTTCTATCCAGAAAAGACAAAACAATGTCTACTTCTGACCCTGCTAGGGTTGAACATATGCACAAAGAAATTTGTTGCACCAGACACATGGAAAGAACTCTTGCAAACTGAAATACCTGGGACCTTTGAGTCCTTCCACCAATATAGTAAGATTTCCTTCTCTTTGTTCTTTTATAATTTACTGCTTTTTATACAAACATATATACACACACATATAAAATACGAAATATATAATCTAGTTTTGATTTTATTTTTATAATTGCAGATGGCTCTGTTTTGTAACAGCTAGGATCACAAGAATGATTATAGTAAAAGCCTCATGTCTCTGTCTGACAGGGAACAGGAATCATTGTTCCTATAGACCTTTTTTCCCAACTCTTTCACAACAAACTGTATTAAACAGCTGGGGCAGATTTGGAGATTAGGAATCTAAATTTAATCATCCATAGGTAGACCCCCTATAGCTACTAGGCCACCTATAGATACTTGCTACCTATAGATACAGACCTGATAGTCAGAAGAGAGGCAATAATGGGGCTAGTGCAACCTAGAGAGACATTGAGATGGGCAGCAGCTGGAAGTGTGGCACTGTTGTCTGTGCAGTCACCCAGTGATATCCAAAATGCCTGCAGTATTTCAGCTGCATAGGAAGGCTGTGAGACTGCTTTGGGTCTTGTGGCAGCCCAGTGAGGCTCTCTTACATGGTGTTAGGTGCCCATATGGGCCTGTTCAGCTACCTAAGTGTGAGTGTCTGGTGTCGTCTCAGGTGTCATGGGCTACCCTGAACTCCTCTTCCTGTCATCCATCTTATGGTGGGAGGGTCCTGACCAGCTTAGGTGGTTGCAAGGAGCAGTCTGATAAATAAGGAACCCAGCAGCTCCCACCCTTCTCTTAGGACCTGCATTCTAGTAGTCTCTCTTGACCTTTGCTGACCTGTATGATGATGAGCAGCCATGCCTGTGACAGGCAAGTTGCCCTACTTGCCCTGCTGTAATCCCTGCATCCAGTTCCCCTTTAGTTGAGGGAACAGCATCAGCCCTTGCTGTTCTCTGGTGCATGTGCTGTATTGAATCTCTGGGATGTTTTAGTTGACACCTTGTTTAGTCAGCTCAGCTGAACGTCTCTGCCTACTTTGGAGTCTGTTGAAGTAGCCTCTAGGTGCCATTGTCAGTACTGACTTAGGAGAATTTCCATGCCCTTCTGAAGCTACAGCTGGAGATATTAAGTCCTCAGGCATTTTAAATGGGAGCAGAGATTTGTTATGGGCTACTGAAAGAGCCTACCATGCCGGCTGACCAGGAAGTTATTCCAGACTGTCCATAAAAGTGAGCAGGCAAGCTCAAATGTAGGAAATGAGTGAAAAGTGACAAACAGCAGAAGCTTAGAAGCAACTGCCTTAAACTGAACATTTTTGAGACACCTTTAAAATTAATTACAATCGTTAGTTCTCTTGCAACACATCTAGGAGATGTGATGTAACTTTACATGAATGGTAGACAGAATCAACTTTTTCTTTGGGTCAAGGAACCTTTTTTCCTTACTTATCTGAAATGTGCCCAGTAATAAAATGTGGGATTAATGTGCATTAATGAAACTTCAGGCATACATATTTATGCATAGATTTAGCATAATGATATACAAAAGAAATTTTCTGGTGAAATAATAATAATAATAATAGTAATAATAATAATAAATCAGCTTATCTTTGCATTGTTTTTCTTTCCTTTTTGCTTCTCTTTTTTCTTACTTTTTTTTTCCTGTAACTTGGGGCACTTATCCAGCTATTATTTAAGCCTCATGCCTATTAATATCACTGCGGCTACTTATATGAATAAAATGAAGTAAATACCTAAGTGCTCTTCAGGACTGCATTTTCAGTAGCCAGATCCCCAACAGACATGTATATTTTTTCTGATTCTGAGCATCTGCTCTGTTTGCCCACAGCATCACCCATAACATTTATGGGAAAGGTTTTTCCTTTGCTAAAACACTTGAGGAGAAGTAATACTTTTTGAAAGGCTCAGAATCTATTTTGGTTTTGACAGCTGAGCAGCTATCCAAATATCTCTTGAATGGCCACACATGTGGAGCTTGTATGGTTAAGAGCAGTGATCTTAGTAGACACATGGGGCAGGCATGATTGAGGCAGTAATGCACATCTGCTTTACCATGAATTACAGCCTCCCCAAGCACCCAAGAGATTGAAATGATGGGATAAAAATACCTGGGGCTTCCTAAATACTAACCTTATAGGAAGGTGGCAAGGTGATAATGTCAAAATCCCACCATCCTTTTTAGGGTCTGCAACCAAACACTATCCTCTTCTCTTTCCATTTTGGATATTGTGGACACCTCCAAAATTCTGTTCTGTAACAGGTCCTAAAGATCCTGTCCTCTTTGTATCCCTGTACCCCATGTCCTGCGGGGCATGTTTTGAACTCTCTTGTGCCTTTTTGGATACTAGAAAGGTATGAAAAAGAAGCCCAGAAGGAGTGTGCAATGTGAAAAATATTGTGCAATGTTTAAAAACCCAATAAAATCAAGTAGGACCACCAAACAGCAGATTTCTAGATAGATCTGCCCTGTAAAGCTTCTCTCTGAGATGGAAGAAAGCAGAGGATATGAATTGGAGGTGGGCACTTGTGAGGAACAGTGCAATGAATAGGTAAAAATCAAAGTAAAATTTGGTTTGGGCCTGGCAATTCCCCATTCCTCCTTTATGTAAATACCCAGATCTACATGCAAAGAAAGATAATCATATATAAAGATAGCTGTTATTCACCAGTGATTATTTTTTTGTTGGGTTAATTAAATTTTTTAAAAAGTTAGTCATCTAGTCAGGAAACAGTGTTAAGTGATGTAAGCGCCCTTCAAATCCTGTGAGAAAAGAAATGCAAGTAATCAAGAAGCTACATCAGCTTTCTTCATCCTGGGGATCTTTTTTCACAGGGATTACTTAGAGAATATTTGCCAATAATGGATATGTTTGCAGGATTCAGGATTCCTTTGCCTGCTGTTAGGAATGATGCTCATGAAACCCAAGGGTGACTAAATCACAAGGATCCTGTTTTCAGTTTGTGGTCTAAGTTGCCTCCCATGAGCTCTGCAAGCAAAGATGATTTACTAGATGCATCAAAAAAAAATTCTGAAAACCATTGGAAGGTTTTTTAAGACTGTTGCTTTGCATTTTATGCAAGCCTTTTCAGAAGGCAGGAAAGTACTGTGATAGACTTAGCTGTGCTGTTACACTGCGGCTGTCAGGGTTTAAGCATTGCTGTAATGTATCATGAGGAATACTGTACCACTTGCATTGGATATGCGTCAAAGCTCTTTCTTTCTCTCTCTCTCGCTTTTTTTTTCTCTCGAGCTGCAGAAGACAGGAGCATTTGTAAGCCATGAAGCACAAAAGACAAAACAAAAGCATTTTTATGACTATAATTGAGAATTTGGAAGAGGGGAGTTAAGTGCTTGTACCTAATTGTACTGCAATTACCCTGTTTAATCCAGCAACAGGCTTCTTTCAAGCCTCATCACTATACCTGTGTAGGAGAATCTCATTTCACCACTTACAAAGGCTTGTCACTTTGGATATTAAGCACAATGAAGCTTCTCATTTTCTCTGCCTCAATTTTCCATAGGGATCATTAGAAAGATGAAGACAGACAATGCAGAATGTGACCTCATTAATGACACTGTACCAGGAATGAATGGGATTCAATGTCTGTAATATTTACAAACTAGTAAGACTCAAGTTATTAGTGTCTGATTGTTTACCTTACCTTCACTGCTCATATGTTCATTGCTACTGGTGTAAGCAAACTCTTCATGGGTTTCTCTTCTTAAAATCCTTGCAGAGTGCTGCTGTCCCTGATTTATAGTTGGAGAAATGACATTGGGAAAGATTATATCTGTTTTTTTGAGGATATTGCCTTCTATTTAAGTCAACAAAAACAAGGTGCTCATGTTGTTCTGTGCATCTGAGCCCAAAGTCATGTACAAACTGAGTTCCAAGAAAGTCCTTTAATAATGAGTTGAACCCTCCCAGGTATAACTTATACAGGAACTTGTTTCATTTTCACCCTCTGCCTGAACAACACAGCCCTCCTACTCTCCCTTGTCTTACACCTGTTTAGGAGTACCTGATATGGTCTGTGGTTTTATCCCTTCCTTCTGCATGTGAAGAATCAAATCATTCACGGTTCCACTGATGCCCTGGTCACATGCTATCACCCTCCTTCCCTGGGCTGTGCAGTGTCCTCACTCATGCCCCAGAGGCTGCTCCAAGGGACTCTGAAATACTCTGTTCTCTGTATCATGATACAGGCTGCTGTCTCTTATTTCAAATGGTTCAAATTATTGTGGCCTCTCAAGATCACAGAGAAACTTGAGGTATAAACAGGGTTTTCTTCTACTCAACTTGAATGGTTTAAACCTTTTCCCTTTGGACTTACTCTTCTTGTTAGATAATGCTGTTTCAGCCTGATGGGGTAAGCTGTGGTGTTCCTCAGCACTCTATTCTGGCTCCTCTGCTCTTTAGCATTCATGTGATGGGATTCTGTTTCTCTGTCTTATAAAAGTTTGATATCACCTAAGTGCTCCTCCCAGCTCAGAAGGCAGTTGGGTCCTTTGTGGTTTTGCTGTGCTGGAATATCCAGGCAGTGTCATCTTTAGAGTTCTTCAATGAAAGCTGTACATTTGAGGCTGCACATTTGAAAACTGGCTCAAGATCGACTTCCAAAAAATGGGGATTTACTAATAGAAAAAGCTTGGTTGTCCAGTGGCAATTTCTACATTTTAATGATAATTTGGTTCATCACTTTAATGATAATACAAAACCCTGCCCTTTTATAATGTCTTGTTTCCCAAAAGATAAAAAAAAGCAGTTCATAAACTCAGTCTAATCTAATCTATCTCTTCCCACAAGAAAGGAGTTCAGACTCCTTTGCAGTGGAAAGAAATGTATATCTAAGAATGTAGAACAATGCTACTGAGGAATTAGAGATGGGAAGTCTATCTAGGAACATAAATAATTACCATATGCTTATTGCTGTCTTTTGATGGCAAGTGGGAGACAAAGTCACTTGGAGAAGCAGCTGAGGTTTGTTGCTGTTGGTGATCACAAAAGTACTGCAAGAGCAAGGGAGGGAATAGTGTGACCTGAGAGGAGGAGAGGGGACTGGAGGTAAAGATGATATGCTGAAGCAGGGGCTGATCATGTGAAATGCCAAATATTGCCAACTTCTTAAGTGAATCTTCGATATGGCAAAATATGCTGGACTAGAGTAATTGGGAATAATTAATTGGAACAGCCACTCTCCATTTTGAAAATAAAGTCTGTTTTTGTTCAAATTGACTCAAATTCCATAATTTCCCTCTTACATTCTTTCCTGGGGGAAAGGTAAACTGCTGTCATTTTATCTTTTCTCTGATCTTTTGCACTGCCAGACACGAACCATACTCAGCCTGTCTGTATCTAACTCACTTCTGTCAATATGATGTATTTTTACAAAGAAGACCCATAGTTCAGAATTTGGGTAAACAATGATCTTACACTCATGGTGGAGTGATAAAGTCACAAGATGGCTGGACTGAATTTCACTCTGTAGTTTTGTAAGGGTTTAAAATTCATAACCAGGAAGAAACACCATAAGATATAATGGTTTCACATTCGCTGAATTTTGTTTGCTAAATTTAGTGTAGTGGTCTAAATATTTTTTCCTGCTGTGAAATATGATTATAAGGAAAAAAGGCAAAACAGGCCTACGTTAAAGATAAAAACAGTTATATTTATTAATACACTCCAAAATGAAGGAGAAAAAAAGAGAATAAAGAAACTGAAACCTTTCAAAAGCACTCCCCTCCCTGCTACCAACAGTGCACTTTCCCACAAACAATGTCAAGAGACAGAAGAACTCAGAATTCCAGGTCAGCACCACTTATAAAATAGTCTTTCATTCAGTGTTTGAGAGAGACAAGTCTCTCCTAATTCGTTTTGGTAACTTTCCACAAGATACACAGCCTGCTTTTGGCTTCCAACTCCCATAAAAGCAGCCCGCCCGGGACTTCTGCAGTTGTGGGCCTCACAATCACCTAGCCTTTCCCATGACTACATATAGACTTATACATGGGGTTTCACCATTTAAAGATGCACAGCTCCACAAGCAAAGGATTTCTCATCTTTAGGAAACAAGTATCTTCTCATTTCTCCACTGGTGTTGAAGACTTCGCATCTCACTCTGTTCAAACATCTCATAGGATCACCAGATTACAGTTTCTAATTCAATATTCACTCAGTAAATCAGATACCTTTGCTTGAATCCATAAAATCATCTCCTCAATCCACAGTCCACAATTTAAAGGAATACTCTAGCATATTCATATTACAGTCTGTTACCAAAATCAAAGGAGATTTTCAGCCTAGAACTAAGGCAGCTTGTCATCTCTTCCACTTAAGAAGTCACTCTTCCTTTACTGACTTTCATATCTTCATACTGTCCCTTTACATATCTCCAATTTGGCCTTTCCTCTCTCTTTGAGAAGGGTTGGAGTTTTAAAAAGTCTCAGTCTGTGTCAGGAAAGAGTTAACATTTCCTGCCCAGGCCTGCAGATGCTCACTGATCTCTGCTGGGGTGGCAGCTGCAAAAATCTCAAAGCCATGCCGGTGTAGCAAAGCTCAGAAAGCAGCAGCCAGGGTCTCAGTGGTTGAGTAGACTGATGGATGCCCTCTCCCTCCACCCCTGGGTCTCAGCTGAGGTTGGCTCAAACTCGGAGATGCTCCCAGGGGCCCAGGAAGGGGGAAGGGGACACCTCCCCCAGCCTGGCCGTTAGCATGTTAACATCCATGATTTCCCGTCCCTGCCAGCAGTCGCTGGCTTGGCAGCCCAGCTTGGCTTCACCAGGGCCAGCCCCATCCCGGCCACCCCATCCTTGCCGCCTGGGGCAGCGGGGCCTAAGCCGGGCCCTGCTGCTGCCCAGATGATGTTACCTCATGGCAGGCCAGCAGTGAAAGAGGGCGGCCTCTCAAAATCCTCCTGTATTTAAGCCATGTGTCCCTGAGGAGTACACTTGTATCCAATTGGCCAATCTGAATGTCAGTTTTAAAGGAGATCACTAATTATTTTTTACCATTTATGCCAAACCAATACAAGCTTGCATACAGTTTATTTCCCATCACCGTTCCTTGAAGTTCAAGTTGAATATTGCAACTTAATAAGTGTGACTTTTTCTTGCCATATGAAAGAGGTTAATGCATCAGTGAATGATGCTCCAAACTAATGTTTAGAATGTCATTTAGTGTAGCTATAGTTATCTGCCCAAGAAAATATCAACAAGTAAGACAGGTAATCACTATTCACCTTAATTACTGTAATAACACATTCAATATTCAGGAACAGTCTGGCTGTACTGTCCATATTTATTTTATTACTGACACAGATCTTTGAAGTTGTATGATTAATTAATGCTTTTACCAATAGCTTCAGTATATCTATTGGTGGGAAGGGTGGCACTGAGTTTTCAATCACTTTTAGGTTCTGTGATATTTTTATATTCCTTTTTTTTTTTTTTTTTTTTTTTTAAGTCAAAGAAAAGCTTTCTAACTTTTCTAAAAATTTCCTACTCCATTTTTGCATTTGGAAAGAGTCTGTGGTCTGAGTCCCAGAAACCACATGGTATCTTTTACACAAAATGGGCAATGAGGAATTCTGGTGTAGGAAGAGGAGGTACTGATGCTTCTGTCTCTCTCAAGGCTAGCTCTAGAGGGACAGAGTCCATGGAGGTGTGGGACTTCTGACCAGCTTACAGGGAGCCCTGGATAGTCCAGGCAGTCCCAAGTCTATTATACATTGCACCTGAGATAGCTCATACCCCCATCCATCTCCCAGGTGGTATAAAATAATTTTTATTTTATCGTCCGTTATCAGCACACACAGTCTGAAGGTCTGTAGCCCATCAACAGTGTGTTTTAGGGGCAATTAGATAATTTTGCCTTTTCAGACACACTCTCAGTTCCTCCCTTGATGCTTTCAGATGGTTGTGTATGCTGCTAAATGCACCCAGCACTATTCTGTGACTTGGCAGTCAAGTAGAAGAGAACAGACATTTGTTGCACTATCGGACTTTGTAACCACCCAAACTAAGATCGCTCTGTCCAAACAGCTTTTCAGGAGTGGTTTCTTGTTCCTGCTAATGCCTTCACTATGTCCATCAGTTAATGAGCTTGTGAGCCCAAGCCAAAACCAGGCAAGCAACTAGTGTAACAATTTAAAAGTATAGATTTAATATCACAGGTAATTGTTGTAGACATTAAGTCATTAAGTCCATAGAGATAATGGTCAAGATTTATTAGTATAAATCACTCCATTGCCTCAAACATAATTTATAACAAGGAACTTGGAGCAAAATAATCTTCTCTGTATTGCCAAAAAGGTAAAATATGCAGGAAACCAAACTTACTTGAAGATAGTTTGGGTCAAAAGATGGTATTAGTGCATCTGGAAAATGTAAAGAGGACTGTGGTAAATGCCACGGGGCATGTGGTCATCCTTATCAGCATCCAAGTAAGAGTCCAGGTAAAATTAATTTCTAGTACAGACTGTGCCTAACTGAAGGGATTATCGGTGAAATTAGTTTTTGGAAAGAGGGGTTATTTTTTAATGAAGTCTTGTTTTATCTGAAAAGCTGAGGTTTGTGAGATGGCATAGATAAATGCTGTCAGTCTGCACATGTCCTTCAGAGCTGGTTGGTAGCCCCACAGGAGGAGAAAGTAAAGTATCAATGCAGAACAGAAAATGGCACTCATTAGTTTGTAATTAATGACAAGTAAGATAGGATAGCAAATGGAAGTGTGGGAGTGCTCAAGGGAATTCTTCTACAGCTCCTCCAAAAATATCATTTAGGTCTTTATGTTTCTGAATTATAGTGGAGCAATTGAATTGGTTAAATCACCAAATTTACCATGATGTTGATAATTCATGATAGACTGTATTGAAAGAATGATTAGGAGCCTTGACTCCTAATTTGTTCCCATTGTGGTTGGTCTTTTGTGTAGAAAAAGGCAAGGTCAGCAGAAGGGGAAGAAAAAGCATTTATTTCCTTTATTTTATAGATCCATGAGGAGAGTAATGTAGTTTTTCCCAAGGTCAGGCTGGAAGTCTATGTAAGTGTTTGAGAGAGTCTTTCTCTTTGGGGACCCATTCAGTCCCTTACCTGTAAGAGCATCCTTCTCTCCTGCACTAAGGGTTGAACACCACAGCCTGTGTATTCAGTGTCACACCAAGACACACTGACCCAGAAAAGTGAAAAAAAAAAAAAAAGAAAGGTGCCTTAGAATGATTGAAACTGAGCATTGTCTTTGTGTTGATCAAGGATGAAATGTAAATCTTCAGTGAAGGTGTGAATTCTTAGCAACCAACACAGAGAGAAAAGCATTCAGGAGATAAATGGAATTTATCTGACAGTGTAAGTTCAAACTAAAATCTAAAGTAATGCAGTGAACAACGTTTAACAAGATTTCAGTGACTCCTGGTGCCTTTATAATCTGCCTTGCCTTTTGAAAATGTTTCCTTTATAAATGTTTATCCCAGCTGTCTAGTGAGATTAAGAGCTTTTCTCCTTGAGTTCCATGTTCACCAACAGTTTGGGATTTATTTGCATTGGCAGTTCCTCTGGCATCAAAGGTGTGGTCACTGCCCTAGGCTGTCATCTTCAAGGGGTCATACAGTTAATTCCCACAGGAACAGCTGAGCCTTATCTCCTCATTTTGGGAGAGCTCAATCTCAATGCCAATGAAAGCGCGCATTTGGTCAGTGGTCAGTCAGGTCTGTGGCCCTTTACGGTTTGTTCACACATTGTGTTTGAATCTTGACCTATAGAGCTGGTGGCCTTGCATGAGGTGCTTTCTGAGTTGTCTCACAGGATCCACAGTTACTGAGGGGGCTGGCAGACGTGTTGCAATCCACAGGGAACCCGTGTCCTTCTGGACTGGCAGGTGGACCCCTGAAATGCCTGTAGGGGTATAAGATGTTTATACCTGAGCGGCCCAGGGGCTGGTCATTTCAAGGTCTCTTAGACTTCCCTGACTGCACTGAGTAGCAGCTTGTTATGCAGCAGATTCAGTTATGTAACCAGGACACATAATGACACCCCGAGAGACCATCGTATGTCCTGACTCTTTCCCAGCTGCTTCTCCTGACAAAGGGGGCTCTTGTAGGTCGTGTCCAAAGCAAATCGGGATTTTATCCCAACCTTGGATACTTTCAAGATTTGGTTGGACATAGTGCTGGGCCATCTTCTCTAGACAATGATTGTTGCCAAGAAAGGTTGAATCAGATGTTAGTTGAGGTGTCTTTCAATCTGGCATTCTGTGATTCAGAATCGATTCTGAAATGTCCTTTTTACAAACTACTGTGGAGATACTCCAAAATTGGACTTAAGCATAGAATTTCATCACTTGCACAGGACGCTGGAATTGAGAAAGACAATTTAGGCCCATCTTATTGCCAGTTGTCCTCCCCTACTGTGGCTGGACTGCTAGTATTCAAGAATAAATACTGTACACCAGAATGTCACATAATGACTGAAATATCAAATCATAATCAGAAATATGATAATAAAATTGTTTGGATTGAAAGTAATCTTTTTAAAAAGATGTAGTTAAAACCTCCTGCCATGGGCGGGGCCATGTTCTACTAGACCAGGTTGCTCAGAGCCCCATGCAGCCTGGCTTTGAACACTTCCAGGGAAGTGTTTCAGTTTCTCTGGGCAGTCTGTGCCTGTGCCTCACTACCCTCAGCACAGAAGATTTCTTCCTTGTGTCCTGTCTTTTTAATGTTGGGGATAAGAAGCGTTTTTGTCCATGACTGGATGGATGTCTCTCTGAAGCAAATCAGGTATGAGGTATTGGATCAGGCGCTGAACTTGTGCATTAGACTGATATACAGTCTCTTAAGTGGGATGTTGAACTAGATTATTGCAATCATTGCTCTGTTCTAGCTTTGATAGAGGGTAAAATCAATGCCAATGTAGAGAGTTTTAGCATTGCAGGTGGGAATTTGCCATGCAAATGCAAAATGAAATCAGTTTTAATCATGTTCTTTCGTGAAGACAGACACTTAAATGTCAAGGTTTGATGTTAGCAAGGTGGACAGGAAGACTACCCATGAGTATCATAGCAAAAATTGAATTTTAGCTCCCAACAACCATAGTTTAAAAAAAGACTTTGACAATGCCAACAGCTTGATAACTTGGAGCATAAATTGATTTATGACCTATAAGAAGGGGATTCACTGGGGCAGGTTATAACAGCAGAACTATTAAAAGATTTACTTTTCTTCTTCCAAAATTGGCGATGCTGTTTACTGCCATTGGGGAGCCAGGATTAGATGGACTTCTGACTAGATCAGGACAATAATTCTTCTATCAGGTATTCAAGATAGAGAAATTTTCCTTAGGCTTTAGACAGAATTTAATTCCTTAAATTGAAAATATACTTTTTCTGTGTTATGAGTTAGAAATTGACTGTTCCCTTCAGAAATAAGACACTGGTTCATTAATCAATTCTGCTTTGCCAATGGCGTTTACAGGGTTAATGTTTTCTGACTACTCCACCTGGTAAAATACTGCTCCTACACTCAGCTCAAACTCAATTTCCTTCCTTCAAGGTTTCAGTAATCGTATCACCAGGCAATAGCTGAGTTGAAGTTTCCTTTGAATCTGAAATTGTATAATTAAACTTTTGAACTGACGTCCACCCATCACTTTCTAGCCACACTCCTTGGTGAGAGAGATATTTTTCTTTAGTTTGATGATAGCTGATTACTAAATCCTTGGCTTTTTCTTTACCTTTAATGCACCACATGGTATATTTGTTTGTGATTTTACCTCAATCACAGTAATCTATTATCCGTGGTACTTTTTCTTGCATTTACAACCCACCTTTCACTGCAGGCTTTCTAAGCACTTGAGAAGCATTAGGCTCAATAAGAGGTCTATAATGAAGATAAACAATTACATTGTTATATGTCTGGGGCAGAGACTGTTATTTTCCATATCTTACCAAGGCACCATGGAATGCTGAGCTGGCCTCTAGGCACTATTTCTCTAGACACTATTTCTGTATAAGAAACAATAATGTGCTAACATAAAATAGATGAGGAAACTGAGGCACTAAGAGCCACTACGGAAATTTTCAGAATCTGGGCCTTCACAGATTTTTAAGGATTAAAGTCAACACATGTAAGGCTACAGAGCAGCGTTTGACATCCTGTATAGATACACTTTCTCTACTCCCATAGTAGTGTCAAATAAGAAGGGCCTCTCTTGGCCTATGACAATATATTACTTCTAATCTAACTCTGCAGCAGTTTTGTATCTGTTATCCCACTTTTATTTTAGATCGTCAGCTTCCCTTGCCTGTCATTAGGAAGATCAGGCTCCCCTGGAAACTGAACAAACGATTTGTCCCAGGTAGATTATATTAAACCCTGTTTTACTTTCCAGTCCTGTTAGGCACTGTGCTTAAGAAGAGATGTTTTTCTGTCTAGATACACCATAAATATGTCTACTTACACAAGTAGGTTCAGATCTCCAAGTAGGAAGTCTGGGGAAGGTTGTCTGACTCACATTCTAGAGCCCAGCCTGGTCCATGTAGGTAGATATACAGAACAACATCAGAAAATCTCCCTCATGCTGCTTTGCAAATGCATTTCATTCTCAAGGCAGAAGAAATGCAGAGATCATAGGGAACTGGGGGTTAGGATCCAGGTGTAATCTCTGGCTGAGGGGATCAGTGCTAATAAATAATGCACATTTGTTGGTTATAAAAATTTTCTGGCCTTATTTGCTTCAAAGCATTTTCAAAAGACATCTTCAGCTACCCCATGGTTTGCTTGTTTTTTCTCATGGGTTATACCTGGTATAGCACACTGAGCACAAGAGAGAGCTGAAAAATGCTGATGATTTCAGCTGCTGCTTGGGGTGTTTTTTTAACACTACCTGACTACCATTTATCCAAAACTGGCTCTTTACAACACAGCAATTATTGAAAAGTTTCATCCACAAAGGTTTTGCATATACATAAGGGAGCATGATCAGTGATCAGGTCACCTGTGAAGACAGCTATTAATTACAGGACAGAGAGATGACTGTGGAAGAAGTGCCCTTGTATGTGCCGTTGTAGTCACAGAGCCCAGCTACAAATAGGCAGTAATGGAATGAAAGGGTAAAGGAAGTTACATGACTCTTCAGAGGGAAAAACATCCAAAACCAGCAGCAGAAGTGTTGACTTATTCAACATGATGCTGCAAATTAAGTTAGCAATGCTTGTCCTGCTTTCTTATTTGGATCTACAGGTATCTTACAATTTTTAAGAAAATACATTCATTTTATGGGACTCAGTGGGATTGGTGAGCTTCAACCAGCCTCCTCTGACTTAGTCACCAGTTTGATGATGGTGGTGGCTAACAGATGAACATTTTCTTTTGCTTCTTTAAATTTACTTGAGTCAGATGGAAGCCATGAAGTCATCTCAATGAAGAGGAATTCTGCTGATTTCCCAGTGATGATAGCTTTGAATTTATACAGGTGCACTTAAAACTGTTACCTGGCTTCTTGCTGACTTTGGGGCAGCAGGTGATAAGAAATAAAAAAACAGACAAGCAAATCAATCAAAACCAAAACACCCCCCCCCCCACTACCTAAGGAATACAGCAGGCCATATTTTATTAGCCTTTTTAGGCCTCTAATATTTTTTGTGTAGTATTTGCAAACATAATTGCTTAAGAAGGGTCTTAATTTGGCTACTCAAGGCTTTCAACAAATCTCTCAGTACGTTTCTCAGGGTCAGTGGGGAGAATGAGACTGTGGAGCACAAATGAACACATTCTGAGTCTCTCTTGGGAAAAGCACATTCTAGGCTTTCGGTATTAGTGCCATTTGTTTGTGAGTAGCACAACATATAAAGAGCCTTGTTCCACTTGTAGTCCTTACATCTTTAGAAGGAGTAGCTAATCCCAATGATCCATTGCAAACCATGTATGCACCCACTTAAATATTTGGGTGTGTGAATAAACTGTGGTGCCCTACTAAGGTATCAGAAATGGACTTGATTGTCCTTAAAGAATGCAGCCTTTGGGAAATATTGCTTATAGGAGTGTCATCCTGACACTCCAACAGCTTTAAAAAATCTTATTCCCTTTCTCATTATTATTAAATAGCACACTTTCCTCCCTTGATCAGGGAATAGCCCACTACATTTGACTCCCTCACCTTTCCAACTTCTGAGCTACTGAAGGACAGAACGGCAAGTTAACCATCTGTATTGGGAATTTTTCTTGCAATTCATGGTGTCCATATTCTGTTCTTCTATGAATATAAATGCCATAGAATATCTGGGTCAGTGATGTCTAAAGTTCTTTTGCTCGCATCTTTAATTGACTAAACTTAAAACAGGCCCTTTTATGAGCTTCTTCGGGCTCTATTGACAGCAATGTCTTTTAAAGAAAGTGTCAGGGAATCTTGCTTTCAGGATTGAAAACACTTTATCTCTTACATGTGTCTTAAACCATTTTAGTGGAATGGGGCTTGAAATGCACACACTGTTCAGAATTTGAATGTTTGGATCTGTTCTCCACTTTGTTCCTCCTTGTCTGTGTTTTTAAACTTCTGAAAGAAGAAAAATTTTATGCTCTCTCTCTAGTACCGTTTGAATTCATTTATAGACTGCTAGGATCTCACAGAGATTTACAATACTAATTAATTAACTTTCACATTTCCCTTGGGTTGTTGGTAAAGATTATTATCCCCATCTTACAGGGGTCACCAGTGCTCTCCTCTTATTCAACCTTGTGTAAATCAGAAATACCGCCACTAAAATCAATAGCCTTATACCGCAGTAGAAGTGATATGGGTAGGGGAGGAATCTGGTCCAGAAAATGTACAGTCTGAGCTTAAATGTGCTTGGTTATGTGTTTTCTTCATGGGACTTCAGTACTTGATGGGAGCCTACAAGAAAAATGGAGAGAAACTATTTGCAAGAGCATGACAGGACAAGGGGAATGGATTCAGACCGAAAGAGGGTAGGTTTAGATTGTATTTAGAAAGAAATTCTTTACTGTGAGAGTGATGGCACACAGATTGCCCAGAGCAGTTGTGGATAGCCCATCACTGGAAATGTTTAAGGCCAGGTTGGATGGAGCTTGGAGTAGCCTGGTCTAGTGGAAGGTGTCCTTGCCAAGGCAGCGGGTTGGAAATAGATGAGCTTTAAGGCACCTTCCACCCAGCCTGTTCTATGATTCTATGATTCTATGACTTTGAGACTAATGAGGGGGAGGCCTTTGTGGGGGCTATAATGGATGTGGTCTCTCAAAGTCTGGAAGAACCCTGAGGGACATCCAGGTCCTGAAACATTCCTTGGGAACAGAGGCACAATTAGCAGTCACACTTAGCAAAGATGCTCCAACCAGCTGTCTGCACACAGCTTGGAAACTTGCAAGCCTTCTAAAGGGTCTGTGAGCTGGGATATGAGATCCACAAGCTGAGTGCAGAGAGATAGAAGTGAAGCTGGCAGAGGGACTTTGTAGAAGCCTGGCCCCCTTCCAGGATTTCAGTGCAGTTCATGCAGATGAGATCTGAGTGTGATCAACTGGTGCCTACCCATAGTGATGGTGTGATTCACAACCAGTGCAAATACAGCTTTGAGAACTGATGCCGCCCTTTCCATTCATAACAGAGTACTTTGGCAGGCTCTGCCCTGGGATGAGAAGCACCTTCTCCATGCCTGCAAGAAACAACAGTGTTGGCAAGGCATGTTTCTAATGGCTTTGTTAGTTTGGGAACAGACTGGCCAGTACTTTTCAGATCTAAGTCCAAAATAGCTTGTCCAAGGTCAGACAGCAGAATAAGAAATAAATATCGGCTCCCATATGTTGCCTCTTGCTTTTGGATTCTTTCCCTAAGTCTTTCATTTAATGTGCTTGGTCTTGAACTGTGCCTGGTGGTGGTTTGTTTCTGGACTCTCCAAAGCAGCTGTATTTATGGTGGCCCCACAGGCACCTCTTGATCTGTCTCTCCCAGTGGAATTGTCTATCAGCCATTTTTGTGTGCATCTTGATTTAGAATATGTATTATGAACTTTGTGAGCACTCTCTGGACAAAGACTTGTTTATGGTGCTCACGTCATTCTTAGTTCAGAGTGGTTATGAGCCTCAGTCTCCCTGTCACTGTATTACTTTGGAATAATATCAATCTTTTTCTCTGTGTTCTAGCATTTTCCTAGCCATGCAGGAGACATACTAACTATCCAAGTCTTAGCTATTTTCTCATTGAGATATTTTTCACCTGTCTTCACTAAATCTGGCAAGGACAAGAAGGAATTCCTTCAATTTACATGCTGGACATGCATCTGGACATTTTATCTACTCTTTCCATTAAATTACTGTTGTTTTTGCCAGATTATATTGGTGCTATCTCTGACTGCTTGAAAGATAAGGCTGGCAAATAAGATTAAAAATAAACACAATTATTTTTAAAAGCCCTTTGTGCATATATAGTTTTTGAAATCTTGGTACAATTAAGCCCTCTTTTTTCTTCAAAGAATTCCATCTCAAGCATATTATCATTGTTACTTGAACTTTACTGAGGGCCATTCTTTCAGCTGGCAGTCCCATGTGAGGTGCTGTATGAAGAAAGGAGAAAAGACATCTTGAATAGACAGAGGATGTATTTTGTGAATAGACAGAGGATGTATTTTGATCCTTGATTTACAGGTGGGGATGTTCCCCAGATTGCCAGGAGACCTGAAGCAAGATAGAAATTGAGAATCTTCTTGGGTCCTGGACTAATACCTCAACCATTTGACCAGCCTTCCAGTTGGGAATGGGAGATAATGGCTTTGCTGGGCCTTGTGCAGGCTACGTCCTTGCAGTTGGCATAGCGGATGCTGCCGCTTGTTTTTTTCATGTACACAACTTGAAGGAATGAGGTGTAGTAGTATTTTCTACTTCTTTCTCTCTGCAGCTGCAGTTTCTCCACTGTCTCTCTTATTGCTTGTCCACACAGTCCATGGGCCTCCCTGTAATATTTCCTTCTTGCTTCCTTGTAGAGGAATACATCTTGCAGTCCTTACCCCACTGTTGCCTTGTGACCCTATATTTCTGTACTGCAATAAATATCTAGGCAAAAAAAAACAAAAACAAAAACAAAAACAACCCCAAAAAAACCCCAAACCTTCTCTCTGATTATTTCATAATTAATATCACTATTTTCTTTGCTCATCACTGACATTTTGATCCCTTTTCAGACAGCTCCTTTATCTGTTGCCTTAATCTCTCATTGCTTGCTCCTACTTTGTTCTACTCTTAATATTTCTACTCACAGATAACTCTCTGAGGGGAAACTGAGTTAAGGAGACATCAGTCACTTGCAAAACATGAAGAAGGAGCAGCAGCAGGAGAGATTATACTGAAATGTACCATTTCAATGGGAAAAGGCAGTTCCCAATGAAGCAGGAGCAATAGGCACCTGTTTTTAAGGGCAGTGGCACTAGGATACAGTGAGTATCCCACAGTTTTTGAGGTTGCTTTGAGTTTGGCTTCCTATTGTATTTTACCACTGACACTCTCTTAATTAATTTTCCAATTTTCCAATCTCCCTTACTGTTCCCACTTAAGCACACCAATGAAGCTACTTTCCTGCACAGTGAAAACCTCAGGCAAACCAAATGTCTTAAGTTCAGAGGATAAAATGATGACTCTTTTGGGCTGGCCAAAATAATTTTGGACAGTGCTTAGCACCATGGTGTCATAATCTGTCATTTTGGCTCCTGCACAGTAGGTCTGTGTCTTGTCTCATCTAACTTTTAGGTGTCTAAAACGTGGCCATTAAAGTATGACCTAGTCATCCTAGACTTCCTTTGAGAGACAAGGCAAGGCCTCTTACCTGCTTTGGAAACCTGTCTGCTCTAGGGATAAATCATTATCTTGGACCTCCCCATTTTTTAATATGATGGATACAGATTTTGTCACTTCTTGGGTGACTATACCAAACATAGACATAGACTTTGTGAAGTCTGTGATGCGCAAGGTCTCAAGGTAGAGCAGGAGCTAGGGCAGTAACAGTTGTGACAAAAATGGTGACAGTATGTTAGGGATTGGAATAGTTTGAAATTAGAAAGACCAGCCCCACAATAAAAATAGGGAAAAAAAGAAAGGAGAACAAAACAAAGTGAAACAAATGTAAAGTGTGGCTCAGAGCCTGCATGGGGTATACTAATGTTGCTTCACTGAACAGTGAAGCCATTTATTTTAAATGGTCAGGGTTTGATAGTGCTCTGCTCACCAAGTCCCCTCTAAGTGTTAAAAGGTGCTGTTTTGGGTAAATCATTCAGCTGATGAGGCTTTTGGGTGCATCATTAATGCTGTGTCCTGTGCGGTTCATGAAAAGCTAAGCCCATACTAAGGCCTGGGAGAGAACTGAGCTGTTGTGTGATTGAGAATTTTTATGGTGTTTACAAAATATGGCAAAATCGAGAGAAGGTTTTACAGTGCATATTAAGCTGTCTGGTGAAAAGAATGGCACTGCTAAAGCTGTGGTTAAAATAGCTGCTACTCTGGAAAAAAAAATAAGGAGGAATTAGAAGACTGGAGGAAGTCAGGATTCTAACAGAGTGCTCCTTCCTAACAGCCCCCTGCCCAAGCACAACCTGTTAGCTATGGAAGCTTTATTGCTGCTAGAGAGCAACCAAGGAACCTGTCTGGAAATAAGAGAAGGAAAAGAGTGCAAATCTTGCTCCAAGACAGAAATTTGAGGGGAGACACTGGAACAGCCTAGAAATGAACCTCCATTTCTTTACATAACCTTGCTTCCAAATTTGCTGAGAGCTTTATATCCTGCTTTCTGAGAATAAATAACAAACAAGACCTATACTAGTTATCCCCAAAGCTCCAGATCCTCAAGGCTAACTTTCCTTCAGACCTAATGGTGATTGGGACACATCCATACCATTCCTGGGCTCTGAAAGTTATCTTGTTCCCAGACTAGGAAGGTTGCACAGAGCCTGAGCTTCTTATGGAGCAGTAGCTGAGTATGCCAGGGATCTCACAAATGGTTTAACATCACAGAAAGCCTGGCTCTGGAGCCCATGCACTGCTAAGTTGCAAGGTGTAGCAAAAGTAGCAAGGTGTAGGTAGCACTGGACTTACTGGAAAAGCAAATCCAAACTGGCCAAGCAGCATCTTCCTTGAAGTATTAAATTGAAATATATCATGGTGTTTGAGCAACTGTTGGAAGGCCATGACGACTTTAAGAGATGCAAGGGATCAGTGAGGCCAATGCTGCCAAATACTCCCTGGAATGGATTTTTCACTGCCAAATCAGGGACCACCTCGGAGGAAATAGGCTGAGATTTCAGATAACCACAAACTATCATCTGGTTTTAGGCAAATCCCAGATTTGTTTGTGTAAAGGAGCAAAGAGGAACACAGAAAGGACAATAAGGAAGAGACAAAGCCGCCCTAGAAAATATTAGCACCAAGGACCTGGAAAAAAAGAAAGAAATGGAAAAAGAGTAGTTATATTTTGGGCAGAAAAGTGTTTAGAACTGTGAGCACCAGAGTTCTTCAGGGAAATGGTATATTATGTGCTAACTTTGGGAAAAAACCAGCCCAAAATATGGGTGCATAAATGGTATGTGATTCACCATCATTTTTGTTCTCAAGGGTTCAGCCCGTGTGCCCTGAAATGTGAACTGCTTGAATACGAAATAATATTCTCC
Source organism: Donacobius atricapilla (assembly GCA_013397315.1). NCBI lineage: Eukaryota > Metazoa > Chordata > Aves > Passeriformes > Mimidae > Donacobius > Donacobius atricapilla. The sequence goes on from WBMY01011685.1 coordinate 550,579, forward strand.
ATTCTCTTGACGCAAGGGCTTGACAGAATGTAGTTCCTTCTGTTCCTGGCATGATCAAAAGGAGAACTGAATGAAATGATGTGGCAACTGATAATTATAATTAATGATATACCAGGTCTTGGCAATCTGCAATTTTTTTTTTTTTTTTTTCTTTTGGTCAGGCTTAGGCAACATATTTCCTAAAATTCATGTCTTGCATCACCTTCACAGAAATACACTCCCTGACCACTCCCCAAAATTTTATGTGATGTGATAACATCCTGTTCTCACCAAAACCATCTGAGCTTTACCAAGCAGTGGACACTGGATATTCAAGGAGAGGCAAAAATTTCTGTCTTTACAGCAAATACCCCAATGGTGACAGAGCTAAGTGTTTTGCAGACTTGGCCAGTGGAGAGATGGAGCAGAGAAGGGAGGAGATGACACATGGCATAGGAGCACATACCTGGCAAGTCAGGACTCTTTAAAGTTAAATCGATGTCTTTTTAATTTTGTGTGATGCAGTAAATCTGCACCCTTTAGGAAATGGAAGATGGGAAATTGAGCCTCAGTGCTGCATGTTGTAATGAAGATTTAGTAATAATAATGAAAGAAAAATTGATCCACTTGTGTTGCAAGGTTTGGTGGTTTATGTAGGTGCAGAGATTTAAGAATATAAATGCTGAACATTGTTGCTATTTAACAATGAATTCCAACAGGTTTAATAAAACATTTGCTTGTCAGTTTATGACAAAATTTCTTTTAATAATGTGCAATGAAAAGCCTTGCATTTCAGGGATATATAATATTTTAGTGTTGTCACATTTGGAAAACTCAGCATATACTTGTATTTAAAATAACTGCATTTCCAGTCTGGCCTCAGTTCTCAGTGAGGAAAAATGCCTCTGTCAATTTTGAAGAAATTATGAGAGATGGAATCATGAAAAATTGAGGAAGCTCCTAACAAGCTGCATAGGATGAACTGACTGGGTACATTACTTAGCCTTTGCTTTCTCTGAGCACAGGTATATAAGGAAATATGTTCACTTTTAGCTACATTCAGTATGTAATAAAAAAGAATTTGTTTTTGAGTTGCCTGAATGAAAAATGCATCTTTCACTGTTAAAGGACAAACATATTTTCCTAGTGTAGGCTAACTCAAATACAATTCATCTACCTGCCTGCCCTGCAGTGGTTCACCCTTGTGCTCAGTCAAAGTAGTGAGAAAATGAAGCCCAATAGAAATGGGATTTTTTTAAAAGTTATGAAGGATAAAATAGAGATCAGCAGAGCATTAACTTTGTGGTTAAGACATTGGTGTGAGAGTTGGGAAATTTCAGTTCTAAGCCTGGTTCCCTCAGGCAAGTGAATTAGCCTTTCTTTATCTCAGTTTCCCATCCCCAGAATCCCTCTTTGCTCACTTTTTAGATATTTTCTATATTTAGGCAGAGGTCAGGTTATTATTTCTTTTTGTTAAACATTTGTATACTGAAGAATTATGTCTCTCTTCTCAGTACTATTTTAATATACCTCAAATAATTGTGATAAGAGTAAGAAAAGTGTAATTCTACTGCAAACATTCATTCAGTGCTGCTGTTTGTGCTGTTGTTTCCTTGGGAGAGAAATCCCCTCCTGGAGGTACCTGGGATTTCAGTTTTGTTGGCTTGTCAGGGAAGTTTATCGCAATCTTCTGAAAAACAGGGCTTAAAACTTTTTGAAGCCAGGTGCTTTCCATTTCTGCAGACTCGTGCTTTTGCAGGTGTCACAAGCCTTGCAGCTCTTTATAGACTGCGGTGGGGTTGGATGTGCTCTGCATTATTGGATGTGCTCTGCACCTGCTTAAATGATGATGAGCTCCACACCTGCTTAAAAGCACTGAGAAACAGCAAGATCCTTCTGACAGTTTATTCTGGGAAGAACTCCAAGAATGGATAGCATGACTTTTGGGATGTATTTTTCCTCTGGCTCCCCAAGTGTTTTAAGGAACAAAGATGACCAAGGAGAAGAGTTACATTCTGTGCGCATCACCTCCAGTAAGTGCCACAGGTTTTACCTCAAGAGTTCAATGCTGCAAAATGATTTGACATTACAAGGGAAATAGCACTTTTGGGGAAAAATAGCCAAATTCAGTTTTGATCCTGTAGTGAACCTCAGTAGTCTGGGGGCAAAAAATAACTTCTTAACTTTTCCATGGCTCATCATCCTTTGTACAATTAAATCAATAAAAATCTGACTAATTTATTGAATAAAAAAAAATGCAAGTGTTCTTTAATAAAGCACAAGTCTAGTTCTGAAATGAACGAAGATGATTCCCTTGACTTCAGTGACATTAAACTTAATTATAAGAGAATTTTTCACGTGTCTAAAAGGTATATTAATATCATCATTAAAAATGAAGTTGTAAGAACAGATCCTCTATGAGGCCTAACTTTATTTACTGTAAAAGCTGCATATTCAGTTATGAATTAACATATAAAAGGTGTTCTGTATTTTAAAATCTTTCCACTAGAACCTCTTTGTCAAAGCTGCTAGAAACTAGCTGCCTGTGTTGGTAATTTTCATCTTTATCCCACCTCTGGTCTTTTTACTACCACTGGTACTTCTGAAATAATTTTGCATTGGCCCTTCATGTCATTCCTCATCCTCTAAATGGTAAATTCTGAAGTATACTTAAGGTTTTTCCAGTTCATTGTAACATAAGAGAAATATGCCCTAAACTATCACATCACCAGCTTCTAAATGCCCTTCAAAAAAAGTGTTTTCTGTGGTGCTGTCAAAAAAGGAGATGAAGGTTTGACTTTATTTTCACTGACTACATCCTCATTCATAATGAGCAACTTCAGCCTTATCATTTTCCTAGGGCCTTCCATCAGAGAACACCCATGTGCTGTGGCCTATTTTAAATTCTGATTATAACCTATTTAACAGGAACTATTACTTTCTCACTTCTTTTAAATTACCTGGTACAATTTTCTTCTTGTCTGCAGCTAAGACTCAAGTGTTATGGAAAGAAAATATAGTTATTAAGACGGTTTAAACTTAAAAATAAAATCATAGTTAGGTAGGTGTCTATTTTGAGTGTATTTCAAATTTGACTTTGCATCAAATGGGTTATTATTATGTGTGGGCTTACTGAGAGGATATTGAAAAAATCTCTAAACCCCTTTTATTTAGGAGACTTGCAGTCTGATAGAAATTTCCAGGTAATTAAGGTGGATTTGCAAGTACTGGGCTGAGCCATCAACATTCCTAAAATAGTTGACATTACTTCTGTCTTATTTCTTCAGGATTTCTTTAATTCCACTCCTTGAGTGGCTATTCAGAGAGCTTTTATTATATATTTTTTTCCTCACCTTCCCCGCACC
>WBMY01011685.1:553951-579796 GCA_013397315.1 Donacobius atricapilla
CTCCGCCATGGGTGTTTTCTTCACAAGGAAGAAATTGCATGAATAGAAGTATCTAGTGCCATATGAGATACCAGTGTCCATCTCCAGCTGATGGTCTGGAAGGGGGCAGGTCTCCCACAGGTCGTAGTCTTAACCTGAAGTGCCTTGTCCAGCTCTGGGTGTCTCAGCAATTGAGCCTTGCTCTCAGTGCCCGGTGGCTCTGTTCATGTTCTGGGGTTGGAGTCGTGTTCATGATATCTGGTTGCATTCATGTTCATGTAGGCTTACAAAACATCAACCATTGTGTCTTTCTGACAGCCTGCACCTCACGCTGCAAAGCGAAACCATGAAAATATCTCTTTCATAATTCATGGAATCACAGAAACATTAGGGTTGGAAAAGATCTTTAAGATCACCAAGTCCAACTGTCAGCCACCTTGAGTGGTGGTTCACCACCAAACCAATATCCTCAAGTACCACAGCCACAAATTTTTGAACACTTCCATGGATGATGACTCCATACTCCCACTGGCAGCCTGTTCCAGTGCCTGACAACCCTTCCCATGAAGAAATTCTTCAGTGTTCAAGCAGTGTTTGAACAACACCTCCTGGCTTTTGGATGCATGATTTAACTTTTAGGCTGCCCTCAAGGAGCCAGGAGTTGGACGCAATGATCCATGTGGGTCCTTTCCAACTCAGAATGTTCCATGACTCTGTGTTTCTTGTTTACTAGCTGAGATATCCATTCCCACCATTTGTGTTCTGCAAGGACAAAACCTACTGGCCACACAGGTCCCACGTGGTTCCAATTATCTTTGTGTTGTCCTGGTGCCAGCAATAAACATCCATCCACTGATGATGTACATTGGAATTTCTACAAATGCTTTGCATCTCCTATACTCCTCTATGTTTTCAATTTTCAAGAAATTGTATCCTCCTAGCCAAGCTCTGAGAGAAGTTTCACTCTGAGCAGCTGTGATGGGGCTCTCAACTGGCTGTCCCAAGCCAGTTGTTTCCTGCCACTTGGGGGAAATGCCATCAGACTTCTAAGGAAATTTTGCTCATTTTCCATGTAGGAATTCTGCCTCTCATCTTGAAAATGTGTGTGTGTTTTTTTCTCATATCTTCAAAAACAGGTGGTTTATTTCCTTTGAAATGTTTAGTCAGCTGGTTTATTTACTTTGAAATGTTTAGTCAGGGGACGTTGTTTCCTAAACATAAGACCTTCAGTGCTTTTCTACTCCCTTCTTTTCTGTGTCAGCCTGGCAGCATCTGCTCCTTCAAGCAGACCTCGGGGTACAGTGAGCTGCTTCCTCACTCTGTCTCGTTTCTTACAGAGCATAAGAAATGTCCTTGGCATCAGAAATGGAAACCATGGTGAGGGTAGCATTTTTCTTAACTCATCTGGAAGGGTTACTTACATAACTTTGGCATTTAGCAAAAAGAGGAGGCAAAATAAACCCCAAACTTCTTGAAAAGTTGTTTCCCTGCTCATTTTTCATGTTACTTTTAATAATGTCCAGTATTCCTGTAACATCTGTGATTGATTGGGCTACTATTTTATGAGTGCTAAACCTCTCAGAAACCAGATGGGATTTTGTTTTGGTTTATTTATTGGAAATTTGTGGTAAAAATATGGGCTTTGAACCAAGACCACATGGGAAATAAGTGGCAGAACTGAGACATTTTTTGAAATCCCCTGTAATCTTCTCTGATTTAAGGTGTTTTTTCCCCCCCTTTCTTTTCTAATAAGTATTTCTTGCTCTGCAGCACTTCAGAATGTGGCTCTGATAGGTGGAGTTTGAGAGAGTATTTAAAATTTGACCTTCAGTAGAATTTGTTCATTTTCAATTTCAAATATATTTGATTCATGATTCTTATTGGATGAACATGCAATCAGACACATTATATTTAGAAAAGGAAGGAGAGGAGTACGTGGTCTATACATAGCCTGAGTACCCAATACCTTTAAAAAAGAGAAAGTTTTTATCTGGAGGGCTTGGGATTTTATGCTCCTTAATGTCGAGTGTGTGATCTAAGCAACTGTCTCATGGTGTCCCTCTGAGAGAACTAGCAAAGTTCAGCTATTTATAGTCTGAAATAAAACACACCTTTACTAACTGTCCTTTACAGTAAATGGACTTTCATAAGCACAGGGATATGAAAAAAGAACCATTTTGAAACACTTTTAGTTATTATTTTCAACACAATAAATATCCTTTTAGAGATCTATGTGAATTTCATTTGCATACTTAACAGAAATAAACCTCAAGGCTAAACTCTGTTCTTTGCTCGCTTTTAATGTAATTTTTAAAATAATGGCCATGAGCTACTAAAGCAACATAAAACATCTCATGAATAACCCTCAAAACATTTTTGTGTTTAGTGAATTTCTTTAATTTTCCTTTGCCAAGTCAGGACTTGATAAAACACCTGAGAAACTTGAACGGTGAATATTTATTTGTCCAGGTTCAATTCTCCCCTGCCGAGTCCTCTGATAATTTACAGCCCTTTGAAGGGATGTCAAAGTGGGTGTGAAACAGTGACATTTGGTTTAATCATCTTTTGATCCAATTTGGTTTCCTTTTATCTAGCTGCAGATGCACAGGCAGGGTGCCTGACAAAAGAGAATGATTATCACATTGGGGGGAAAAAAAAAAAAGCAAAAAAAAAAAGGAAAAAATAAAAAAGCGCATTTGCATACTCTAGATTTGGCAACGGCAGAAAAAAAATGGTGAGCGACTGACCTGAGCATTATCTTGGAAGAAGACCTGGGAATCAGGCTGCCTCAGAGCAATATAATTGAGAACTTTCTGGAGGGAATCTATGGCTGGGAGCTGCTCAGGTCTGGCTTGGTCCAGGAGGCAAACACTCGACAGTGTGACCTTTTGTTACAGGTCTACCTGACAATTTATAGCACTGAAATCAAAATGAGGTGCAGGAAAGCACAGTTGACCAGCTTTTAAACTGACAAGGCTAAAAAAGATGCTTGGAGTGCAGAAAGAATAGTACATTGGCACAAAACTCTCTGGTTTTGAACGGGAGGAGGTGACAGGTACAGGAGTCTGTGCAGTGTGTGTGTGTGTGGGCTCAGGTTTGAGATATTATCATTTTGAGGAAAGGGACAATATTTTTGTAGACTTTAGCCCTTCTGGCATTTAGAGCAATCTGAAATTGCCTCTCAGATACTTTTTGCCTGAGAGCTGAAATTTCCAATTTACCTTATTTAGTTTATGTAAATTATGAACATTACTTTTAAGACACATACACGGATGTTTATGAGAATGCTGAGATTTTTCTCTCATAAACCAGCCAAAAATGTCTTATATAAATTCAGTGCTGTAGATTGGCTATTACAATTGCAAGATCAAAATTATTCTTGGAGGTGATAGCTAACACAGCAGCCAAAGACCTTTTGTTCTGTTCTGTTTAGTTTTCTTACCAATTATAATACTTAATAGAGGAAGTCAACATGTTCCTACCACTGCAGAAAATGGATTACTGAAAAATTCACAGCTTTGGTGTATTTAGGGACTTAAGCTTAAAAGCATGAATTCTTATAGATTTTCTTTGATTTTTTTCCCTTTTTTTTTTAAATTTAGATAAAACACTTCAAACTCCTACAATACCATGTAATTGTAAAATAGAGCCTAATCCTGCAGAACATTTCAGATGGAATTCATTTCAGCTGAGTTTAGCTGTCCAGTGAGTCATCTACAGTCAACTGAAATATAGGTGGGTGGTTCAGTTTGTCAGATAGGTGTCTAGGATAAACAAGATGGATTAGATTCTGGAGGTGCTCTGGAGTGTGTCTAACCTGCATAGATTTCTCTCCAGGGGAGCCAGAGGATGGAGGGGAAATTCCCAAGTTTTAGGGAGGATATGATTATGACCAGTGCCCAGCCCTGAGACTGTGCAGAACCTGCTGCTCCTGGCATTTAGGTACAGATTCTGTCTCCTAGTTAACCACAGATAGAGCATTAATATAGTCCACCAAGAGACTGAATGCTGAAGTTGGCTGTGATAGCCACATTTTGCTACTGAATTAAGTGTTGATTCACTTCCCTAACCCTGTGGTTCTTACCCTGCAGCCCTTCCATGTCCTAGTCCAACACAGAGAAGCTCCACATGAAGTGGTCAGCCTTCTCACTGAATGGCCATGCTCGCTTGGCCTCGTCATAGATGGGGATAAGGAGCATCCTCCCTCACGTGGGAGCAAGTTTACATTTTTGCCTGTGCATCCTGGGTGCTGTATTTATATGTGTGGGTGGGTGTGTGTGGGGAAAAGCAGATGCACCCTTGGTAGAGGACAGGTGTATTTGACTGATTCCAAATGTACCTTTAGGGAAAGAGTAACACAAAGGCTTTACAAGTCTGCATATGGATCTGAGTGATTCGTAGGTTTAAGCATGGGAAAGGCAAAAAATATCCACTTAGAGGGCCCCAAATATTTACAGCTTTGACAGCATTGCTCAGGAATCTCTAATAATAGTGTAAGTTGAATGATCAAGAGTTTTGGGTATGTCTCTAGGAAAGTAGAAGTTCATTGGCAGGAATCAAGACTTATTTTTATTATTCCCCCTTCCATGAAGAGGATTTTTCCTTATAGGTGCCTCCCACTACCTGAAGGAAGCCTCCAAGAAAGTTGAAGACTATTTACAAGGATATTCAGTGATAGTGGTATAAAATGACTCAAGATGTAAATCAAACTTTGCAACTGTTTTCAAGTGTTAATTAGTAGCAATAGCTAGGCAATTACAATTAAGTGATTGCATTGAGAACATTGGTTTAAGGTAAAAAGAGCAATCCCAAGATAAATGGGCTGTTTGAACAACAGCCACCAAGAAGTGAGCCATAACTGAGGGAAAGGTAATTCTGGCTGTGGGAGATTGCAACCATCAACTCATTGACCACCTACTCAGAATGGCCTCCCAAACTCAAACTGAGGGAAGAACTGCACCTGTGGGCTAATTAACATGAGAAACAAGAGCTGGAACCACCAAACAGGGGTCTGGGGTACTAATTAATAGAAAAGTTATGTAATTTGAAACCAAGGAATGATTATGCCTTTATTGAAATGTATACACAGTGTAAAGTTTTGATAATCAGGGAGCCAGCTGGGTTACCACCAAGCTCCCTACTATGCATAAACTGAAATAAAAAATAGAAATATCATGCCTTGGTGTATGAACTAGTGCTTCACAGCAGGTAACTGGTTTAAACTGAAAGAGAGTAGGTTTAGATTGGATACTAGGACCAAATTATTTACTTTGAGGATGGTGATGTGCTGGAACAGATTGCCCAGAGAAGTTGTGCCTGCCCCATACCTGGAAATGTTCAAGACTAGGTTGGATGGGGCTTGGCATAATATGGTCTAGTGCAAGGTTTCTCTGCCCATGGTAGGGGGTAGGAATGAGGTGATCTTCAAGGTCCTTTCCAACATAAATAATTCAGTTATTCTATGATGATTTTAATTTGACAGCCACAGAGCAGTTGGAGATTGGACTGGCTGTTGGAGAGAGGTGTAGGTGCCAGAGCTCTGGTAATAAAACTGTATTGACCTCCTACGTGTGCGTTGTGCCTGGATTTACTACTACAAGAAAATACACCTATTATACTATTAAGGTCTTATTTGGTTTTACCCTCATGATGGCCCAGACAAGAAAAGGTTTACCTGTACCTTGGCCTGTTCCATGCTCATTGTTTCTCCTGATGAAAGCAAAAAGGCTTCAGATTTTTCTTTGCAAAAGAGAAGGTCTCAGCATGCCTCTAGCTGTAGCTCTGAGAGTTTGTTCAAACTGCTGTGAGGCCTTTCACAACATATGTTTGGAAAAAAATTAAATAACCCCAGGAGTTGTTTTTTTCTTTCTCCTTCAAGTAGGAAGAGGGCTAAGCTTGCTTTGTGTCAATGACATTGTGAAGCAGTTAGTACTTCATAAAACTAATAGTTAATCCAGATGCTGGTGGTGGGAGGCTGCTTTCACAAACACAGCTTTCAAATAAAGCATCCTGCCAAACAGAGTCTTTAATAATGGAGTGGCCAGCTGTCTGTCAAACCTCTCCTCTGCCTCCTGTAATAAACTCATTCTCTTTGGTGACAGGCCAGGGAAGTTAGGCTGTGCTCTGCCCCTGTATCTGGCCTCAGTTCCAGTGGGACAGTTTCTTAAAAGCAGTACTTTTCCTAAGTCTCAAGCTGTGTTAGAAGTAGAGAAGGGTTTTTAAAATTCTTATGAAATTGAAAAAGGTGCCCTTACCTTTTTCTGTAGGGATGAGAGCTGTAGCTTTACACAGTCTTCTTGCTATTTTATTTTTAGCTTTGGTCATGGCCCACTGGTCTGATTTCACTTGAATGTCCCACTCTGTAAACAGGATGATTGCAAAATTGTGGCATCAGAGTGCAAGCTGGATATTTTTTTCCAGGAGCTCTTACTTTTTACTCCTCTCCTGGACCAGTCATTTGGACTCTCCCTGGTTTTCAGCTCTGGGGAAAAAAAAATCCCTAGAAATAATCTGCTTTTATTTGCAAATGCAGGATTGTATAATATGAATTTAACAGCAGTCCAAAGAAGCATCTTTACATAGTCCACAAATAAAACCTAGCTGCCTTTTCTGCTTTGTTACCGGCCACTTTAGGTAAAAAAGGGATTTTTAAATGCACACCTATAATTATCAAAACACACATGTAATTGTTAACCAAAATCAGTGGTGAATACAGAGAGATAGTAGAGGACTAAAGAAACCCAGAATGAAACCACTGGGATACAGGAGCGTTTCCAGGCTCCAAGTTCTCTCTTCCTACAGGGGCAAGAGGGGAGCAGAAGCAAATAGTAGCCCTGGCCTGGCATCTCTCAAACAGATGCTTTGCCCCTGGGCTAATACAAAAGGTGCTGTGGTTTCCACTCACGATATAGTCACATCTGTGGGCTTGCCAATAAGCTGACATTAAATCTGTTTTGCTTTCCTGGAGTTTCACAATGCAGGTTTAAGAGACTGAACATCTGAAACCTTCCACCTCTGATGCTGTGGGCTGGCACCTGGTGACTTCAGCATGGGCAGGATGCTACTGTAGTAACCTCTGCTCAGGGGAGGTACAGCAGAAGAGGCTGCAGCACATCCCCTGCCTGATCATCAGCCCCAGCCCTGTCTGGGAAAGGCTCATGTGTCTGTCAAGGTGCCCTGTTGGTGCATTGTATGTTCAGCGCGGTAATGGTACACTGTCATTGCATCAGTCATATATTTTATACCAATGACCTTAATAAACAACTGCTGTACATATTGAGTCCCCCATAAATACATTTCTGTAATTTTAGTGGAGACCTTCACACTTAAATGGTATAACATTTTTTACAGTTAATCAGAGAGCATAAACAACCAATGCAGTGGTGTGTACGTGTGGTGAATACACAGCTCAGTCTCACTTGTGGAAAGAAAAATCTAGTAAATTCAAAACTCTCCAGATATAATAATCAAAATGCCAGTTCTGTTCCTACCTGCCACAACCTCAAGTGCTTCCCCTTGCTACATTTCCTCAGTATGTTGCATAGACATGACAGAAAATTGATCTAGGCAACCATTTATCGATTTGCCTTCTGGTATGAAAAATTGTGTATTAACCTGAACTGAACTGGTTCATCATTCCTCTCCTTCTCTTGCTGACATTCCAGAGAGAGGAAAGACCTCGCCTGGGAAAAGAAATCCCTAAATTTCCATGATACGTCGTCTATTTGTCATTCTTTATCCTGATTTTCTATTGTTTGCCTGAAAATGCTGACCAGTGTCGAGCCTGGTTACAAACTGGTGGGAATTTCAAAAGAGATAAGACTCAGTTGCAGTCTGAATTAGGGAAAGTCTCTGGAGTGGCTACAGTCCAGACACAGGAGAAGTCACATGGACGATTACCTTCTATGCTCCAAAACAGAACAAAGATCTTGGTTGGAACATGCAATTTGTTACTTATCAGGAATTACAACCACAAGACATAATTCCTTAAGGAATAAGGCTTTATTAGTTTTAGTGTTCATAATATTAATAATTGACATTAAAGACATTTTAAATTATTAAATTAGATTATTAAATAATAAATAATATCATGATATGGTGCTTCTTGGAAGACGTAGATACTGTAGCCTGAGGAAAGTATTTATCACAGTGACATATGTGGATAAAAAAGGGGAAAAGTGGAATGAAATTGGGTTTTGACCATTTTTTCAGATGACCCTTTAATTGAAAGTAACATATGAGCAATTAACCTTAGGAGCATGGAAGATTTAATTGATGTGAAACCCACATAATACAAAACTTTTGATACCTTTTTGGTTGCTCTTTATGTTCTGACTACAATCAACCTATATTAAAGATGTCCATGACAGACTTTAAAAGTTCTGAGAATAGCTCAGATCTAGTCCATTTTAAGAAGATTCAAAGCAGCCAGGGAGGTTTGTTGAGAGACTATGGGAAGGCTCCTGTTGATGCAGGATGCTCCTTAGGTGCAGGTGGGATCACTAACCCTGGGCCACCCTGCAATCTCGATGGAGAGATGTGTTGCAAGTCAAGGCGGGCACATAACTTTGCTACTTTGGACCTAAAAGAGCTTTCAGGTTGTTTTAATTGTACATCTGGTGCCCTTTCAGTAGAATTGGGCTTGGGGGAGGAGGAAAATACATGAAAATACATTGCTGCTCATTTTTCTCCTTAGCTGTGTGGAGTGTAGATAACAGCATCATGCTCAAACCAACCACCTCACTCTTCATTACTGGTTTGGTAGGACTACAGAACAGAATTTGTTCTCTGTAGTTCTCCCTGAAGAATAATGATTTTCAAAGATATGAAGCCACAGTGGATATGTCTTTTTGTTTTATTACTATGGGTGCTTAAAATAAATCAGTATCTAAAAGGTAGAGGAAAACAAAAGCTTGATTCTCATCTGATGTAAATTGACTCAACCCCATGGAAATAAAAGGAGCTCTGCCAAGCTGCACAAAAGGACAAAACTGTCTGAGCCCTGTGCATATTCCAGTCTCCTGTGAATGTACAAAAAGAAGGAACACTTACATGTCCTTTAAAAGAAAACACTATTTAAAATTATTAAAGGAAACTCATGAAACCCAGGGAATTGTAAATCTAGGTTAGTTTATAACCACAAAATGTTAATTTCCTCAAAGTATTGAGGTTTTCTTACTATAACTACTATTCTCTACATGGCACATAATATAATTATGTATATTACAGTAATTATTATTAGCTATTATGCTGTACATAGTGTTATAATTTCCAAATTGAAAAGACTTGCAAGCAATGGATCTGGAAACAGAGGCACTGAGCTGGCACAACCAGCCAAAGAACACAGAGCAGATCGTTGACAGAGTTGGGAGTAGAAAATTGTCCCCTGGCTGCTGGGCTAGTGGTGCTTCATACAAAAGTGTTACTGTAATAATAATAAATAGGGATGGGATATAAGCCTTTGGCTCTGGGAGATGATTATTTTCCTTGGAAAGGTGAACGTCACCTTTAGTACAGCAACTTTACAGGAGTCAAATGTATCTAATTAAGTAAAGTGATTGTCAAGTGTATTTTAAGTTTAACAAAGCTCACATCATACTTTATTTCCCTTTTACATTCTGTACAGTAATTGTGTAAAGTGCATGATTTACTGTGGCAGCATTACTCAAACTTAATTACAGTGTTAAGAAGCAACCATATCTTGAAAGGAAATAGCTCCACTGCTGTGGGGATCCACATGGCAGCTCTATTTTTGAAGAAAAAATTTTCTTTTGTGAAGAAAATAAATAATTTAGAAAACTTTTGGCCTTCTAAAATCACATTTAAGATCAACTTTCAGTCGCCTTCTGAAAGGATTGAAACAGCTACTATGTCAAGGGATTTCCGATCTCTCTTTCTTTATATCCATCTTATGATTCATCCCTATATATACACCAGATGTTGTCCAGTCCTTAGGGGTATATTTGCTTATATGTGGGGCTGAATCCTAAGAAGGAAATAAAAGGATTTAAAATATTATTATATAGCAATAGCAAGATGTCTCTGGTGGATCAGTATGTCTGCTCCCTAGAAAACATAGCAGACAATTTCATTCAAAGTACCACTTTTATACTAACTATGGAGATAGCTAAAGAGGTTTCACCCACTTTTTTTTTCCCCTTTTAATAAATGAAAATTATTTATGAAATTTAAGGCCTCCTTTCCCTTAGCCTTTTAAGGTCTGCACTCTGTAGTAAATGACAGATCCTAGGCTCTTATTTGTGCTTTGCAGGATAGATGTTAAAGGGGAGACCTGGACATCGTCCTTGCCCCAGATCCAGAATTAAGGTTTCATTCTTTAACATTTTTGGTGTTTGAAATCAATTGAATTTTTGTGAAATTGAGACAATCCTTGTAATTTCAAAAGACCATTTGTTTTCCAAGTATCCTGAGTAGTGCAATGAGGTACTTATGGCTGAGGTAAAGTGTAGGCTGCAGAGCCATCTGCGGCTTACAGGCACTGATCCTATGAAATTCAGGACCTTTGTTTTCACCTTCCAGATTGCCATCTTCAGGTGTTATATTTATTAAATCTTTAATGACACAGAGATGTAGATGACTTCCTTAATGAGGCCTATGTTAGTGATTAGTGGAGATGAGATCTTGGTAGTAGTGTACAGTTACTAATGCTTTCTCCATTTCATTTTGTTGTGATTGAGGGCGCTGGAAAACTGTTCTGGGGTGAATATGCTTCTTGTCCCTCCTGATCTGATATGAAGGGAGGGAATGGGTTCAGCAAAACTGAAACTCAGAAAAGTGTGCTTTAATTTAGGCTGTTGCATTTAAGAAAATGTGAAGTGCTACATCTTAAATAGAAATATATTAAGGCTTAAGTGCATCCATATGATGTCTCATTCCATGATCAGGTTTCACTTTTGAGCTGTCCCTGTTCCATCTGATAAGGGATCTTTTTCTGCTTTGGATTCTGCTTATAAGTTATAGCTACTCTCAACTTCTTTGTAGAATGATGACAATGTGGAAATTGATCAAACCCCAGTTTAGGTCAAAGTCATATATCTGCAAAAGGCCATAAAATTCACTTTTTGAGTCGGGCTCTGCTCATCTCCCATAGTTTTCTACCTGCCTGTTTCTGTGAACAGACAAAAAATCTATACTAGTGCATATACAGTGCATTACATGCACTTTCTTGATATAATTAGTTGAATCTTTTTTGGCTTGAGAGAACTTTTTGCCTTGAAGAAAATTGATTTTTTAAGTTATCTGATTTGTATTTAATAGTGTATTCAAATCTCTTCCTCTAGAATCTATACACCATCTTGCCTAACCTACATCAACAATGAACTTCTCAGAATACATTAATCAAATACAGTTTCCTTGAATTAAGTGCATTTTTCTTATTTCTTTCTAAAACGAGTGACATTTGATCTGTTTTTCCATTCAGCTGAAAGTCAAGTTCTCAATTTCTCTGTTGGTTTAGAGGCTGAAAGGGCAGTATAATTGTATTATGTAGGAAGCAGTTCAATATGCATATACTGATATATATCTTTTATGCGTATGTTATGCCTCCTTTTGTCTAAGACAAACATTAAAGTGAAATGCACAGGTGTTTTCTTGCAGAACCAAAGGCCGTTTGGACACATGGTGAAGACGCTTGTATTCCCAAGTTCACAAGGGAGTCTTCACTGCCAGGATTCAGGAACCATAGCCTCCTGCTGCCACTTAAAAATATTTCCTTTAAAATAAAAGTGGCTACTTATTTTTCCCCCAAGTAATACTTTTTCCGCCCATGAGTGCTCATGTGACATGCGTAGGATACTGATTCTGGAAAAGGATGCTGCTGCCTGGAACAGTGGCAGAGGGACTGGGTTTGTCTGCACCATTTGGAAATCAGTTTTCACAGTGGAGGTAGTGGTGTCTCAGTGCCACATGCAGTGCCCCATGCAACTGCCACATAAACTTCACAGAATGGCTTCTGTTCCAGACCATTCCAAACCTCTATTTTTCATGACTCTTTCCCATGGTGTTCCTAAGGTGTGGTTGGCATTTCAGTTACTTATGTTCACCTGTCTAAAGCTTAGGAGTTAAGCCCAAGTCGTTTTTCTAGCTTACTCTTGCAGTCACTAAGGAAAAGCAGGGACATGCAGAGAGCAGAGAACAAGTAGTCTTTTGACAGAGGTGAGGTGAACTGACTTCTGGCACTGTCAGTCCCTCTCCCTTGCCTGTTGAGGAATGAGATAAGTAGTCTTAGTGATCTCCAAACACAACAGGATCTCCAAATCTTTTGGTAACTTAGATGAATTCCATTATCTCTATCACCATCATTTATCATCTAGCATTTACAGGAAAAATACTGCATGTAAAAACCATTTTCATGTAAAGATGAGTCAACTGGAATTAAAATCCCTTTGTTTTCCTCGCAAATTAAGCTCTTTACTCTCCTAGTTGTTCCCTATATGCCTAAGTTCCAGTTCCTCTGATACCTGCAGGATATTTGATCCAACAATGAACTGGTTTTAGCTGGGATATAGTTGAAGTTCTTCACTGTAGCTTTTAAGGTGCTGTGCTTTGGATTTTTGATTAAGACAGCGTTGACAAAAAGGAGATATTTCTGTTACAAAGAGTTGGGAAGGGACACAGGCAGGATACTGACCTAACACCCTAACTGACCCAAGGGGACATTCCTTACCATATAATGATGTGGTCAGCAATGAAACTATGAGTGTGTGTGTGTGTGTGTGTGTGTGTGAAGTTTGGTTAGGAATGACATTTTCTGGGGACTGGCTGGGCCTTGATGGGTTGCTGGTGAGCCCTTTGGAGTTTTTTTGTATCACTTGGTTTTGTTTCTTTTCTTCTCTATTTGTTAATTTGTTTTTACTAATTAAATTGATTTTATCTCAAATCATGAGGTTTCTCACTTTTACCCTTCTGATTCTCTCCCCCATCCTACTGAGAGGGTACTGAGCCTACCAAGGTTAAACCATGACAAGCAACAAACTCATCTCCTTCCTCATATTTCTTCAATGGAACAAAAGAGTCCCTGATGTCCCTGCCCATGGCAGGGGTATTGGAACTCAATGATCTTTAAGGTAACTTCCAACCCAAACCATTCGGTTATTCTATGATCCTGTGGTTCCAGAGCTAGAGTCTTACTGAAGTATTTTGAAAATCAGCCTGTGAAAGTATGATAAATCACTAGATGCTGTACATACACTCATATAAGCCTTCACACAAGTATTCTAACTTTCAGGAGCACTGAGTGATTGGTACTGCCATGTTGTATGTTAGCCAAGCTGTATCGGCTACATTGGCTCCTTGGAGGAGATGTGGACCTCTGTGGAAGTAACACAGGAGGGGCAAGCCCAAAAAGCTAAAGATTGCTTTCATTAACCTCTGATGTGCTCTTCGGAGTTGCTTAGAGAAAAGTAACTGTCTGAGAAGTGCAGAGAGGGAACATTGTTTAACCTTCTTCGAGCAGAGAGATTGCAGTGCCTCCTCTATTTATCCTCGAAGTATAGAGAAGGCACCGAACTCCCTGTATCCACACTGTGCTCCTGTAAGAGGGGCAGAGAAAATGCCCTAGATCATCTGCAGGGAAAAGCTAAAGGCAAATGAGAATGACAACCTCGTTCACTTAGTATGCAAAGTAATTCAGTGGGCGTTGAATTCATTTGAATAGATATGATGCAGTGTAGACATCTGCTGCAAATGCACCTTGCATCCTTGTTACATGAATGATTTCTCCTAGTGAGAGCCAAGAACATGCTTCAAAAACCTCTGCTTTGAAGTAGTGGTGATATGAGGCTCCAATACGCAAGAGTTGCTTGTTGAGGAAATATCTTAACATATTTAAAATGCTTTGATGAGGAAAGGAGAATCTTACAGCGCTGTCACTGTTGTCTTCAGGGCTGCCATTTACATCCAAGGTAATGGGTTTCCATCCCTTGTCATGAGGTGCATGTGCAGGATTAATGATTAAACTGGTTTACACCTGAATTTCTTTGTGCCAAACCAGGTTATCAAGCTGGCTTCTCTTCCTTTTTGATTGTTGTCTCTATTCATTATCAGGTGGCACTGGAGAGAGCAGATAATTTTTAGGTGCCATTTGTGTCACTTCTTCGTCCTTCATCCTTTTTGAGGGGGAGTTATGGCACTGCTGTTTTGCAGTGGTTCAGGGCAATCAATCTGGCCACCTGAGAACATCCATCACCTGTTTGATTAGACAATGCAGTCAGTGAGCAGGGAAGAGCATTATGTGGCACACATCTCCTTTTCATGAATCTCCAAGAAAAGAAGAGCAAGCTGGAAAGCAGAATGTGTCAGATATAATTGGTTCACTTTTCTTGGAAATGATACTGCATAAAACACTTCCATTTTTAGAGCAGAAGTCAGAGAATCTGAAAAATTTGGTTATCAGTGTAGGCCTTCTCTCAAAAGGAAAATTTCACCTACATTGTAGCATCTATCAAGTTTTGCTGCCAGAATGAAGTCTATTTATATTTAGATTCATGAAGAAATCTTTTTTAAAAGGATTTGGATGATTTTTTCAAGAACACAGTACTTGCTCTGTGTTTAGAACTCTGATATTTAAATCAATTAAAAAAATAATTTTGACATAGTTGTCTGAGAAGGTGACAGTGAAGACACCTGTCTCATTAACTATATAGAAAGGATGGCAGATTAGCTATTCAGCTATTTAAATGATGATTCTGACATTTGAGTTTAGAAATTTTAATTCCCAGTGAAAGGCAAATCCAAATGTGCATACAGTAAACCATAGAAATCTCTTGTGCGTATATGAAATTTTTCAGCAATATGAGAATGAAAGGGTGGTGCAGATATATTTTATTGCTGGTTGTTGCTGGTAAATTCACTTACCATTAGATAAAATACTTTTCTTGCTAGTGTTTATGGAAGACACTGTGGCTTTATATCTGTTTCAGATCTACAGTGCAGGGAAGTATTCAACAATTATCAAAGATTTACTGGCTATTGTTTCTCCTACTGTTCACATGGAACATATTTTAAGAAGCCATGGAGGAGGTGAGAAACACATATCCACACAGTTTCTGGCTGTCAGATTTATGTTTTTGTAGTCCCTATTACAAATAGGTAATAACAGGGAAATTTAGGGAGGGATTCAGTTTTGGTTCTTGATCCTTACATAGGCAACTTTTCTGCCAAAACAGGAGTGTCAGCTGGCAGGGGATTGGGAGGATGAAAAACAAAATAGTAAAGGACAGTTGAGGATAATGAGGAGAACACATTTCTCCAGCTGACTTCTGCTTTATGTTCCTCTCTTTCTCAGGCTGGGATAAGATAATGAGAAATGCTTCCTTTGAATTATGGACCCTTCACTGAATTAAAAAAAGGTGCAATGGGAGGAAATATGACTAATGAAACCACTGAGAGATGTGCTTTTCTTTGAGTCACTTGGTTCTTTGCACTTTGAAATACTTCACGATTTTTCCTTAGCGGATGGTGGCTTGTGGGATTTACTGTGTTCAGCAAAGTATGGCTGAGCCAGCCAATGGAGCTGCAGAAAGATGAAATGGTTTTTTATATTCATCTAACTTTTCATATGCAGCCTTGTTGTTATTGAAGTGAGAGGCAGTGCAGTCTGACAGACATGGTGTGCCCTGGGGTCGGATTAGAGCTTTGGGCATTCAGCATCTGGAAAACCATTGTCCTGTGGGATCTTATTCCTGTCCTTGGATTTTCCATTGTTTTTGTCTTTCATAATTTATAATATGGGTGAATCAAAGGTCTTGGTGAGAACTGGAATCCCACTGTGCTTAGCAGTAATTAGATGTGCCTGCTTGTGTGTTTGTGTTTGTGTGTGTGGGCACCTGCACATATGGAAGCACCCCTGAGTGGAGGAGTCTGGGTCTAAAAGACACAGGAATAACTGAACAGTAGGGAAGCAGGGAAATGACGTGGGAATTAATCATCTGGCACTGATTAATACACTTACTTAGTTGTATCATGTTTGGTTGTTTGTATTGATATATCTACAACCAGATGGTGAAGTTTAAACATTTGTTTCGTATTTAAAAATGTACCACAATGTTTTGCACTGACAAATGTTGATACCACTCATTCTGGGTGCATTCAGAAAACAGGAAGACTATGGTGAACGACTGAGACATAAAAGACACATATTCAGTACCTAATTCCAGTGAAATGGATTTTGACCAGAACATAAAATTGTGCTGGTTGTGTCTGAGATAGGGGTAATTTTTTTCACAGTACCTGGTATAGGGTTGTATTTTGGAATTTTGCTGAAAACAGGGATGTTTTCATTACTGCCGATCAGTGCTTATGCAGCATCAAGGCCTTTTCTGCTCCTCATCCCACCAGCGAGGAGGTTGGGTGTGCACAAGGATTTGGGAGGGGACACAGCTGCTGCAGCTGGCCCCAAGGATTATCTCACAACCTGTGGTATCATGCTCAGCAGATAAAGCTGAGGGGAAGAAGAAGGAAGAAGGGATGTTCAGAGTGAGGGGATTTGTTTCGCCAAGTCACTGTTACATGTGAAGGGGCCCTGCTCTCCTGAGGGTGGCTGAACACCAACTTGTCCATGGGAAGGATTGAATGAATTCCTTGTTTTGCTTTGCTTATGTGTGTGGCTTTTGTTTACCTATTAATCTGTCTTTATCTCAGCCCCTGAGTTTTCTCACTTTTACCCTTCCTGTTCTTTCTCCGCATCTCACTGCTGAGGAGTGGGCAGCTGTGAGGGCTGGGTTACCAGCTGGGGTTGAACAGTGACAAGAGCCCTGTTCCAGTTCCTGGGTTGCCTAGAATTTGCTCTGCTGGGGTCACACTCCCACTTCAACCCCTTTGCTGCTGCCAAGAGCTGATGTTTTGAAAAGCTGCCTTGGAGTAGGTGTCTGATCTAGGCTGGAGCTTATCCTGAGAGACTTACCAAGGTTTCCACAGCGATTCTATGGAATATCAAGGATTTAAGTACAATCAATTCAGAAGCGTTTAAGTCCCTAACTAGTGCTCTAAGAACTAGAACTGGCTCCTTTGTGCATTCAGTAGATATGGTTCTGTTACCCATTACACAGACTAAATCAGACTTCTTTCCTTCCCTGAATGGTGTCATCCTGGCACCATCTATACTTTGAAGGGCATTGCTAACTCCTGCTTGCCTCAGGGAAGAAGCAGTTGAGAAATAGAAAGGGTTTTTTTTCTTAGTCTGCCTTTGGATATTGCACTGTGCAAGTTAAAGGTTGATATAGGTTGTTCTTACAGCTCTAGAAGGGATATAATCTGCTGAGACATGTCTTCAGTACAAATGTGCCCTGTCCCTTGTAAGAACAACAAAGCAAAATAACTCACAGAGGATGGGCCTAGACTGTCCTAGAGGGTCAAAGCAGCAGAAAAAGTGTCTGCAGACTTGAAACTGGGGGACTTAAAATAGAATTAATATGCCAAATGCTTTATTGCAATATACAGTACAATAAAAGGGCAAAACATACTTCAGAAACACATACAGAGCATCATGCATGTGCAGAGGAGTACTTCAGAAAGGCTAGCAGGTTATTGAGATATTACTAGCGAAATAATGGCATCCTTCCTGCTCTTTGGAGTACCAAACCTAATTTCTGTTTCCCTGGGCAGGAGACCACAGGGTCAGCCTGAGATGCCCCAGAGTAATGTTTTGCACCATCATATTAAATCATGTCTCATTGTCATTTGTCTGTGAAGTGTCACATGGAGAGTTGAATCTGAGTTCATTTGTCTTAGGTTAAGGACAGTTCCAGCTCCAGAGATTTATAGGGCTTTCTCCAAATTTATTGCAACTTTTTTTTCCTGCAGTGTTACTACACTGAGTTTGAATAACCTGGACCCTGTAATTTTTCATAGACCAAAGTGGTTGCAAAGCTGAATATTCAGTTTCCTATAACTTTTCAGCTCTGTTTACTACACTTGGAAAACACAAGCTCTCCACAGACAATATGTCACTTTCAAATACTGTTGTGTTCCACCCTGACTGCAGTGTGGCATATGACACAAATCCTCATCCCTTTGTGATATTAAGATCCTGCTCAAACTATGTGCAAAGATCAGGCCACTTAAAACAGTGCTTCTGCAGTAAACTTTTTCTGTGGATGCCCACTGATGTTATAGTACTGAAGGTTTCTTAATTCATGATGGCTGTATAAGTCTCTGGTGGCACTATATCTTTATGGAAGGTGAAAACCTGGGGATTGTAATCATGACAACGCATAGGAACCACCATGTGGGGCAGTGCCACATCAGATGCTGTGTACATGGAATAAACCTATAGTTGCTACTCTGAAACAGGGCTAAAAAAAGCTGTATAAAATAATCGTGTCTCAAATGGGTTGGAAACATGCTAGGAACAAATGCCAGGAAGTGGGTCTGGGTTAACACTTGGAAACTGCATACATGTCTGGAGGATGGTTTAAGCAGTTCTATTTTTGCTTTGAAGGGGAACAGAAACACTTTCTCTGTCCATTCTCAGCTGACAGGATCACAACTCTTGGAGGGGAGGGGGATGGGAAATGAATGGTAAGGCTTAGTAGCCTATTAAATTGTTCCAGTTATGACACTGTTTAGGTATGGAAGAAAGCTGAATTGAAGTAATTTAGATGCCTTTGAAAACTTTTATCCTCCTGGGTTTTTTTTTTTGTTTGTTTGTTTTGTTTTGTTTTTTGTTCCTGATGTCAAGTTTTAGGGCAGATTTCTGGGCTGGTTTACCCTTCAGAGAGGACAGATATTTCAGATAGGTTCTGATATTCAGTTTACCATAAGTAGGCTGTTCTTGCCTAATGACACCTTTCCTAAAGGCATCGTTGGGTACAAACTGGGACATTTGCTGGCAGTCACCTATCAGCTGTAGATTACAGCAGGATGAGATCCCAACTAACAATCTTTGCACCGAATTCTGCAGAATTTACAAAGATGGTGCTGTTAGATGAGGACATAGGTAGGATTGTGTCTTATATTTATGTGTATTGCATTCTATTTTGCTCTCCTTGCAAAAAATTCAGGCATGAAAAGTGTGTTGAGATTACAGAGACAACTGTGTGTTTCAAGTGGGCAGAAAACAGAGCTGCTGTACTGTTTCCCTGATTTTTCAGCCTTCTGTGGGTCTCACAGTTTCATAGTTCTTAAGCTGTTTCTCACACACGGGTGTTATAAATAGAAGCGATGTTTTCTTTAGTCACGGTAGTTTACATTCTTTCTTCTTAGAGATATGGACAGGTGATGGACAGTTGTCTTGACGAATGAGATGAGGAGAGGTGTCAGCCTTCTCCCCTAATCCCTGGCCTTTTAGAAATACTATAAAAGTGGAGTCAGATTTTCGTTAATAAACAGTTCATGCCTTCTCACCAGACAAAGTGTGTGAGTGTGTTTGTGTGTCTAACAACGACACTCTACTCCATTTGGGTAAATGTCAAAGCTCATGGGTCAGCAGTGGGTGTGAGCAGGGATGAACAAATGCAACATCTCACTAAGTCAGAGACATCCATTCCTTGCTTAACTGAACAAAGTGTTTTTTCTACCTACAAGCTGTCAGCTTTGGAACCACTTAGTTTTCTTTGAAAACAGTAATTCTGGTGCAAATACAGCTAGCGGAATTTTATCATAGCTATATCATAGATGTATCCCTTTTCTCATCTCAGTTCATGGGCAATATCATGTGGCTAGACTTCACAATATGATAAATGCTGTTTCTAACTCTGCTTGTCTCACTGTCTCATTTGTAGTGACTGAGGTATTAAAAAGCCAGGAGTTGACAAACTTTTTTGGTGAGCAGTGGTCCAAATTGGCATGAAGAGTGTCTTTCTAATTAATTCTCTTGCATTCCTATTAGGCACAAGCTGATGATTTTACTCCTTCTCAGCTGTAAAGGTAAGACACTTGAATGGGTCTGTGAAATCTATTTTAAATCATATAAGCACAAAACACCTGATTTAGCTCTTGATGACATTGGCTTAAATTGAAAGGATATCTGTTAAAGTCATTAAAACCTATGACGATTTGGGTTAAAACTTAAAATATAATGAAACTAGGCTGAATTCAAAATAGCACAGACTTATGTAATTGCAGACATAAGTGTTCCAGTGAATTCCCTAAGTCATGAAATGTGCTACTGTCTGAAGTTTTTCTATAGAAACATATCAACACCATATAATATCTGCAACACATTTATTTTTAGAAGGCCATAACCTTTTTCATTTCTTCGACATAGTGGAAAATCTGGAAGTCTGGGTCAATTTATCTTAAAATAAGGGCACTGAGCCGAGTCCTAAACTCTGTCTCTCTTTTATTAGGCTAAATAATCCTCCTTCTTCTATAAGTACAAATTTACTTACCTGATTTTCATCCATGCATCCATCCATATGCTAATAAACTTCTCATCAGTGCAGGCTTTCAGGGCTCCAGTGGACAATTCTGCTAGTCTTTAAAAGGAAGGAGCTTTAGTAACTCCATTTGCTGTAATTTCAGTGCTTAACTGAACTAGATTCAGCTCTGTGTTTTCTGAAGAAATTTGATCACATCTGGATAAGAGTAATTTAAAAGGTACTTTCTGCCCTCCTTGCTTCCCCTACTTATCTCATGCCGTTAAACACTCAGATGTGTTCTCTCTTACTACTTTGTGACTTTGTGGCTGTAATGGCAAATCACATTATATTTCACCTTCTCCTTTGGTGTGGCTTTCTGAAGGTTTGCATTCTTCAGAGCTCCTTGTTTTGATCTTTCATAATGCCATGTGACTGAAGGAGAAAATGATAAGCGAGAGACTCTCTTTAAACTGTCCCATTGGTGAATTTCTGCGCATCTGCTTTGACTGATACGATAGTTATGAATGCCTCTTTGCCTAAAACTTCTGTACCTGGGGGCTTTGTACAACTTTATTTTTATCTATAACAAGATTACATTGGATAACATAAAGTAAGATAGTAAGATAACATTAAGATGGAACAATAGATGTAGAGAAAATATTATTTATTTATTTTCTGTGTTATATAAAACCACGGAAAGGAAACACAGGGCTTTCTCACCATATAAAAATGTTACTTTATTTGGTAACTTACTTTGTGAGGTTTCACACTCTGACCAGTATTTTTGGAGCTGTATGGACATCTAATGGTACAGCAAAGGATTGGTGAATGTGTTTTTCAGCAAAATTCCCTTGTCTTTTAGAAAACACCCGTAGGTTCTTAAATCTATTTTTAGTAGACTACCTCCCACTCCAAATAAAAACACAGGCATCTAATCCAGTGAAGAAGTGCAAAGGTTGAGCACCCTAGATGGGATTCAGGCGTGTTTTTACATGAAAGCATATCTGTGTTCCAGCTGTGTGTTTCTCCCCTGGGTTGTCCTGTTTGGTCATAGAAGTGTTTTGGTCTAAAAGCCTTTGGTCCTGCTGCATTTCTGTCACACTGCCAGAATCCCCCAGACTCCCTGAGGCGCCTGTGATTGGACAACTGAATTACTTGCAGAATTTGCTCTGAATTGCCCTGTGGCAATTTCTCAAAGTCAGGATCATATTTGAGGGACCTTGGGGAATTTTGAACATCAGCTTTCATGGAGGAAGACATCCACAGTTAGGATGAAAAGCACAGTTCTTGAGCTGTCAGTGACATTGGAGGTGGAGTGGATGTGGGTGGCTTTGTGGTTACATTGACTATACACTGGGTGAAAATCCCATGCAAAGAGTTGCTGACATTTTAATTGTAAATATGAGGTGATATAAAGGAGAACTAAATTCTGCCCTTTGGACTGAAGAAAATACTGGTCTTTATGTACAAAGACCTGAGGAGATAAATTGATATGCCATCCTGCCTGGCTGAGTAGAAAGAGAAAGCAGCCATCTGACTCATAATTTCACTCATCTTCAGCTAACCAGATCTTGCTCTGACATTACAGTGCAGAACAGTCTCTGAAATGGAAGGGAAATCCTTGCTCTGGCATGAATGACCTCTGCCATTTAGGCCCTTTATTTCAATACCTTTCTCTGTAGGGTACTCTATATATAGGGCACAAAGGAATGTTTTAAAGCTAGCTACAATCTGAGGAACCATATAGGGTTTGGTTCCAGGTGCCAGGAGACTTTTCCAGCCTCAAATCTCTCTTGACACTGCTGCCTGTTCTATGAGAGAAGACAAAGCTGTACTAACTCACTGCCACGGTGGGACTCAGCAAATGTCACCAGTGGGCATCTGCCCCTCTCCCTTCGACAACTCAGGTTTCGATTGACTGAAATGCTCACATGTGAGCATGTCCTGCTGTGGGGCTGTGTATTTCCCATGCACAGTGACACCATTCTTAGGTGCTGATGATGCTCAAGAAATGTAATTAAGGCCTTCAAAAGCAGCTGCTCCAGGGCAACAACTCTTTAGATATAGCACAGAAATCAGAGTTTATTTCGGCTCCCTTGTTTCTGCTATGCACAAACATTCCACCTGAGTTTTTAGAACAAAGCTGATTTCCTTGTTTCTTGAGGGTCATTAAAAGCAATAACAGCTCTGGTGGACACCTTATAGAATAGAAACGCAATGTGCTCAGCACAGCCTTAATGCTATGCGGTCGTTTATACCTGTATGAAAAGTGGCTGCAAACTTGCTGTAAAACTCTCCTCTGACCTATGCATACCTGTGGGGAATTCTGCCTTGGGAGCTTTTTATATGGTTCTCATGGAGTGGAGGAAAAGTTCAAGGCAGTTGCGTGTCTGGCTTCTCTTCCTCCACAGTGTTACTTTGCATTTAATCATGCAAGTCTGTTGTCTTGAAAGCACAAGGGACTCTGTAAACAAATGTATTTATGATGCACAAGTACTAATAGATTCATTCCTATTCTTTTTTCTGTGCTGCCTGTGCAAAGCTGAAGGGAGTGAAAAGCAGCAACTTAGTCTTGCCGACAAGTAGATGCATAATCCCTGAATGCACTAGGAAAGCTATCCATTGAGGAAGAAAATAACATGTTTGCAGACTCCACACCCCATTTTCAGGTGATTTGTTAAAGCTGTCACTGCATACAAATCTGCTGCCATCCTCCTCGAGGATAGGGGAGTTTTGAAATAGTTGGCTGTAGACGTTGTTCTGTCTGAATGGAGAATTTTTTTTCGTTAAAATATGCTAAAAGCCAAAATACAGAGAAGTTAAATTGTGGTAGCAAAGAGCCCTAAGACTCCATTTATTTGCTTTCTTAAATAATTACCTATCTCATTTTTAGTAGCATGACTCTATTATTGATTAGACTGTAATATACAACCCTTACCTTAATGAACAAAATGCAGATCATTTGTCATTACTTCTGTTAATGCTTGCAGCTGCTGGAATTCGGATTTTGTAATTCTATACACAGAAAAATATCTATATACCTCCGTCTATGCTGCATTCTGTTTTTTAGAATCAGTAGCCTAAACAAGATTGGAAATAATTTACACATACATTCCTTTTCAGCTGATCACCTTAAAACTACTCACTAATCATAAGTTAATTTTCACAAGTTTCTGGTGAGTGGGAGAGAGACTTATCCTGACTTCACCCATGGTATAACTGAGGAATATAGAGGATGTGATGCTTGCTAAGTTCACAAAGAAAGTCTTGTGGAAATGGGATGGAATGCTAATGATTGGGCTTTCTGTCCACTTCGTTAAACATAAAACATCACTTCTGCCTAGAGGCATGACTGTTAATAAATACTCTGAGGTTAAGTGACTGTGAATCATAGTTGTACTGTGAAAAAGATGGATATCACTAAAATATTTGTCAACAGTTGTTTCATTTCTCAAAACGAGAAAAATAAAAAAACCACTCAGCAATTCATCAAGGACTTGTGGCTTCTCTATGTAGTTATGTGACATTAATTTTGTTGTTATTGTCTTTAGGGTGTTTCTAAGTGCCTTTGACAGCACAGGTTGTGCTTCCTTCTGATCTGTGTTGACATGACAAATCTGGGGAGGATTTCCTGTTGGTGTAAGTTAGAATAGCTCCAGTTGGAATAGCTTGAATACACAGATGTTAATGTACAAGATATCTGGATATTTTCAACATGATGTTGATGTTTTCTCATCCCACATTCTGTTTCCAGATGCCAACTACTGATGCTAGATTTCTAGACGATCTTTTAGAAAGCAGTTTCATTGCTGTATTTTCCCCGAGACTATTTTAAAAGAAGGTTGTCAGTCTGAAATTTCATTAAAATAGGAGGAAAGAAAAGGGAATGTGTTCTTTTTACAAGTTAGAGAGCAAAGAATCTCCAGATTGATACTGAACTATTGGTTTCTCTGATATAATTGACCACCTGGTGCCCAAGGGCATCTGCTAAACTATAGAGCTGAAGTATGATCATGCAAAAGAGAGATTGGACTGTGCCCTTTCCTCCAGTGACTGGAAAATGGTTACCAAGAAGGGAGGAATTGGCGTATGTGATCTTTTTCTGCTGTGCTGCTTGAGTAGTTACTGCTAATTCAGCAATCTGACTGGCAATGGCTTGGGAGAACCGCATGGTCATCTTAGATTACCTCTTTTAGTCTAAAATGTAACAAGATGAAATGTAAGAAGTGGCGACTGAAGTGAAAATAAAATAAAATAATAAATGAAAGCATAAATTATATCACCCATCTGAAATGAAAAGCTCTTGTCTTTTCATTGTATTTAATTTGTGAAGCATGAGATAAGAAACCTGGGACTGCCAAGTTAGTTCAGGAAAGAAGTGGAAAAATGGATTGAAAATTTCAGGAACTTTTTTTTTCCATGCTGTAGAAAATGACATTTTAAAGAACGACAACAACAACAACCAAAAAGTCATTTTATGCGATGTGCAGCCATGGCTGTGACTGGAACTGGGACCTGAATGATTTTGATTCATTGCTCTCCAGGTTTTGGGGAGCCCTATAGGAACACTTTGGAGGACAGTGCAAAAGCTAAGGCAGTATTATCCTCTCTGACAAATCAAACTTCAAAAAGACAAACTGTTCTCTCTAGCACAAGGGTCATTGGTTTGTACTGACTCATCATTGCAGAGGCAAGAGACAGCTGGTGGCACTGGGAAATAACCAATTCCTTTAACAACTGGCTGCTGTGTACTTAGTTTGGCATGCATATATACACACATAAGTATACACTGCAGTATTTTAAAATCTCTGTATGTCTCCGTTGTCTGTGCTTATTACTGTCATCTTGTGAAATCAGTCCTTTCATGAAATAATTAAAGGTTGCAGGCATTTTTGCCAACTGACTGGCATTACAGGTGTTCTGGATCATATGCCTGTTTCACTTGGTTTCATAAACTGACAGAAGGTGAATCCTGGCATTATCCATGTGCTTTCACACTATGGTTATGTGGGAAATAACGTCTCTAGCCACTTCTTACTATCCGGGGAATTAATAAACAACAGTAGTGATATGGAGCAAAAGGGCAGACATGCATTTTTCAGTCCTTTGAAAATTCCCTAGCTATGTGACCACATGCCCTTTTGTTGACCGTCCTTCTGGGAACTTTTTACACTGACAATACCTCCAAGTAGGTTGTCTTCTTTTAATATCTGAATTCTTCATAGACTATTTTTTTTTCAATTTGTTCACTGGAGTGTGAAGGAGAAGCTGTTCTTCAGGTGGAAGTCTCTTCTTTTTGGCTCCCACAGCAGCACCAAAATCCTGCTTGTATCCAGGGGTGCTTCAGGGCAGTAGTGGGTTCATTTTCAGTTTCAGATCAGGACATATCAGGATTCAAAAATTCTCGGAAATGCTGGAACACAAGTGATTCTGAGTTACTGAGGTGTTGGAGAGTGTCCTGAAAAGGGCAATGAAGCTGATGAAGGATCTGGATCACAAATCTGATGAGGAACAGCTGAGGGATCTGGGGGGGGGGGGGGCGGCGTGG
>WBMY01011685.1:579814-595734 GCA_013397315.1 Donacobius atricapilla
AGTGTTGCGAGTGTGTCTTCTTGCTCTCTACAACTCCCTGAAATGAGGTTGTAGCCTAGTGGGATCAATCTCTTCTCCCAGGGAACAAGGGAGCGCATGAGAGGAAATGGCTTCATATAGCACCAGGGGAGGTTAAATTGAATATTAAGGTAAATTTTTTTGCTGAAGGGCTTGTCAAGCACTGGAACAGTCTGCCCAGGGAAGTGGTGGGATCATCGTCCCCAAGGGTATTTAAAGGACCTTTAGGTGTGTCACTTTGGGACATGCTTAGTGGTGGACTTGGCAGTGCTGGGTTAATGGTCGGACTTGGTGGTATTAGACTTCCTTCCCAACCTTAATGATTCTATGATTCTATGAATTTGTGAGATGATAAGATTGACCTGATTAAAGCCAACTCACTCTCTCTTTTCCAGGTGTGCAGCAGGGTCTCATGTCACATCTGAAGCTCCATTTCTTGTCCATAATCAATTAATAATAAATAATAAAAAAGGAATCATAAGGCCTGAAGTCTCATCAATCTGCATTGCTGTTGCAGGACCTGTCACTGGATCCACATCTGTTTTCCTCTGACTCCTACTGCAAATAGATCTTCCCTCATTTTGACAGGCAGTAAGCACTCGGCCATGATAGCAGCCCACTTCAGGGGTTTTGCAGCTGGGATGCACCATGGTGCCCACCTGATTCAGATGCTCACTGATGGAGTCCAGCACACAATCAGCTGCTCTCATGGGTTTGCTCATTCATGTGCTGCTAACAGGAAGCTTTTCCTTCACAGCTAAGTGTGGGCTGCAAGTTCCAGCACTAGCAAGGGTTATCAAAATGCCTTCAGCAAACCTCCTTCCCTTGTAATCTGTTTAGGGTGGTTTTTTTTGAAAAAAACCATTTTTTTTTTAATGGACTGAAAGAAATCACTTTCTGAAATAGTCTCAATTCTGAAAATAAATATTAGCTCTGTGATGTGTATTGCTATGTAGTTTTAGGCAAAAATATGAGCATATAGCTTTAAAAATAAACATAATAGAAGTATTGTTTCACTTGTCACATGATCCAAAAGAAACTAGCTTTTGGCACGTCCCACAGTGTCTATCTATGCTATTTGGGAATTTTCTGAAATAATTAAAAATTTTAGTCATTGAAACAGGCATTTCATGAAATGATTGAATATTTTAGACATTTTTTAAAATGACTATTTTACTGTATGGTTACAAAATACACACATGCAGATTTATTGAGGAAAGAAGGGGAATTTCAGTCCTCTGATTACTCCATTTTCTTCTCTCCATCTGCCCCAGTCAGGCCTACTCTTCAGTGCTGTGCTTCACAGGAGTTTTCTTTGGCTTCAGAACAATAAAATGCTGCCACTCTTTGTGGATCTTGTGATCAAGTTCTGCCTCCACTCACACAGAGCCAGGGACCCACATGCTTTTTGCAGCTTGCTGTTTCTGTGGAGCACTAACCTCTACCTCATTTTTACTTATTTATGTCAGATCTGCCTCTGTGCCTCCTTGCTGCAGCTGTTTCAGCAGAATGTGCTACCCTGATTATTGGTGAATAGAAGTATAGAGATTATTATATTGAAACAAGCAAACAAAAAAAGTGGGATTTGAATATGGCCCATAAGAATTATTTCAAAATACTCTGTTCTAAAAAGTAGTGTGCCTATCAACAAACAAATGACTTGACAACTTGAGTGTGTTTCACTGTAAGGCTGATCCATCATAGCCCAGGGAGAGATATGCTCATGGCCACACCTTTATTTGACAGACTTTAAATCTGTAGGTTAGGGAAATTAATATTTTTTACCAAATCCATGTATCTTTTTTGGATTCTAATTTACTTCAAATATTTTCTCATGGATCCTGGAATGTAGGGGGAATTCAGTTAATTTATCAAGAATTATTTTCTAGACTGCAGGTTTTTTTTGCCTTAGTCTTGTTCTAATTCTGGATATCCTTCTATTTCAAACTACAGCCAGATTATATAAATTTTGAGATCTGGACTTAGTAAGTCTCTTAGTTGTATTGATTTTGCATGAATTTGAAATGCAAATTCAATGTCTTTCTGGTCCCAACATGAGAAGTCACGATTCTACTTAACTGAAGAAAGAACCATATTTGGCAGCATCTAGGAAAGACAATGTATTCCAGGTAATCAATTCATGCCTCATTGGCTCTTTCCAGTAAGATAATGAATAAAAGTGCAAGCTTTCTTTTTCCAGAAGCTGATTAATTATCTCCACAAAATTTACTTTATTCATTTAGTGATCATCTGAGGTTAAACAAATCCCTAAGTATTCAATGTACTTGTAGTCCATTAAGAACAGATCTATTAAGCATCCATCTACCCTTTTATAAAAAAAAGTTATGGTATTGTTGTTGGCAACATTTGGGCTAGAAGCAATTAATCTTGTATTACAAGGCAAGATGAACCTGAGGAAAACAAAAAAAGATATTCATTAAGATAGGGTAAGACAAGATCAGTTAGATAGGAACTAATAATTTCCGTACATTAGTGTCTGACTCCTGATACAATACTGTAAATACCTGAGACCAGATCTACAAGGTCATGTAAGTTTGTAATTGGTATTGATTTCAATGGAAGCAGGAAAATCTAAATAAATTTCTGGATGGGAACTTTGGACCTTAAATTATTTTGAGTAGGGACAATCCTTCTTGTGACTGATATAAAAATGGAGGCCAGGTCCAGCCACTCATTGCAAGTTGTTGATGTAACCTTGCCTGATGATCAACCTTGTCTTTTTTTTTTTTTTCAGGATAATGGGCACTGTAATGTCTGAATATCTTGGAGAGACAATTAGCACAAAAGATAATAATCAGACTAAAACACCCTTCCCAAATAAAAAGATATTTTAAAAGTTGCTCCATTTCAAACAAATATCTATTTGATATACACTTATAAAAAAGAGATTACTGTTCATTGTGGCCAAAGGCGTGTATTGGTATTATGACTAGCTAAGTCTTATATATATTATTTTAGTCATAATGCATGCAGAAAATTTAAAGGACAAACTGTGGAAAAGGACTTGCAATCCTAAAAATCCTTAGGCATTTCTGAGGAGTTATACCAGTTACTAATCTGGCTGCCAAATTTTGGCTATGGTTTTTATATCTGGGTTGTCCTTATTACATGCAGCTCTGATAGACCTTTCTTGTGTACATTATCAGCTATAGTTTCATCATCTTTTGAAGTCTGAAAGAGTCTTGCAGATAGAGTGTGTGAGCTTAAATGGACATAGTTGAGTGAAAATCCAGAGGAAGAACCCCTGAGTCTTAGGTTTTTTTTTAATTCAGTTGATGCAGACATTAAAGGAACACATCCTTTGGCTAGATCTGCAAAGATGCTCAGGCTGAATTTATCAATCTCACAGCAATTCCAGAATACAAATCTAAAATCCTGTATTATTTCCTTCATCTGAGGAAATGGCCTCTAGTTGCGTTAGGGGAGGTTGACATATGGCATTAGGGAAAATTTCTTCACAGAAAGGGTTGAAAAGCATTGGAATGGGCTGCTCAGAGAAGTGTGGAGTCACCAAACCTGGAATTTTTCAAACTCCTGTGCATATGGTACTTAAGGATATGTTTAATGGTGAACATGGTGGTGGTGCTGGGTTGATGATTGAACTTCTTGCTCTTAAAGGTCTTTTCCAATATTAATTATTCTATGATTCCATGAAGGATGAACAGAAGCCTGTTTGTGTAAGTGTCTCTGTGTCTCCACAGAGAGAGTCAAGGAATACACCTGGGTCAGTAAAAATTGCCTGGTGGAAATATTCATATTCCTCTATTGGCTGTGATGCTGCTGTGTTAGCACTGATACCTAGTGTTAAAATAGGCAAGAGGCATCTATGCTCCTTTCAAAGACATCTGCTATAGAGAGATCCAGATTCCTCCAATCCAAACCTTGATGACTCTTTACAAACTGCACTGGACTCTCCTAAGTATTGGTTATGGCCAATGGAAATGATACCAGGCTGACCACACCCAGCAGAGGCTCAAACTATACTTTTATGTTGCTGTGGACCAAAGAGGGATATCCTGAGAGACATGCCTCATCTGAGTATCAGAAATTTGGAAGGATGAATCTGGCCTGAATTATGATGTTTATAATCCACTAATGGCTAAAAATTCTGTCTAGAGAGGTAGCTAAATCCCCTTGAAACCCAACAACAGTGTAAAATTATGACCAGCTTCCCACAATAAGGTGGTCCTTATTATAAAATTATTAAATTGTTTTTTTAATGCCTTACTTCTTTGCTGACGTGTCTTACATGGATGGCCTGCATATGTGTGGTAGAAAGAGAGTGTCTGAGGATGTGACTCTCCATGGGACTCAACATCCACCTATATATTTCTATTAAAAGTCACAATCTGTACTGTGGAAATGGTGAATTTCTGTCAGCTGAGGGAATGGAGGTGGGTGGAAGACACACGCTGAAACTCATACAGCAGTACAAAAAGACAATGACATAATCATAATTTAAAGTATTTTAAGTTTTGAAATATGTTATCTAGACATTATTACATCAGTACAAACCACCAGTGAGTTCTTAAATCTCCAGATAAAATCCAAAGATGACATTTAGACCTCATTGAAATTGCCAGTAATATTCTCAGAGAACTAAGATTTTGTACTGTGGGTTTTCCAAAAGCCCAGCAGCACTCAGATTATGGCCTTTGTATTGAGTTGTCATCAGACTAAGGCATTCTCTCCCAAATATATTCATGATGTCTTTTAAGTGAAATGAGTTTTTAATTTAAAATATTTTCTTTCAAATTTGAAATAAGGGCCATTGATTTTTCTTCTTTTAGGCTTTGATAGAGAAAAATCAGTAGACAAAGGTTGTGTACCATTAGCTACAAGTGAAGGGCTAGTTGACCTCACCTGAGCCATTGATGAGGGTGAGGCTAATGGGAAAAAATTGATTTCTTCATAATTTGTCAAGTGAGGGGTGGTTAGCTAAAAAATCTCATTATCAACACTGTTCTTGGGAATAATAAAAAATATCTGTTAAGTCAATTTTCTTAAGCTCTTCCTAGGTATAGGAGTCTCAATTGTCAGTCATTATATAACCCAACGTTGCTGACATATAGGTGCCACATAGTGATTGGTGATGCCATTACCAAGTTTCTACCAATGGAATAAGTAAATCTATTTTCTCAAAATAAAGAGATGTAATTTAATAGAGGGCATTAAGGATTACTCTTCAAAGGAGACCTATGAATTAATTTGGGAACTCACATGTTCTTTGGCCCCTCACAAAATACAACGAGCTTTTACTTTCTTTTTTGGCCATAAAACATTTATCATAGGATTCATTAAAAAAATCCTATTAAGTTATGTTTCAGTAAGTTGTGTCCCTCATGCACTTGGGAAAACTGTGAAATGTCTTTTCAATTGAAGGCAGTCTTCGTTTATATGTGTAATACTTTCTTGCCTGGGGAAACAAATGATGTCTCTGTAGGGTGCCTAGCTCAGCATGGAGGCACGATCTCTATGTAACCCTGATATGTAGGACACCTCTGGAGAGTGTGCCTCGGATATCAAATGCAAACCTCTGTTGATTGAGAGAAAGGACTTACCCTCCTGGAGGCAGCTACAGCAAAAATATTCGCTGTGGATCAAATGAAAGCAAACAGTAAGTCTTGGATGGAGGTAACATTTTGTATGGCAGAACAGGATGTTTGGGGCTGAGTCGAAGGCTGTCCATGCTGTTAAATGGTCCCTGGCTGTCACTTTTGTCCTGACCGACTAGTGTTATTGCTAACAATTATATGGTCAGAGCCATAAGAACATTCTCCTCGTGCTATGGGTTTCGCTGTCATGCTTTGGAAAGTAAGAGAGTTTAATGACGTGGGGATGGCCAGCCCTGATTAGATGCCCCACTGGAACACTTTTATGCTCGCAATGGGAGTAACACATGCAGCCTTTTCAACAGAAAAGAGATAGTGTTGTCCATGTTGTTCTGGGTTAGGACTTCATTTATCACTTCTGAATTCCCATCCTTACTAAGCATGTGTTTTTGGCTTTGGTCAGATCCCTTCAACACCCTTTATCAGTTGACTTCCTCTGCACATTTTTGATAACTGAAACAAATGTATTTCACAGGCATATGAGAAACACATTTTATACCTACATTTATATATACACACACATATGTATGAAGGTATATCTAAGGTGTGATTAGGTATGATAATTGGAATAGTCTGTCATTTCCAGTGTAATTATAATTTTCTCCAAATATTTATTACAAGCAATAACTTTTTTTTATTATGTACAGGTGTGCCCATGGAGCAGATGCAAACAATATTCATGCTTAACAGTCTTGAATTGTTCTTAGCAAGCAATGCATTGTACAATGGCTTTTAATAGGCTTTTAATACCTTTGAAGAGGCCAAAATAAATTATTTTTTTATTAATTGAAAATATTTAGTGAAGTTTTATGTGAACATACAAGAGCCTAGAGCTTACCTCTGATCTGTTCAAATCACAGGTAACTTTAGATATTTGACTTCTTTAACTTGGATAAGCCTGATCACTTATGTCACATGGCTTTATTTCTAAGTTGTATTTGTAAAATGAAATAAAAATGAAGGGACAGGTGTCATTTGTGGCACAGTGTGGTTTGCAATAAATTGTGTTCTATATGTATTTTATAACTATTCATGTTACTCTCACTATACCAATATTATTTTAAATAACATCTGTTAAGCTAAATTAGGGATTATCTAAAAGAACTTACACAGATGCCCTTTTTTCACTGCTCTAATGAGTGGGGCAAAATAATGCGAATTCCTGCAGAAAGGATGGCATCACTTCTTGTTCTGTTCACAAAGTGTCCACCAATACTCCCTAAGGGGACTGGTAAAGTTGCTTAAACTCTCTCAAAAGGCAATAAAGGGGACCTCACTTTTAAAACATAGCCTAGGGAAATACAGCAGCCCATAAATTCCGTTGGAAATTGCTTGTCAGGTTCATTTGGAATGGTAAAAGCCAGAATGAGCTTCCAGCTAATAATTATTTCTGAGTGGGAGGGTTGTCGGAGCTCTGGGGAAAAACAAAAGATTTGAGTGCTAGTAGTGAATTTGTTTCTGGAATGCTTTGCAAAACAGAAAATTTGTTATTTTTTAAAAATTTTTTTTTTACCCCCAGCCACACTTTTGAAGTCTGCTGCAGCATGGGCTTGCAGCCACAGGGGACATTATCATTGAGTTGGCAGGTCCTGGATCAGGCCTGCAGACTCCTTACAGTCAACAAAGGAAAAAAGATCTGACTTTTCGGTTGAAAAGGTGTGTGACCTCTTACAACTGGCTTTTTAAGTATTACAACTATGCAAATTCCATTAAGAAGCAATGCTATGTAATTATCAATATGCAAGACTAAGTGACCTGGTATAAAAAAGAGAACAAAATAAATGCACTTATGATTTGGGAGTAATAAATGCAGCTAAATGCCTCCTTAAGGGGCACTGATTCCCTTTTGGTGCCCAGTGAACTCAGCAGACAGTCACAGTGATTTCATTGGGCTTTGATGGGTGGGATTCATCAGACTAAATGTAGACATATGCATCTGACCTGGAGCTTACCCTCACTTTATAGTCAGGGATGGTAAAGCAGCTTTTTTTTTTTTTTTTTTTTTTTTTTTTTTTACGGTTGGTGTAGAAAGGAGCTTGGCTTAAGATGCATTTCTTCTCATACTAATTTAGATGTTTGAAAGAGATTTTGTGAATTCTGTCTTAAAACTACTAATTTATCTCCATTGGCTCTAAATGGAACCTGAGTGACCAAGTGAGATGAAGATGAATCCCCCTCTCACTGAGTGAAAAGATCAGCATCTGCTGTGTATACAAGGTGCTCTTTGCTTAAGTTGTACTATAACTCCACCAGCATGAGATTCTTCCCCTTGCATAAAGTGCCTCTTAGTGCCCCAACAGCATATACAAGACAAACTAATGCAAATGGACAATTTTCCCCTGTCAAAGTTGTGCCGTTCTGTGGTAAATGATTCTTGGAGCACACAGAGGTATTTGAAACTTTAAGTTCGGCTGAAAGTCTAAAGCAATTTTTGAAAGTGTAAAAATAATTAAACACTGAAAAAGAATTTGTGATTTTCCATTTCAAAGTTACATTTCAGTTGGTAAAGTAACAAACTTTGGTCATTTGAATTTCCTTCAAATCAGTGAGTAAAGCACCAACATAAAATTTATTCCTTAGCAGAAATATCTTTTAAATTTTTTAAAAATGTATTTTTATGACATTGAATTTTGTATTTTTTCCTCCACGAACAGAAAAAAACCCCACCCCCCAAAATCAGATCTTCTATTTCCTCAGTACACAGTGATGTGTGTTACACCCCAACAGGACGTTTTGTCTACAGTTCATGTATTTGTAAAACCTGTTTACTTTATCTTCATATTTCAGCACTTGTATAGTCTTTGCCTAGGGACAGGTTTTCATCAAAATTTCTTGAAGTACTCTAGCAAGGGACTACAGACACCAATGGCTTTTAGTGCTACTGTATTCAGCAGGCTGCTGTGGAGCTGGGGCAAACCCACACAAGTCAATGAGTCACCTGAACTCAAAACTTGTATAGCAATTTGGGACATTGAATATGGAGATTTGCAGATACCCACTTGGTTCAAGTGGGGACAATAAACAGCAGCACATGCACTGCAGTTAACAGAGCCATACTCTGGTTACACTTTCTACTCCTCACTTAGTGGCAGCGCAGTTCAGCCTTTTCCACTCCTTATGGCAGGGCCTCCTCCTGATCACGATGTTGACAGACAGGGGAAGCTCCTTATTCTGGAGACAGGATGAGGTCTCCCCTGTTCACTTTCTGTTCAGCATTGCTCTGTGGTGCATGCAACCACTCTAATGTATTCACTCAAGCAAACTTCCCAGGGAAGCCCCTATATCCTTTAAGTCAGGGATCCTTGGTTTGTTTTGGGTTTTTTTTTCCTTTTTTTTTTCAGTGTTGTTTGCTGCTGGACTCCCCCCGTCCCCACAACCCTNCATTCTCTGGTAGGCTGAGAACCACCATTGACCGTGCTCCTGTGCTGTTGAAAAATTACTGTCAAAAGTGTTTGCTGACATCTAATCAAGGCAGGGATGAGGGATTTCTTAAAAACAGTACTTCTGATGCATGTCAGCTTGCTTTGCTTGGTCAGTTGTTGTCATCTCAGCTTTAAAGAATTTTAATTACAGTAGCTGTTATGAACACATTCCCTTAGGGAAATATCATTTACTTATATTCGAATTAATTTCTATGAGCACAGTTTACCTTCTCCTTAGAGCAACTTGTCTCATGGTTTGAAATCTGAGCTATCCAAACTTTCCAAATTTGTGAGCAGATGCTACTGGTGGGACCCCCCTGTGTGCCAGTCATTTTTTTCCCCCAAAGGATATGTGCACGCAGGCAGGCTGTGGGCATACAGCTGTGCATGAGGAGACTGAATCCAGCCTCAGGAGCAGGCAGCTGGGTGGCTCCAGTGCAGCCAGAAGGGAAAAATCTCTTACTGAGTCGTCATCTTTGCTCTTAGACAAACCCCAGTGACCTCAGGGCATCTGCTTCATGCTAGAAATTTTGGAATGGAAGTTTTATGTAAAAATGCATAAAATGCAATCTCCTGTTTGCCTGAATTCCTACTGAAAACAGGAATTTCATCTCCAAGCTCTCTTTGGCACTTCTGAACTGTTTCTGAAAGTTACTACAATCACTGATTTATTTTCAATATATCAGAGCTGTGTCCCTGTGGAAGTTACATCAAGTTGTATTGGTGGAAAGTAAATGTAAGTGTGCCTTATTTTAAACATTTGGATATTTTCCCTATACTTCAAGACATTTGGCAATAGTGTTTACTTGGATCCAGAAAGAATGAACACTTGCTTGATATGGGAATGCGATTTTTCATTTTAAGTGCCTTTCTCTCTTCGCATGTCTCTTGGATCTCAGTTGCAGATAACTGCCCTCAGAGGATGCTTTTCCAACAGCTTCATATTCTTCATCAGTAGAAGTTTCAGTAGCTCTTTGGTTCTTAAGCCAATGACAATAATAGACTGATTAATTTCTCTTC
Organism: Donacobius atricapilla; assembly: GCA_013397315.1. NCBI lineage: Eukaryota > Metazoa > Chordata > Aves > Passeriformes > Mimidae > Donacobius > Donacobius atricapilla. Next base: position 589,908 of record WBMY01011685.1, read on the forward strand.
TGCCATCCTCTACTCTGCACCTTCTATAATGCTCCTATTACCATGATCAGTACTTTTATCTCAGGGGACAGATAAATTTCTTGTATTTATGACTGTTTACTCTGCATGGCTTTTTTTTTTTTTTTCAGAGAGCAGAGAGTTGCATTTCCAGTTTATTCACCTTTCTCATACCTTCAAGGCTGTAAGCCATGTTCTATCAACCATAAATACACTTGATTCTTTGGAGTACATGCTCTGAATTTACAACAGTTTGGTACAGAAAAGTCTTTTGAGACATTAATTTTGTAATTCAGTTTATTCTACTTGAATTATGAGCCAAGTAATAAATCTACATTATTTATCTGCACTGGTGATTCCCAGACAATTGCGTAGGCTACTCATTGAGGCAGCTGTCTTCAATACTGTATCTATTAGAAGATATTACAGAGTTTTTCCTTTCCCCAATTGCAGAGCTTATGTTGTTCGAGAGGTCTTGTTCAGACTTTTAATTGTACGTATTCCTATAGTGTCTTTAAAATTGTCTAAGCAACTTCTTCATATCCAAGTAGTGTGTACTTTCTCAAGACAGATTGAAATCTCATTAGAAGTTTGGCTTTTTGAGACCTGAATCTTCTTCAGAAGGGAGAAACACCATAAACATGGGATTACAAGTGGCTAGGCACATATTGTAGCAGATCTTTATATTAAGATTTAGGATTTGGGGCAGTTTTTCCATCAGTGTCCATCAAGAAGATTAGACATGAAGAAACAGCTGGCAAATTAACAGCAGCTAAGGGTGTGGGGAAATGGAAAAGGACAGTTTAGAGGCCATTCAAGTTAGATCAGATGTTCTTGATTAAATCTGCCACATAAGAGCTAAGAAGTAGCTGTAGTTCTTTGAGCTCTGAGGGTCTCCAGAGGATGGATAAATTATAGGCTACTCAGGTGATCATCCGTCACCAGGAAGATTCGGGTGAAACTCATAGAGCAAGGAATCTAACAGTATGAAAAGCACTGTGTCAGTATAACTTGAGAAGATCAAATTATGTCAGACAAGAATAATTTGCATGTATAACTAGGAAAAAAACACTGACCAGGAGAGGAGATGTTATGTAACTTGACTCTAATGAAAATTGATCTTGTCTAACAGGACACTCTTAGTAGCAAATGGGGTGTATAAATCTGCCATGAAGTGAGAGCAAAACTACTGGGGATAAAAAAATAAATGAAGGGATTAAGCGCCCACTCTCAAAGTGAAAGAAAGACTGCTTGCTCTAGGGATTCTTCTGGCTTGGAGTGTATGAAATAGTTTCATTAATCACCTTGCAAGGTAGAAGAGGGAGAAGAGCTGTAATATTTGCAGACTCTACCAACATGGATGGGGATTGCAAGCTCTTAGGAGGAGAAATCTGAGAGACTGAAAGCAAGATTCAAAGAGATTCATGTGTGTCTTGACAGGATGAAGAAAAAGTCTCAGGGAAAAATAGGACACAACTCCTCAGTGAGGAGAGAACACCATCCTGAGGAATAATTAATTGCACACATATAAGAAAGAGAGCGCTCTTGGCAAAGCAGAAGTTAAACAGACGCCACTGAATCCTTAACTGAATGTGAGTGAAGAAACTCACGCTGTGAAAAGTAAGCCACATACTAGAGTATATGGCAGGCGTGCTCTAAGTTTTACTCCTTCTGCTTTACTCAGCATTCGTAAGACCTTGTTCTGTTCCCAGTTTTGAGCAGTGCACAGTAACAGATGGGCCAACTGGAGGGAGTCCAGCAGAGTGAGTGCTGGTAATTCACAGATGTAGAAAACATGACCTTTAAGGTGAGATTGGAGGAATTTGTTTTGCTTAGCCTAAAGATGAGAATATTGAGTAGGATGTGGTAACAGTACTTTCTAGGACTGCCAGCAAAAGGAAAGAAATAATCAGTCCCTGTGTCCACAGACATGACAGGAAATAATAACTAAAAATGTAGCATGGGTTATTGAGGTAAGACAGTAGATAAAAGCATGTCACTCTAAAGATAGAACAAGTCTCTGTCTGGAATGATTTAGATATAGCAGATCCTGACTTTGGACCAGGGCTGGATAAGACAAAATTCTTGGCCAGAGATATGTTCCTTTGTGGTGAAAGCATTACTGCAGCAAATGAGGCATGAAGCACCTCACTGTCCCAGAAGTCACACACTTGAAATGAGACACAAAATAAGAAGTTGAAAGGCACTGGGATAGCTGATGGCAAGGCTTCTTTCAAAACCCTGTTTCTCTGACTTTGGAGCATGTCTTTACATAACTTGATTAGGAGTGCTTATCAAACCTGATTTTGTTTTATGACAAGGTAATCCACCTGGTTGATCAAGGAAAGCCGGTTGATGGAATCTTTTTGGATTTCAGTAAAGCTTTCTATGCATCTCTCACAGGATCCTTCTGGACAAAATGACCAGCATTCAACTGGATAAACACATCATGCCATGGGTCAGCAACTGGCTCGTGGGTTGGGCACAAAGGGTGACAGCAGACTGGCAATCTGTCTGTAGTGGGGTTCCACAGGACTCTGTCCTCAGCCCTGTGCTCCACAATGTCTTCATTAATGATCTGGTTACAGGACTGGAAGGGACAGTGAGCAGGTTTGCAGACAGTACAAAAGTAGGAGGAGCTGTTGACTTCCTTGAGGGCAGGGAGGCCCTGCAGAGTGACCTTGACAAATCAGAGGGCTGGGCAATCATTGATGATATGAAGTTCAGCCTGGGAATGTGCTGGATTTTGCAGCTGGGACAGGGCAACCCTGGATGTACAGACTGGGGAACGAGATGTTGGAAAGCAGTGCCACAGAAGGGCACCTGGGAGTCTTGGCTGCTGCAAGTTGAACATGAGCCAACAGGAGGGCCAGCCCTGTCCTGGGGGGCATCCAGACCAGTATCACCAGCAGGGCAAGGCGGGATATTGTCCTGCTCTGCTCTGTGCTGGGGCACCGTCACCTTTAGTCCTGGAGGCTGTTTTTGGTGCCACAAGATAAGTAAGGCGTTAAGCTGCAAGAAAGCATCCAAAGGAAGGCTAAAAAGATGGTGAAGGGCCTTGAGGAGAAGCCGTATGAGGAGTGGCTGAGGTCACTCGGTCTGTTCAGCCTGGAGGAGACTGAGGGGAGACCTCAGTTACAGGTTCTTGTGAGGGGATGAGGAGGAGCAGACGTGGATCTCTGCTCTGTGGTGACCAGTGACAATACCTGAGGCAATGGCCTGAAGTTGTGTCAGAGGAGGTTTAGGTTGTATATTAGGAAAAGTTTCTTCACCCAGAGAGTGGCTGGGCACTGGAACAACTCTCCAGGGCAGTTCTTACAGCACCAGCCTGACAGAATTGAATAAGTGTTTGGACAATGCCCTCAGGCACGTAGTGGGATGCTTGGGGCGTCCTGTGCAGGGCCAGGAGCTGGACTGGATGATCCTTGTGGATACCTTCCAGCAGCATATTCTGTGATTCTGCGATTCTATGAAAAGTGTCACATAAAATAAATAAAATAAATAAAACCATTGTGACCACAGACTATACAGACAGAGTTTGTTTTCTGGCTGTACATTCCCTTTTACTGAGAAAGAAGAGGACTAGACTTGAATATGGCTTGCTTCTTTCACCTTTAAGCTGTGCTAATTAGGCTCTTTTATGCATTCTAGAAATTTTAATTTTGCTAAACAGATTCAAACCCCAATGATTAGATTCTGACAGTTTTTATATTTTTCTTTTCAGAATATGATTGCAGACACAGTGTTTTTAAGGATCATATTTTTCAGAAAACATAGAGTGTCAGCTCTTAGAAAACACTCCTACTTTGTACACAACTAAATCTCGCCTGTTTGAGCTCAAGGATGAGAAATGTAATCCCCAGAATTTTGTAAGAAAGACTAACATAGAAAGAATATTTTAGAGAGAATATCAACTAAGATAATGTTATTGTTATACTATGACTATTATAATGATATAAACCTTCTCTCCTCAATACAAATTTTACTAATTTTCTCAGCTTTTGTTTAAATAAAATTATTTATTTAGACTTCTAAATACACTAATTTCTGTAGGGTTGTGCTGGACGACTACCTAAATTACAGCAAATACTTTAAAGTTGCATATAGCAAAGAAACAGTAAGCCACCACATCCTGTTTGCCAAAATATTGCTTTATCCTAGGCAGGAAATATGAGCACAGTGACTGACTGATGGTTCTCCCTTATAAAATTAGAATATATTTTAATGGTTTGATTCATTGTAAATACTTTTGCATAAAGAGAGAATGGTACATGCACAAGCAAAGTGTAATAAAACTGCTCTTGGAAATGCTTGGAAATCCAAAGATAGTTCTGTTAATGAGTAAGAATCCAGCATAAGAAGAGATCAGGTAACAGTGACTCATTAGCAAGTCAAATATTTTCTTTAAGTTCATGACTTTTTCTGTTGCCTGTGTCTTTTCATATGCCCATGTCTCTCCTGTTGCCCAGACATGGCCTAGGTTATATAAGGTTCAAATGAAAAACCCATTCAGTCCTATGTTCATATAAATCAAACTAAATAGCTTTTCTAATGCTTTAAATGAATTGCTGGTAATCTGTAGTCGTTCATATGGGTTTAACATGGATCTGTAACTGTTCAACTGGTTCCTACATCTGTTTCTGCAATTTAGGAAGAACATCTTCTTGTGGTGTATGTGAAAATCATTTCCTATAAACAGAACGAGCCATGAACTCTCTGTTATGGGGTATTCATTTGGAGAAGGAAGGAGAAAAGACATAATGGTTCTAAGTTAGTTCATGATGTATTCATGAGGAGTCAGTCTCTCATTTCCAAACTTGTAACTAAGAACAGCATCAACACACCTAAGACAATTCAGATTTTACTCACTATATTGCTCATTTTCTGCCAGTTAAAATCAAGCCTTTTTGTCCCACAACCTCCAAGGGCAGTATGTATACAATTAAGGGTTGGTTTATCAGAAAATATCACTGGTCCTAGGCTGTTTTACTTTCCCAATGGGTTCTTTAAAATGCCATGTTCTGTGTTTTCTCTGAAACCTATGAGCTGTAACTCCACTATAAACTTACTTGCTACTTAGAAATTGATTTTTTTCAGAGCATTCCCACTGTGATGTAGATGTTACTTTTATTCAGCCAGCAGGCTGAATGAATAAGTAAAATGGACTTCTACTAATATGAACAGGTTTAATTGAAAAAGCTGTCCCTATTAGAGCAGATTATATTATATTTCTTTATGTGGAAAGATGTCTTTTTCATTTTCTCTTTCTCTAGAAGCACAAAAAAACATCTGTCCAGCAGGCAAGTGATTATTAACTCAGTTTTAAAGAACTCTCCTAATAAATAATGTATTTACTTACACTTGGCAAATATAAAGTCCTGAATCCTTTTTTTCTATACAATTTCTGAATGTTGCATAGTGGAGTGGTAGCACACATAATGGTCCAGAGTCCAACTCCTACCTGTTTCTGTGTGCTGTTTTTCCACTGGTGCCAACATATTGCATCTATTTTGACACAGCAGAATTCATTCTCCCCAAAATTAGGTGTCAGTGCAAATCCTTGGGACGTGAACTGAGAAAGGGGAGTGGTAGCTGTTGTCAGTGCTGGTATGGGATCATCTCCTGTGCTCTCTGACCAACTAAACCCAAAGACTGTGGTAGGACACCTGAGTTTTGTTATGCTGGTAAAAAATCTCAGCTGATTTAACAGGAACTGAATTTAAGTTCAAGTTGCAGTAACTTGCATAGAAAGAATAATAGTTGGAGGCACAAGCCCATAATATCATCTGTTTTCTTGAAGAACTTTATTTATTTTGTGCTCAGCCCATTT
>WBMY01011685.1:595755-678924 GCA_013397315.1 Donacobius atricapilla
CAGCCCATTTCCCTTTTTGTGTTTTTTTTTCATGCCAAGAATATAATGCAGACTCCCATAGCTTGATAGTTTTCCCTTAACAGCCATCTCAGGGCACAGATGATTTTGAACATCTCTGGAATTTTAGCACACAAGTTAGACGGATTTGTTACGATGTTCAGCTGTAAAATAGCTAACAATGCCCCCATTGAAATAGAGGTAGTTAGGTTTCAGACTTAACACTTTTTTGGAAAGGGGAAAGCCATATCCTCAGAGCTGTAATTTCAGGTGTTTATCTTTGCAATGTCCCATATTTCACTCTCATGTTTTCACAGTCGTGGTGATTACTGGTTTCATAATAATACAAAAGTAAGCTGAAACTCTTCTATAGGAATCTATAGCAGAGCATGGCTAATTTTGTGGATGGGGCTCTGCAGAGCATTTCTCAGGCTGGGAACAGATGTACTTTTCTCAGCCTAGCTCTGCTTGTGAGGAGATCACTGTTCATCAGTGCTGACTTGCTCTTATTTTCTAGCAGGACTGACTGTGTGAGTGCTTCTTCACCCATTTCAGTTACAGTAAGTCATATTAGCTTAAGTAATGGGAATAGGTCATGGTTGAGCCAATTTTGTTGAGTTTTTTTCTTTTTCTTTTTTTTTTTTCATTTTTTAAAATCAAAATGGGTTAAGGAATGATGAGAACTGACTCTTGGAAGCTGTGACTTTTGCTACAGAAGAGAGGCAGAAGACAGGCAGTGGACAAACCTGATTTCCAGAGTGTGCATCGGTATAAAACTTTTGAACAGTTTTGCATGTGACAGTGGGAGAGCTCCCTGTCTGCTTCCCTAGATGCTCTGTCTGCAGCAGGAACAAGAAGTGAAATTTCAGTAAAATGTAACGCCTGCTTGAAACCTCAGGACAGACAAAGAGCATTCACTTTTTTCATCACAGACATGCTGAGCACAGTGCTGAGGAGCAGTGAGGAGCCATTTAATTCATATGAATCTTCAGGCCAAATGTTGAGGTTATAATTGGTAAAATTAGGATAGTGAAAATATTTGAATGAAAAGAACATAAAAAATGTTAACAAATGAAGAGATAAAAATTAATATGGCAAGTGAAAATGTGCTCTAACTATAAACAAAATATACAGTTGCTCAAAACAAAAAACACACACAGTATTTGTACTGAGCTTTAGTAGAGTCATAATCCTAATGGTAGAGTATCCTCAGTATCCTGAAGTATAAACACACAGGAAAGTTTGGTTATATGCTTTAGATTGTCCTTTGGTAAGCGTGGTGCAGCGAAATTATGTGGTTAGGAAAACAGTCCATATCATAAATTCTTGAAATAGACAATGAAAGTGGAATACTTTATTTAAAGCACTATACTTCCTGACACTTGAGAAACAGACCAACAGCACATGATCTACTTCACAAGCAGTTTGGATAATAAGACAAAGCAAAGTAATTCCAGACTAGAGTTTTTCAATGAGTAGTAAATCTGCTGAAAAATGGTATTTGTGAGAGACTGAAAAATCATCTAACCAGATAGAATTCCCTTTCAGCCTTTAGCTGAAAAGAATGGAGAAAATTAAACCTGGGGAAATGCTTCACCCTGATGTTTTGAAATAGAATATCTCCTTGAGGAAAGGATGATTTTTTTTCTCCATTTTTAAAAAGAATTGTGTGACAGTTATAAATATGAAACTCAAATTCATTCTGCAACCATGGCACAGCTCAGGCCTGTCGCTGTGCGAACTCAGTGCACTTTAGACATGAGTTCCCTTGATGTCCCAGGATCTCCTCATCCAGCTGCACAGATTAGATAACAGACTGATCTGAATCAGTGGAGAGACTCAAGACAAGGTGAACTTAACCCCCTGCCTGGTTCACCACAAAGCATCTGATTATCTGGCACAGGAAATCTCCAGGTAGGAATTCCAGCCTGTCTTTTCCTGGCAGCTCCAACTATGCTTGGACCAATCTCTATGCTCAAATGTGTTGATTGAGAGTGGAGTATCTGACCGTTCCTGAAGCTTCTTGAGGTGATTCCTGGCGCAGAATTGATCAAATTGGACGTCAATAAGGCACTTCAAACAGCCAGTGAAAACTCCTTCAGCAGATACAGAAATGGTCAGGTGGGAAAGTCTCTTGTGTATGGTAAAGATAGATAAGAGATGTTTTTATGTAGTAAGACCACAGGTTGAGTGGTGTAAAAATTGAGTATCGGAACAGAGAGGTTTGGGGAGTTTCACTGTGAGTAGCTGAAGGTGACATTACAAGGACCCTCAAAATTCCCTCATCACCATCCAGGCATTGACCAACCATCCTGTTTGAGATGTTTGGTTCCCTTTGTGAACATTACCTTGTTTCAATAGATCCAATAGTTTCAGATTCTTTTGAAGATTCTGTCTGCGAGTGTTCAATAATTTGTCATTTATAAATCCATTAAATAGTAGGGGGAAAAGAAAAAAAAAGCTGCACAATAGTAGACAAAAAAAATCTTAGTATTAGTTAAATCCATTTTCTTCCATTTTGTTAGTTTTCTCTCCTTTCCCAAAATCAAACAATTGTAGAGCCTCAAATAAAATGAAATACCAATCATATCAGAATTTTTAAAATTAGTCTCTAATTCCCCATCTCTTGTTTCTGTTTCAGCAGTTTGTGCTCTCAGCTGGTTAACACACCTCCTGCTAAACTTTCAGATCTTTCTGTTGAATAGCTGAGCTTAAATAGAATAAATTCTACATGCAAACCTGGGCATTTTATCATAGGTTTTGTGCTTTTATGTCCAGTGTCATTCTGTTCACTAAAGGGTGAATAACTGTATCCATATGACAGTTTTTAGAAGGTCAAGAGGAAGGTCAAGGGCTTCCTCCAGGAAACCATATACTCACAAACCAGGTATTCATAAACATCACTGTCTTCTCACACTTTTGCCTCACCATAACCCATCCTAATCATGGTAATTGCAGCACTTGAGAAAATATACCACAAATGTGACCCATTCTATTGTGTGTTTGTTCTACTCATACAGCATATTACATTTAATGAAGTTGTATAACATAATTTAAGCAGCTGTTGATTATATTTGGTTATATTGAGCACTGGAGAAAAAGAATCTGTTTCATGGGATGCAGCAGAAGAAATGAGAGAGAGAAGCAGCTAAAAATTTGTAGATACCTTCCAGAAAGTGGACAGGCTCAACCCAACTTCTCTGGTGTCCAACACCTTGTCTTCTCAAGGGTACAAACGCCAGACAAGGTAACCGCTTGGGTTGTGCTGACTATTGCTTTTTACTGACTACAAATACAGCTCTGTCTTCCTGCAGGATCTCTTTCTTAAGCTCTTGTTGCCAACCTCTCCTATTTAGGGAGACAGGAAACTGACAGCAGGATACTGGGCAAATGTTTGACCTAGTTGAATTACTCCTAGGGGTTCAAGAATTGTTTAGAGAAAAAGCACATTATCAAGTACAGCCAACCTTTTCAGTCCTACAGAGTCAGCACACAGAAAAAAGCCATATGGACTTTTCAGCTCATGGTGATCTGGAAGGACCTCAAGTACTTATGCTTATAAAACATTCCAGGCTTTGTCTCAGCTGAAATTACTTAAAAACTTTTTGGGAATAGGAGATGAAGACTTCAGTAAGACAGTAAATACAAACAAAAGCCTCTTCTGCTTTTAAAATATGCCTCCAAAACAACAATATACTGAGGCAGCAAAAGAACCCCAGATTTTATGCTACTATTCACACTGCTCTTACCCTAAAGTAACTAAGGCAAAAATGAAAGTCAGATCACATGTAACTCCTTTTTTCTTCCCATGTTGCTTTGGTTTTATTTGGTTCTTACTCAGAAAGCTGCTGTGAAGGAAGTGACAGAACAGCTTGTGATTTACACCAGGTAATTATAACTGCTGCCCCACTGTTCTCTGCACAGTATTCCTCATGCCCTGTGTCGATGGGGAGGAATTCCTTTCTTCCTTGCATTCCTATCCCAGACCTGGTTGTATATCAATGACTGATATTATTTGTGCATAGCTTTCTATTTACATTTATATCCTCTAAAACCAATGAAAATCTTGAACAATACCAGGTGCACACTATAATCAGCATGTAAAGTTTGTCGTGTGTCCCAGGATCTTTGGATGAAAAGCTTTCTATATGCATCATTGCTGTTAATTTTTCCTGCATCATTGTCAAGATAAATACTTAGTGTTGTTTAGCACAATGTACTGGAAACTTCTGACTTGCAAATTAATCTGAAATGTAGAAGCATATAAAAACATTTTATGCATCTAGCACTGATGATTTAATTTTTGCTCTTGAGAAACAGTCAAAAAGGAAAGTTAGCAATACATATACACAAGTTAAAAGAACATATGTAATGAATTAAAAATCATTGCCTTCAGTTAGACATTGATTGTCACTACGGAGCAGCGACGATGATGGGAATTAAATTAGATTAACACAGCCAACACAAAAAGCTTTTATTACTGATAAAAATAAAAGAAAAGGACCTTTCCAAATGCAAAGGCAGATTCAGCCATAAAAATATTGTAGAAATCTAATTCTAGTACTTTTCATGGAGCTGAGCATGTAATGTCTGCTCACATGTAAAGACACCCTTGAGGAGGAAAAGCAGGAGGAGGTGCTTTATGTTTATGCTTTGGGTTGTCTCTGTGGAAGGAAACTGAAGAAGTTATGAGGTTGATTAAACTTAAGTTGTGGGTGGCATTTATGCACAGATCAGGAATGAAGGTTGATGCTTCAAGGTCTTTCTGGTAGCAGAGATGATATTTTAAATAATTTTTATATATTCCATTTTACTCAGAAGTATCACAGCATAATATGTTACACTCTCTCATGCTGTGTTAAGACATTTTCAGGATGTCCACATGAGATAATATGGAAAGAAATCTGAGACACATTATTGTGAGGAATGGCTCCTTAGGCTCTGTGAAATAAAGTGGTTTTGCTTTCTGGGAATTTCTGTAAACTGTTTCCTGTGTTCTTTACTCTATCCTTGTGAACAAAGTCTGAATAAGCTGGAAAACAGCTCTTTTCCCCTTAAGTCCTACCACTTCCAACTGTCACAGAGATTCCCCACCCTTTTTCTAGCCTTAGCTCCTGACCATAGAAGATGACCCCCTCAGGCAGCTGCAGTCTACTGTAAACTGATTGTGGACCCTAACTATAACCAGGGAACAAAAATAAAAGAGCAAAAGCCCCTGCGCATTGCCAGTCACTGCCATTGACTCTGGCCAGTTGGTCTCTTCATGGCCTGCTCTCTGCACCGGATGAGAAGAACCTGCTGTCCCTGTAAGGGGGGATTTGTTCTGAATATAGACCTTAACATAAAGCAGAAACAATGGCCCAGGGGGACCCCTAGACCTACACCCAGTGAAAATAAGCTGAAGAGCTGCTGTTTGTCCCTGCTTATCCTTTTCGGGTCAAGCTCTTTGGGAGATTCAGAGGACATCTGCTGAGTCTGTGCTGGATGGTGTAAGCCCTTGCCCTCAGTCCTCACTGCTGAACATGCCCATTAGCACAGCAAGCCCACACAAAGACTGCACCTGACCTCAGGGGCCGCTGTTTAATTTCTCTTTTTTCCTTCCTCTGTCTCAGTGGTTTATTTTCTCATAAATGCTCTGACTGCTGGGGTCAGTAGATAGTCTTACAATTACACAGACTTCGTTCCTTGCTTTAAACAATTGCTAGCCCTTTAGGAGCCAGATTTGTCAATATAAATCGTTGGAGTTAAAAGTTCATGAAATGGTGGGAAGATCTTTTGTGTGTGTATTTCTAAGAGAAGGATTTTGCCTCAAAATTGGAACAAGTAAGAGAATGTGAAAGCTGGAGAAGAGACACCTGTGCTGCTGGCAAGCCTCCTGCCAAGCTCACAGCAAACCTGGCAAGTCCCATTCCCTAAGACAGAGGCTCACTAATTCACCTCAGCAAGGTACCCCAGATGTAAGCATCCATTTCACTGATTCTGTTCTTGTGCTTCCATAACTTTAATATTAGCAGGATGTAGTAGTTGTTTGGATCTCCATAAATCCATAGAATGAGTAGTAAATTTTGCGAGTGACTACTTTGATATTAATGTTAATTATTTGAAACCAGTTTATATTGTAACATAGAGGCCTAGGCCACTCTCTGTGTAAGATGGCTCATCCTAAAATAGGTGCCTCTTGAGTCAGCCTTCAGTGTGCATACAACTTGGGTAGATTATCTTGAGCAGATCCCATATTTTTAGATGACTAAAGTTAAGATCTATATTTCACACAGCAGGAATTTCCTATAATTATCCATTCAACCTCCTTCCTTGGTGACATGGAAAGAGCATTAAATGATGGTAGGATGTTTATTCCTCCATTCCTTTTTTTTTTTTTCTCCATGGAGTGCTAATGAGGAATATGATCCAGTGGCAGTGGTAACATTTGAATACAGTGGTTGCCAGGGTGTGATAAGCAAACTCACTTTTCAAAGCCATCCAGATACATCAGCTAGGAGGAATAGAAGCAATTTATATTCCTTAGATAAAAAATATTCTGTTAAAAACACTTCTGAAAGATATTTATATGAAACTTCTCACTGACAGAATCCTAGTCAAAAGTCTATTCATCTTTCCCTAAGAGAGGTATCTAAGATAGGGCAGATGAATCACCTTCTGGAGGTGCCTGTCTCTGAAGACTTCTATTCAGACATTTTTTTTTGTCTGTGTTGGGTGAGGTAAAGCTCTGGCAACTGCTGACTTTAACCCCAGTAATGAAAGTGGCTGGAGACAAACTAGAAAGAAGAGAGAAAGTAAAAGATGCTTTGCTGCAGGTGACATGAAAATGCCAGAATAAACTCAGAAATAATTAAAAATTAAATGCTACCACCTGGGAAATTATTCAAGAAGAGGTCATAGGTTTTCAGCTTCCTGAAGAGACAAAGCTCACTGTTCTCTGAAATCTAATATTAGTAAGAGTTTTAAATGCCAGAAGAAAGATGTCCTTGAAGAACTTCAGAAAAAAAACCAAACCAAACAAAAAAAAACCCCACAAAATAAAAAAATCAACAAAACCAAACCCCAAAAACCTGCAAAACCCCACTTCAGATTAGATTTTCATTCACACTAAAATTTTTTTTAGCATATTTGCAGTATGGACTAACCTTGCAGTAGGTGCAATTCCACCTACTTCTCACTAATTACTAAAATGGTATCAACTATGTTTTTTGAGATTGAACTTTCCTACTTCCCAAATAATATGCTGAAACTATGAGTTGAATCTATTAATGAACAAGTATCTATGAAAACTCACAGGAATTCAAATATATTCAGAAATTATAGTTGTCTTTTGTTATTAAATACAAACAAAACTTTTTTCAAACTACAATGTAGTATAGTCTAGTCAACTGAAGCTGCCATCGTGTAAGTGTTCCTCATATGGAAACAAGTGATTGCAGGTTCCAAATATTTTCATAATTATCTTTAAATAATATAACATTCAACAATATCCAGGATAATGTTTCACTTCTGTGAATTTCTAGCCCAAACAGCCTCAGAGACCATAAAGAAATAATGGGACACAGGATAAGAAATGAACACAGTTCAGCACTGATTTATTGCCTCCTATTTTTAACCTGGCTTCCTAAGAAATCAATGCCTAAGAGTTCATACTGTGTATGTGTGCAGGTATTAAATTGGGCTTAGTGAACAATTTCAACTACACCTGTGTGGAAAGAAATCTCAGTGATAGTATGGCTGAGAGTAATCTTATGTAACTTTGGATGGCTGAAAATGTGGATATGTCCCTTTGAACTAAATATCCCAGGCTCCCTTCATAGGCAGTGCAAGTGAATCATCTTAGTATATGGTAATTTATGTTATCTATTCTAGATGTTTATTCTAGGAAGGAAAAAATTTTGCTATAGAAAGACGGATGCTCTAAATGTGGCAAAATACAAGCACTGAGGCTTCCTCCTAACATCTCTTTTCTGTGAGGGTTCTCCAATGTGCAATAAGAGTTGAGCTCATAGTACATCACTTCAACTGTCAAATCGTAGTCAAAACCACTTTGATGTGGTTTGGATACAAAAACACCTTAATCATAGAGATAAGCGACTTTAACAATTACACAGCTCCCCTGTGATGTGGAGGAGGTGGTGTGGTCCAGGTTAAATGCCAGAGGGTTTAATGTAGTGGTTCCAACTCTGCTACGCAACATTCTGGAGCTGGGTTGCAGGTCCTTTATGGTCTTTTCAGATCCCTGTCTCCTCCTGGAGCTGCAAAAATGGTCCCAATCCTCACACCAGGGACATAGAGCCACTCAATCTCTCTGATTCTTAAGTCTTCCTCCAATATTCTTTATGAGGGTGGAGAATATCTTTCTGTTCATAACCACAGAGGTTTTCCGTTTTGCTGTCAGAAAACAGCAATTTCACGGTTGTTAGTGCTCATGACCTGCTTATTCTGAACATGGTTGTCCCTCTTGGCTATCAGCAAGTTGTTGCAAGGTTTGCCTGTTTCCTTGAATGCTCTAAAGTTATTCAAATTCCCTTCTGTTCTGAGGGACAGGAAGTTCTTAGGTCCATTATATTATTTTGTATACTTCTGCCTAAACAAAAGCTTGGTTAAAGTTTGTCCATTCCTACTAAAACACAAACTTGGTTAAAGTTCTATCTTCACAGTTCTGCTAACTAGGTTTTACTCTTGTTATCTGCTACATGATGTCATGCTGATTTTTTCTCTCACTCCTGGCCACCTTGTTCTCTTGCAGCACCACTTCTTGTCAGGCTTCATTACCCCAGGTGGTCAGGGGACTATTTTCCCAAGCAGAACAGCTTTAAAAGTAAAGTCTAACAGTTTTTTGTAGGATTCTGGAGGAAAAAGAAACAGAAGTATCCCCTATATAAACATTTCATGCAGCCATTTATACAAAAAAGCTGCCAACGTGACTCTACGGGAAGATACAGTGGTATTCTTGCCAATGCTTTTAAATGGTCTTCCATCATACCTGAAATATCTTTTCTCAAAGGCACTTGAATAAAACTCATGACATTTTCACTCAAAAGCTTACATTATGAGCTAGTAATGAGGATGCACAGGAGCTCAGTTAAAATCTGTCTCACTGAAATCGAACAATGCAGTAGCTCTTTGGAAGATATTTATGAGAGGAGTGGTTTTCATTGGAACTGCCCCAAAATACAACCTTCTCCTAAAGAGCTATTTAGCTTCATTTATTCATTATCTAGACTATGACATGAAATGTTTGATAGATTGGTAGAGGGGAACAAACCTTAGGTGTTTCTGTGGCAAAACTAAATAGCTTTCTGAAAAATATGTTTTCCTCAGGCTGTTTGAAGAAGTTCTTTGGCCTGGGCGAATGACAGCTCAGAGAAGGATTTGCATTCCCTGATCATGCTTTTATTCTAGGCCTGTGCAGAATTGTATTAAGCCAATGATTACAATCAAAGCTAATGGCTTTTAGACTTTATGTGATTATCTGTAAGAGTCAAGGAGGACTTTTTCCCCTGCTGCCAAGTTTTTAGTATTTTTTTTTTTTTTTTTTCCCCCCCCCCCCCCCCCCCCCCGAAGAAGTAACAGAAATAAGCAGCAGCTGGGGATTGGATAGGTTGCTGATTTGGTACAGGGAATTCTCACAGGTGTCTGAGTGGTTTATTTTCTCACACACTCAGAGTCATATTTGTTTTGAGATGTATAGTGGAGAAGGAAATTTGTCTTAGATTATTCTGAAAGGGCCTTTTTGCTTTCCACGTTCTTCTTCCCCTGCAGATATATCTTTTTAGTTATTACACAATCCATTTTCTGCTTTCATGTGGACCTTGTCCACCTTGATCCCTACACTGTCATACCTCTCAGGTTTTTGAGGACTGGAACATTCATTACCATTAAATATGTAGGCTATTGAGATAAAATATAAATTTCTCGGAGAGACCTGAAATCAGATGAGGTGGCCTAATTGTTCCCTTTCACTTTTTTTTTTCTGTGGAACCATAGACTCTACAGAATGTCTGCATGTTGGGAGTAGATAAATTTAATCAGTGCTCAGATTTAGTGGGGAACAATGGTTAATCAGATCTACTGATCTGCAGGAAAGCAATCCAAGTACTTCAGAATCTTGCTATTAAACCAGGGACTGAATTATACCAAATATTGTAAATTCAGACATTTCTTTTGACTCAGTGAATTTTGGATGAGCTCCCAGGTCTTAAAACCCCACAGTGCTATTGCATTATCCTGATCTTTGAAATAGGTAAAGTTTTTAATGATGCTATTTTTGTTCCACGTGGCAATTTCTGCTAGAGAACTAGTCTGGAAGAGAAAAATGATTGGAAAAGCTTCTTATTGGTGTTACTTCTAAGCCTTGTTTATTTCTATGCAGTCAAAATCCAACAATAGTGTGCTCTCAATAGTGTAGCAGGTTCTTGTTTTGGTGTCCCATTTCATTGAAGATACACTAAAATCACTTTTTTTTTTTAATGAAAATATTTAAACTACACATACTCAAAACATTACTGGAATAATTTTCCAAATGAATAAATTTTATTTTCTTCCTCATTGAACTTCAAATTCAAATTTGTATGTTTCTGCAATTTCCTGCCCTTTGTTTCAGTGACCCTCTTTCAACCTATCTTACTCACCATAATTATTTGCCTTATCTGCCAGTGAGAACTCATCTTATTCTCAACTGTAATTACTTCATTGAGCATTAAAGTGAAAAGGCCATTTCCCTCTTGTTGTTAATCTTTTTCAGATGTCAAGTTATTTACAAAGCCTTTGAATTAGTAATGTCATGATGAGAATTTTGGTAAATTATATGTGAGAGAATTAGGCCCATTATAATCTTGAATTCTCATTTGTCCTAAAACATTTTTTCTCTTCTCAGTTTTCTAGGCTTTGCAGGAGAGGTTTATTACCGTTTCAAAGTGTTCTGCCTATGACATTTTGCTTAATGATAGCAGGAGCTGTGCCCCAGCCAATGGTACATTTTTCAGACAAGCTACTAGGATTTCACAGGTTTTTATCTCTTTCTTTTTTAAAGAAATGAAACTAAATAATTATGAATGTGGCCGTAAATTCTATTATTCTTAACAGGACTTAAATCTTTGATTCCATCCAATAATAAACAAAAAGTGGTTTCTTTGAAGAAGCTCTTCTGACAAGTGTCTGAAATTTACTCAATTGTATCAATTTTATAAATTTACATTTACTCAGTGAAAAAAGCTTGAATTTTGGTCTCATATCTGTTAATTTGGATGCTCATTTCTGTTGGTCATACAGCTAAAACGTTATTGAAAAATCTGATTTATGTTATTTTAGAGACTGTGATCTTAGTCACTAGATTTATCCCACTTAATTTTAAGCATGTTGTAGACATGTCTGTCTTATCTCTCTGACAGCTAAGGAAGAGCAGCTGACACCTCAGGTATGAATCTGATCTCAGGCGAGACAAATTGCTCTCTGGAGAAATTGCTTTATGCTGACCATAAAGGGAGCCCACAGAAAGAAGTGTCCCACCTTCTGAACTCTGCTGTGTGCTTGCATCTAGGTGGTATGAGTTTGCGTACAACGTAGGAAAAATCCACCTACCCTTTTATTTATTGTTTATCTAGGATTATGAGGAAGATCCTAGGAATTTTCTCTGGAAAACTTAATTGACTTGTAGGAATAATCATGTCCAGAGCCCTGAAGAAGGTCCAGAAAGACAAGTTTCATTAAAAAAAAAATTCCTCTTACTTTTATTTAGCATATATATATAGACGTAATTCAGCTTCAGGTGACTAAATGAAAATGACACAGTTCTGGTAATTTCTGTTATTGTCCCAGTACCACATGAGATTTTTAATAGAGTTTTACATATAAGTTCAACCTAAAATTATGGATCTTAGAGTGTTAAAGGACACCTGGTATAGAATAAATGATGCCAGCAAGGATTAGGTACAGTCATTGTATTTTGTGGAATCAAATGTGGTAATATTGTGCTTTGGTGCTTAAGATAAATCCTATCTGTTCTTGACATTTCTTTGATGATCAAAAAAGTTCTTGCCATCGTCAGATTTTCTAACCTGGCAGTGGAAGGCTACCAACTACACCTCAAGAAAAATGTAATTAATTGGCATGAAGGCAGTTGTTTTCTTCTAAAATAAAACTGTAAAATGACAGAATACTTTTGACAGTAAAAGATTTAAATAATTGTGTCCAAAGATCTTGGTTGTCCAGAAGCAGTGCTGTAGCTCTGCTGTGGAGTGAGCTTTGGAAGTGTCCTGCAGCAGATCCTGTTTCCATTCTTCATTTCTACAGGGCTGGGAAAGCCCAGTTCCTTAAAAAGGCACAATCCCTCAGAAAAGGGGTGTTTTCTTTCTTTAATGGTACTACAGTGTTAATTTACTAAGTTCTGTAACTGCAGAACTGCATTTTAAATCTTTAGTTAACAGCACAGAATCACTTAGATTAAGTTAAGACAATGATTTTGAAAGCCTTTTATAATTTTCTAAAGACAAAAGAGCATGGATGTTAAGGATGAGACCTATCCAGTGGAAAGTCTTTACCAAAGTTCAGTGGAATTACCAATACTCCAGGGTCTGAGTTTTCATAATGCATCTCATGATGGAAGGTCAGACTAAAGGTGTACCTCAACGAACACGTACATGAATTAAAATGTAGCACCTGCCCCATGGTGGTCCGATCTTCAGAGGAATGTGCTAAGCTGCTGCCACTTTTTAACATTTTCACGATTTGCATTCCATCTGTTCCCCTGCTGTTTTTTTCACTGCAGTATCTACTCAGCAACATTTCCTGGAGCAGTGTTCTTCTGACGTTCCAATGTTCCATCACAGTCACAAGCACACATCAGGATGTGTCGAACCAGCAAAAAAATCATCAGGCAGCACAGCTGCTGGATTTTCCTGATATGCCTGGAATGTTGCAGAGCAAAAAGAGACTTGGAAAGTTGCTTCCATAAATCAGCTTTTTGTAACTAAGGCACATGGTTTTGGTATTCTTTTTTTCTTGATTCTTTGCTTTGCAGTTCGCTGTGCTATGCAATCACTTGCTCCAAGGAAATCAATTAGTGCAATCATCTTGGATTTTCTTTGTTCTGACGATGGATGTTTTTTTGAAACTGAGAATTAAGCTTATGGAAAGAGTGCCCTGTTTTACATGAGAACTATGGTGAATCAAATCACGGAATGTTTTTTCCATTGTAATTTAAACCTAAAATTTTGAAACATAATGTAATTGTAATTCTTTTATCTTTTGAACCAAAAAATATCCAACCATGACGATTTGGACAAGTGACTGATAAAATAGATATCTTTTTTTTTCAGAAGTCCATAGTATTTTCAAGTTCATGAAGAAAAATTATACAATGTTTCCTGATTGAAACAATCAGGGCTCCTAAAAATGTCCTTACAGTTGCATAGTCATGCATAGCCATGCTGAACAAAGTTCCACACCTAATAATATACCTCAAATACAGAGTTTGAAAATGCAGTCTTAAACTTAAAAAATTATTAGGAAATATTACTCTTTTTCAATGGCTAGCTTTTTGTGTTAACGTAATTTGATCTTGAAGACACTGCATTCAACTGAAAAGGTTTAACCTCTGCGTACTACTGATTTCATACCATGTAATAAAAGTTTAAGAGGAAATAGTAAGCTTTTATGCCAGAAATAGAAAACTGGATGGTCTGTGGTATTGGCTTGGAATTGACACTTGAGATTTTTAATCTACAGCTCACGTCTTGTTTAATTTATACATTAGTGTAATGACTGAGTGGCTTGCCACCACCAAGGGTTGGTAACTTTACAGCTATTTTCAAAAAGGGGGGAAAAGAAAGAACATTCTCACACTTACAAACTGATTGCTTTCATCATGTTAAATTAGTTGCCTTAGCACTTGCATAAAGAATTGTAGCTGGTGTTTAACTGGTTGGGTGGCTTACACCAACAGTGAGACAGGACTGCAAAAAGGGAAGGTGCAGCAGCTGCTTGAAATGGAAATATTTAATTCTCTTGTGATAATAAAATAAAGCTCAGCATGTTATTAATTTTTTTTAAAAAGCAGAGTATACTCTTCTGGAATACTTGTGCCATCTGCTTGGGAATCCCAGTGCTGCTTTCAGGCTGTATTCTGAAGAAACAACTGAAAAGTTTAAGTGGTCAGATGTTTGCAGGGAGTTACTGTACAAAAGTAATTTGTACCTTTCGAAAATACAAGCTTTTATTTTATTTTACATACATCTGTGCCCATTTATGTTATGGAGTAATATGACATTTCCTCAATATCCTGAAGTCCATTTTATGTATGTGGATTGTGAGTATGTACATGGACAGACATAGTCAAAAGCCTTACAATTATTGGAAATAATAAAATCAATTTAAATGTTAATATGTCATAATATCCTAATCAAAATAATTTTTTTTTGTATTTCTTTAAATAGTTAAAAGAGCGAAGAATTCTATTCCTCATTTCCCCCATGGAGACAGAGTAAAATCCTCCCGAGACATCAGTGAGAAAAGTAAGCCTTCCTAGGAATTTGAAATCCTCTTCTGGCCTCTCCTTGGCTGACTCTGGGCTACAAAACATATAGGGGGGCATTAAGATGTGAGAAATGGCAGTCAGTACGTCCTTGCCATATATTCCCTGGAGTGCAAAGGAATACTGGGTGCAAAGTTTTATTTTAAATCAGGTTAGCTAGACTGGCAATGGAACTTTTGAGTACAGAAGCTATTAACCTCATCTAGATGTGGCCTTAGCTGCAGCTATTAATTCTGTTTAGTCAGAAGTAACTTAAGCTTGTTACAGTCCGATATTTTCAGAAATGTAGAAATTAGCTCGATGATTGGCAGAAAGGCCTCATAACAGAAAACAAAAATGTAATTGCAGCTGGTCTGGAGAACATATTATGCCTCTATCCATGTAAATTTTTCCTTTATGTCAATATTATAACATTTTGGTGGAGACCTCTGTGGAATATTCCACTGCTGCTGCTGCCTATGATTTACTTTTTTTTTTTACATGCATGAAAACAGAGTTGCTCAAGGGCAGAAAATTTGGCATCATTTTAAAAACAAGCATTATAAACACAGAGAAAAGGGATAGGTCATTTTATACCAAATTTAGCTGCTCATTTAGGGAGATAAAAAAAGAGTAAATGCTTATCCATTAAAATCTTACTCTGTTGTCTCAATCATTTGGGAGAAAGAAGTACAAGAAAACCATTGACTTTGCTGTTTCCTTTGGGAGAAGCACAGATGTGGAAGAACAATTTTTAACACCTAAGTGAGGCAGCTTATGAACTGTATCTAAGTTCATTCAAAGCCTTCCAAAATACGGAGTACATTTCCACCCAATTCACATAATAACTCAGGCTATGATTCAACATAGCATTTAAAAATGCAAGTAGTCCCTCATCTGTTTAAAATTATATTTGTGCTATTCACTGTATTTCTCTGGGGTCTTATTTCAGATTTCACTTTCTCATAATTCTTATATATATATATTTCTAAAAACTACCAGCTTTATTTCAACACATTACAACTTTTTTTGTGTGGAGGTTTTGTTTTTGAAAGATGTCTTGGCAAAAGGCAATGACAGCATAAGATTTTTCTCACCTTGCTCTACCCACTGGATTTGTCTGTGTTTAGGAAGGGCTGCCATTCATTCAGGAGACTGATGTGGTCTGATACAGCCTCAGAGCTTGTTGGATTTTGCCCTGTTTACTGAGGTTGTGGATAATGTTAGCAAACAATGCCATTTTTTCCATGGTGCTTTTGAGAACTCTGTGTTCCCACTAGGAAAAGAGAACTCTGAAATGCAGTAGGGTGTCAAAAAAGCCAACTTGTTCCTGTTCTTGCATGTGGTCTTAACTTCAGAGTCTCTGGTAGTCTCAAGGATGTTAAATTTTTATGCACAGATTTTTAGCCTGCTTTCTACCTCTGCTGCAGGAATTGTAAGTCATGTAAATCATTGTAGAGAAAGATTGTAAATCTGAAATATTCCCAAACTGTTGATACCGTTCTCTGCTGCCCTTCAATCAGGGTTGACTGCAATAAAGTAGCAAAAAGTGATTCTGCATAAAAAAATAGAATCTCTGCATACTTTAGGATTAAAAAAAAAGGTAGTTAGACCCAGTCTTTTCCAGGTACAGTCTGGGCAATCATTGCCCTGTTTTAAAGCTGCACCCTTCCCAAAAGTCTGAGAGCCAAGCACAATGCATGGCTACCATCACCATTTCAGTACTAAAGCAGAAAAAGAATTAAGATTTCAAACTCTTCCCTCCATAAAACCATGCTATTAGCACTTCATCCAACATAGTAAGAACCCCCCAAGAAGCTGGTAGGTCGCTGCAGTATACATTTGCTGCAGTGAGGGTTGAGGAAGGACATTTCACAGGGCTGGCATTAAGGAAATCATCAGAGGCTGCTGGAATGTGTGTGGAGGCAAAACCATCTGACTTTCATAAAAACCCAAGCAATCAGGCATCACTGAACTATTTTTGTGGAAATAGAATATTATCCATTTATGAATTCCAGATGGGAAGGGACAGCTGTCGAGCTTATGACATCATTCCCCTTGACACTGGAGGACAGAAAGGAAAAACTGAGAGCCACATGTAAAGTATGTCAACAGTGATGACAGAACTGGGCAAAAGACTGTGGGAATGTTGGGCAAAGCTATTGGCATAATGGCTAAACAAATAAGGTCAAGTGCACACTAAAATGAAGAGGAAACCACAGGACAGAGTCTAAGAAGTTAGTTTGCAGAATATTATCTGTTGTACTTTGTGTGTTAAATGCAGAAACCAAACATCAGGGTAATTAGGATATTTTATGTAAGAAGAAAATGATTTATGATTTTTTATTATTTTCAAAAATGAGAAGGTCACTATTCTTCTGTTTCTATAAACTTTGAGGGCCCCATCAAGCCTTTTTTAGATTACTTTCTAATTCCTCAATATCTAGTTAATTTCTTGATTTTTTTGTGGTTTATTTGTGTTTGCAGGGGTTTGTGTGTGTGTGTGTGTGGTTTCTTTTTTTAAATCTGTGTATTGGTTTAGCATAAATGATAAGAAAAACCAATTGTTAATCCATTTTAGAACTAACAGCTAAGCTGGCCAATCAGGTAAAAGGGGTACACCCTCTGGGACACCGCTTAAAAACAGGAATCTTGGGAGACCCGCCCTCTTTCCGGGANATTTCTTGATTTTTTTGTGGTTTATTTGTGTTTGCAGGGGTTTGTGTGTGTGTGTGTGTGGTTTCTTTTTTTAAATCTGGTAAAGAAAATAAGGTTTTAGGACTAAAGAAAGTGATACAGTTTTACAGGCACAAGGGGATTGTGGAAACTTGCTTGCTCTTAATAGTAAGAGGTTAAAGACAGTCAAAAATTTAGCCCTGAGGTGGTGTCTTAAACTAAAAATGAAGTAAAATTTTATGTGTCATCCTTATCCAATGCTAAAATATCTGAAGATCCTGGGCATGGTGGAATGTTGGAAAGATTAATATTTTTTGCAATTCAATCATGAGAACCTTAATAATGTTCTAATTGCCAAGGATTTTCTCTGAATAGCAAGAACTCTTGGATAACTTGTCATTAGTTGTATTTCAATGTCTAATTTCCAAAAACAAGACTGGTGCAAGCGATGATTCAATGGAAACTGAATTTCTATGGAATAATAAATGAAAGAAAGATAGGGAGACGAGAAAACTTGGAGAAGATTGCTTTGCTGAATGAATTTTGACTTTGTCACTAAACTTATGTGAGTGGCAGACCTTTAGAGATAAAACAGTGTATGAAGGTACCATCTGCAGGAACCGGGAGGTTGGCGGGTGTCTCTTATTGAGCTACAGGCATCAAAAGTGAGGCTGACATCCCTAGATGCTGAATTTTAAGGACTACTTTTCTCCTGCAGGCACAGACAAATGGTTTCTTGCAAATGTTGTATTGCAGGAAGGCACCTCAAAATGTCAGGCAAATCTTTGAGTTTCTTTCTTTTCTCCTGTCTCACATCTTCCTATCAGCCTTTGGTTAACCCTCTCCACAGCTCACACGCTACTGTTTTTTAGCCTGGAATTGGCTGGGATTTCTTATGCTATTATAATGATATTAGAGAAGCTGTCAGAAAGGTGCTGTGACAGTTCTGTGTTTCGTTTTCAGTTTAGGGCCGAGCCCAAACAAGAATTTTTGTCTTTTTAACAAATATTTCAAGGAATAAACACTGTGTCTATTACATACAAAACCTGAATATAGGGCACACATTTTTGGTATTTTCAGATAGATTAATAAAGAATTTCTTGCTAAACACACATAGATTTTGTAAACAGCCAACAATATTATTTAAAAACACAAAGTAGTTCTTGCTTATGCCCACCCTAATTGTAAAGCTTACCAGAACTCTTCTGTCAAACACATATGATTTCCATCAGCTGGGGTACTTGCAGATTTCAGATCATATAATTTCTTACAGAGGCACTAGTTTTACCAGACATCAACCCCATCTCACAAACTCTGTAAATCTGGTGGTGAAGCTCCTTTGTCAATTTGCCATAGACCTTTCTGTTCAGTCCATGACAGTGAACCACAGCATAGTTCTGCACAGAAGTTCTCATCCACTTTTTTGCTGCCTTAAATCTGCCTGCCACATGCCACCACATGCTGGGTCTCATCTCAGGGTGATGATGGATGGTTCCAGACACAACTGTGCTGAACTGTTTGTCATACACTGTCAAGATGGTTGTACTGTTGGTATTGTTGGTGCTCCAGCTTAGCTCACCATATAGATGCTGCCTTCTGGAAATAAATTGTGCCAAGCCCTCATTAAGCCGTAGCACATGAGATATGCTGACAAGCCATGGTGGTGTCACAAGATGCTGATGGCAAGTCATTGTAAGTAGTAGCATGATATGTAAATATACTGGCTGGTAAATCCGTGTAATTGCCAAATGAGGCATCTAGGACAGTACCAGAACATTCAGGAGGGAAGATACCACAGTCAGAAGAGGAATGATTCTTCCTCCTTTAGGAATCATTTAATATTGATGGTGCAGTGCACTAATTATCCTCGGTTGTCAGGATGCTGTGGTCCTACTGTAATAACCACATTTCTTCTACGTGTGCCCCCAGCTGACTCAAGGTCATCTGACCCTGTCTATTTGTCTGGTTTGACACTGGTATGGAGAGCACTGCTGAGTACCTGTTTTGCATTTTACAATTTGTTTGCAGGACAATGAGGGATTCAGACATTTCTTGTTAAGACCCCTTTCACAAACTATCCAAGGATGCACACCAATTTCTTAGTCATATTCTGGCCCAGTGCTAGTAAGAAAACATCATAGTTAAATGCAAAACATTGTATGTAAATGCAAAACATCATATGTAAATGTGAAACATCATATATAAATGCTAAACATTACACTTATCTCTACATTTTCAGGTTCATGCTTCAGCTGCCCAAGGATAGGAGAACAGATTTTGGCACCCGTGAATTCAGATTGAAGGTGGAGCAGGGCTGTTCACCTGTTCCCACAGTCACCTCACACTCTGCTGCATGACTCCTCATATCACAGAGGCAAATGTCTTCTCCAGCCTGTATTCCCCTTATAATATCCTCCACATATATGACACTTTCCCCTAAGAATCTGTTTTTCCTGGGATGTAAATTTTTTACCTGCCAGGACTACTGCAAAGCATAAGAAGGACTGATATATTTCTTCCTACCATACACTGAACCCCTAAAACAGATGAAAACTACTGGGCACACACTTTTCTGTTGCTGTGTGTGGAAACTATTTAGTAACAGGACCTGCAAGCAAAATACGTTGAGTATTGAGGCAGGTTATCCAAGTTATGGGTAAGCCCTGAAATCTGGGGGTGTATGTAAGAGCACTCCAGGGACTACTTGCTACATGAGGAGACTAACGACCAAGAAAGAGTCTGAACAGAAGGGCAGATACCTAAGAGGACTCAGACCGCATTATTTGTGAATCACAGTTAAGAAAACAATTTCACAGAATACCTGCTTGTTTCCTGGGACCATCTGGAATCCCTCAGAACCTGATGAGATTAAACATATCCCCTTTAGACAGTGATGTGTGTCAGGTTTCCTTCAGTAATTAATAGAGAGCACAAATACAGTTCTGGTTTGGCTGTTAAAAGCATCCTGGCTAAAACATTCCTGCGAGGATGGGACTGGGGGTCTGCCTGTTCAGGCATCTGCCCTGATTAGCCATTTGGGCACAGGGGGGAAAAGGCATTAAGTAATGTTCCTGTCTGTCTGGTGCCGTGGCCATGGTCACCCCTTAAGTGTTGTTTACCCTGCCATTGTCCCCTGTCATGATATGCCTAGATTCAGGTGTTAAAACAATTTTCCTTCCTTTTTCTTTCCTTCTCCCCCATCTTTTGAGAGAGAAGATGGTAACACTCCTTGAGACCCCTAATATCTGAGGCAGGAGTTTACTTCCTCCTCCCCTTCCTCAGATTGCTCTTGATGGCTTTTTATAGGTCTCCTTCAGATTTTTTAACCTCAGTCTTGCACAGTTTCCTAGTCTTCCTATAATTTGTTGGGCAGCAATCTGTATCTGTGGGTGTATATTTTGGAAATATTGCAGATATTCTAGTTGCATTTCTGTCCTCAGAGATAAATACCCAGGCATCCTCTGGGGACCAGGTCTTTGGTAGGGTGGTGCCATTGTATTGCAATTGTGAAATGCTATCAAAGTGTAAATGTGAAAGATCTTTGTTCTGTTTGACTGTTGGAAATTCTGAGGGTCTCTGTGAATGAGGGGAAATTTGGCTTGTGTTGCAGGGTTGATTCACAGCTCTTTAGATAGAGAAGCTTCTGGGTGACAACTTGGCTGAATGAGGGAGCGCTCTGGAGGGCACTGTGAGGGCTGGGTGCCTCAGAGGTATTGCTCCCTGGCTGGAGAGGGCACTCCCTCTCAAGACACATTGACAGGCATTCCAAGGAAAATACAGCATGGGCAAGAGAAAATAAAACAAAGAAATGTAGAATATTTCAACTGGTATCCTCATAGAAAGCTTTTTATCTGTGACTCCTTTGTGGCTACCATGAAGATTGGCAGTAAGAGTTCCCTTGACACCTACAGCCCTGAAAAGCAATATCACATTTGGATTTGCAGACACCTGACCAGGAGCCACATTATATGAAAATAAAACCTGTCAACAGCTGTTTAAAGTGAACATATATTCCTCTGTTTTGCCTCTTGATTTTCTTGCTCTTGATTTCAGATAGCTGTTTAATCCTAGAAGACTTTTTATCTTGTTCCTGGATTGATGCAGACATTGGTTTCTTTGTTCCTGACATTATATCTGACTCACACCAGGTCCCTTGCTTTTTTCTCCCCTTAGGACCATAATACTTGCTGTGAATGAGCAAAGAGACTATATTGAGAACAAAGGCCTTCTGATAGTTTAGAAAACATTTTTCTATTGCAAAAGTCATATGAATTCTGGGTTCAAATCTCCCAGGGCCCAGTGACCCTACACAGGCACATGAGCCTTGCAGCTACGCCCCCACCAGTCTGCTTAAAATGCTTCTATCAATTAAAATTTCCTATATAATTTAAATTAAAAAATTCCTAACAACCTTCTGAGTACATCTAATAACTACTGCACTTTATATCTAGTTCTTTATAATTGAGTTGTACTGCACTCTGTAGATATATATTGATAGGGTATTATTTGCAAAATACATGACTTCCTGCCAGTGCATAGTTTCCTCTTTTAGACTAATCAAAGTCAAATATATCAAAATAGATACAGGGGGTTTCACAAAAGAAGACCTGGTGAGATATGTACAGGCAGTTAAATACAAATTGGCGTGGGGGAAGATACAACTGTTCTTATATTATTTTTCTGAAAAACTTAATAATTTGAAATAGCTCTTTTTCTGCTGTTAATTTACTGAAGTTCGACTGTGGGAAGCAATGAAAATAAAGTCATAAGCTCTCTAAGCATTCTTATTTTGCTTTGGACGCATATCTCACACTAATATAACTTCCACAGAATCTGTGTCTCTTTGTGCATAACTTGCTCCCCAAAATAATGAATTCCCCTTGAGTACAAGATTTGTGTAGCATTTTCATGGTCAATTGCTTTTGCTATTATTAGAACAAAGATGTCTTAGTGGTGCAGGGTACTAGTAGTCACTGAAAAATGTACTGCTTTTCCTTGTCACCATGCTTTTCCTTGTCACCATGCTTTTCCTACCCATTTTGGCTGGAACTAAGGAGGAAAGAAGCAACTGAATCATGTTCTAGTTCATAGTCTCAGTTCCTCCTCTTTTGAGAAAGATAGAGAATAACTACATAAGGAAAGGGAGTGGTGAAAGGTGGTGGTAAACTGGTGACAGGAAGTATTTTTAACACAGGGCCTCCAGTACAGAAGAAAATTCATTCTTAGGTGGACTCAGCTGGGAATAAAGGTTAGGAGAAGGCGAAGGAAGGATGCTTGCTCTTTAAGGTCTGCCCAGGAAAATACTTTATTTTTGTGGTTAGAGTCTTTCTGGTAATGTGCTCCAAAGTGCTTTGATCTTGATCAAACCCCCATAGAAAAGCTCTAGGATCATCACCCTGGCTGCATCATCTTTTATGATGAATACCCTATGGCATATTTGAAAAAAACAGAAAAGCTTTTAAAAATGTGTATTAGGTAGCATGGGCTGAGATGAGTTGGCTGGAGTTAGAATAAAAGCATTTCTTGCCAGAAATATGTGATATAAAGGGGAGGAGTGGGAAACACAGAGAGTCTTAATAACAAAGAGGGCAGTCACTCTACACAAGGAATTGATTCTTCATTTGTTTTGCACTAGATCAAGACACTTATACCAGTGTATTAAAAGAAGAGACAGAAGTTTTTCTACAATCTGAGTCAGAGTTGTTGTAAATTCAGGGTTTTGAGATTCTGTACTTCAGCTGAAATACTCCAGACTGGCAGACAGGATACTGTTAACAGGATAGAATTCCCTTTATATTTATATACATGTTTTAGCACTTGCAGTCTCTTGTATCTGATGACTTCTACTACTACCCACAGATATTTACCTTAAACCTAAACTCTTACATCTTTCATTTGTTTCCCTGTGAAATGTGTCAGCCAGGGTCAAGGTGCAGCAAAGGCTTTGGATCAGTGTGGAATGCATGTTCCCCAAAGGATGTGCTTCAGCAGGTAGCCAGCAGAAGGAGGTTGCCTTCTGAACCCCAAAAGACAGATTAAGATTTTCACCCTAGGACAATGAGGTGTCAGACTGAACTTGAGGCCGGAGGCAGCAGGCACAGGTCTGTGAACTAGACGTGGGATGTTTCCTGTGTGAGGTCCAGATGTCCAGGAAGCCAATTTGGCTGACTGTAAGCTGCTGTACTTAGAGTTTCTACTGGTTTTATGTAATTGACCACATGGTAGTCCTTTGGTTATCATTCTTTTATCATGTGGCTGCTCTGGATTCTGTGATTAGCTAATTACTTTATTTAAAATCTGAAGCATTCAGCACTCAGAGTGAATAACTACTGACTTTCCCAGTTCTGGCCATACACTAGGGCACGTAACTTTGACTTTTGTATTTTTATGTTTCTAAACTAATACTTTCTTCTCTGTGAATCACATTTTCTCTGGCTAAGTCAGATCCCAGTATCCCTTGCTGAATAGCTTGCTTAGTCATTTTTTGCAACTAAGCAATTTTTCAGATTGTGTGAGTGCCTTTCACCTAGTTATTAGTTATAGCACATTGAAGGCAACTAGACTTCTTGCTTTTCCAACCTTCATAGTATTACCGTGCCTGCACACAAGGATATAGGCTGCCAAATCTATTAAAATGTGATGGGATTAAGAAGCATAACTATTTTAGACTCTTTTGAAAATTCAGGCCATAACTAAATCATAAGCTGTGTATTACTGGGAGCATTACTTTCAGATGTAGCAATCTGATTTTTTTTGTCTGCACTGTTATAAAAGTGGGCTTATCTTTCAAAGGCATTGAGCTCTACCTAGCCCCACACAGATGTTAATTAAATCATGACCTATAACTACAAAAATGACAACAATAATCACCATCATCATTGTCATCATCATCTTCTTGTTTTTATTTCATACTGGATTGTTTGAACATCATATAAACACAGACAAAAGATAGACCTCTCCCCAAATATAATGTCAGTAGCCTCTGCTGATGTCAGTTTGCCTGTGTAAATCTGAAAACATGTTACTTATGCATAAAGTTTAAAAATGTAATTTTGAGCACTGAAATAATTAACAATTTCTGTAGCACTACTGAGAAAATGTCTTAGAGCAAAACCAAGTCTCTCCAAGAAAGAAGCCTGAACCAAAACAGATTTGCATGCAGACTATTGATAGGCCCCTTGTTATTAATAATGCAAACTTCTTCAATATGAATATACTGCACATAGCTCATTTTCCTTGTCCATTACTCAGGCCAGTTATCACAAATGCATAAAATGTAAACATGATGTATTATATTTTGGTTTGGATGAACAGTGAGGGTTTTTTGTCCTATTCGATTTCTCTAATCCACTACTTCTATGGAAGTTGATTTAGCCAGACTCCTCTGATCCTGCAAGACTGAAAATGAGTGGATGTCTGGAGTAACAGCACAAGTTGTCTATAATATGCTGATACTGTGCTGTATTTGAGCCACAGAACCAAATGGTTAATTGCATCACAAAAAATTCCCAAGAGACCAAATTATTGGGCTGGATTGGTGTGAGACATAGAAGTTAGACCTGGAGCTAGGTTTCAAGACACCTCAAGGTAATAGAGTAGTTTCAGTGCTGGTTTCAACTCCATATCAGCTTCTTAAATCTTGGCTTTTGGTATAAGCCAGAATATTCACCCAAAGCCCTGGTTTTGGGCAGGACCCTCTCCACACTACAGGACACATGGTTGCATGTTTTTCCACCCTTACTCCCTGAATTTTAGGTCTTTCAAAGGGAGTCATCAGGGCTCAATGGCAACTCCAAGTGCACCAATGCTCAGTTAGGAGTAGGGAAGATAACGTTGCACCTACTTTCTTCTCATTCAGGAAAGATTCCTGCTTCTTGAGCACTCTTAAATATTGTGCATCTTTGCACTATCCTAAAAGTTTATGCTTGTTTTACAGACTCACTTAAGACCTCTACTAACTTCAGGAATGTTTTTCTCATCCCACAATTGAAATACCAGATTTTGCCCTTTGCTTGCAACCCGTCTCCAGCTAAATGAGAGGCAGATTTATAGATTTAGAAAGTCAAATCTTCCAGGTGATGGCTTTTCCTGAAGATATGGAGAATTGCAGATGCATACCAGTGACTTATAGCATGTGAGTGATGTAAGGAGAGCGCTGTTTTAGGAATCTTTATATGACATACATTTAATGTTATGCTCCAAAGGGCAGTGGAATACTTTGGGTTTGGACACCAAGTAAATGTCTTCAGTTTGGTTCTCAATATTCATCTGTGACATCTTCCTACTCAGAAAAGCTGCAAAGATTTTACAGACTATGATACTGTGAAGAGATGTTGAGTACAATGTCACTTTCTGAATCTCAGTTATAGGGGAAGCTGAGGGATGAAGCTGAGATATTCTCTCAGATATTGACAGTAATGCTAAATGTCCAACCAAATTTGTCTTATGCCACCAGAGGTTCTATTTAAATCATTGTATACATTTAGAGAAAAAGATATTGATATGAGATAGCCGATAAGAACTTACCTGTTGGGAAAAAAGTAAAGTTATTAAGCCTGTATAATTATTAAAATACTCACAGAACGCATGGTAATGGATAAGCATCATATGTATGTATTTTTCTGTAGCTCTACCTCTGTGTATTCATTAGAAGATTAACTGCTGTAAGCAGAAGAGCAGATTTATTTGGTCTAATTGTTTAACACAGAATATTAAATCCTTTGTGTGCACTCTGCTGGAATTAAGACTCTGGAGTCCATTGACTTGAACTGGGACAGAAATTCAACTATTATTCTTAACACTTCTCTCTCACTTTTTTTTTTTTAATGGATGTAAGTTGGTCACTTCTGACATGAGTTGGCACAGAGGGTCTTTCTTGGTTAAAATGTAAATTTTAATGAGTGGAATAATAATAGAAATGAGACCTTTGTCTCTTGAAATGAAAGTGCTGCCTGCGATTTGTATATTACAGCCCGAGGAGATAAAATATTGAATCTTTCATTTCCTTTTCCTATTCTTTTTGCTCTCTTAAAAAGCATGTTCTCTTTCAAGTAATTTCAGTTCAATAATGAGTATAACACTGACTGACTCACCGTTATACAAGATCTGCTTTGGGATATACTTTATCATGTTCTGTTTCTGTGCTGTCAGAGAAGTTAGAAAAATGGAAAAAGTAACTTACCACGTGGTGAGCTTATGCTGCTTCTTGATGCTTTTAAGTCACTGGGCCTTTGTGTGATGAGGAGCCCACCTGTGTGAGCCTAAATGACTCTAATTTTGGCTTCTATCCCTTATTACCTGAAAAAAGCAGCTTTCTAATACTAAGCCGGCACAAGAAGAATTATTTAGATTTAGTATTCAAATTATTTTTGCTGTGGTAGAGGGCTGTCTTGGCTGTCAATACTTTATTTTCATTAATAAGTGGTGAAGTAGAAAGTATCTTTGTTAAATGTTTCAGATGGCATTGTACTGTTGGTATGCTACAGGACAGGCTTGCAAATGAAAATGGTGCTGCCAAACCTGGACACAGCAGAGAAAAATGGATCTTGTTGAAGAAATGGAAAGTGCTGCACACAGAAAGAAATTAGTTGCACAAAGGCAAGTGTATTCTGACTGGGAAGATGCGCTACTTGGGAGCAGATCTGCGTAACATGGAAAGGGGTGGAAGGCTTAAGGTGCATTTTAATATTACTTTAATATTATTGCATGTCTGAAAAAATGTGCAAGATGAAATACAGCTCAGAAACCTGATTCTTTGACTCTACTGGGGTCCATTAAACTTCAGACAAAAGACTTATTCTAGTTTGAACACTGCAGTTCAAAACAAGAGATGAGTCAACCGAACACATTACAGGAGAGATCGGAGGCCTGTGGAGATGACCTAGGATGAAACAGAGGCCAATTATATTGGCGTTTGTTTTAAAATTCTGTATTGTGTTTGAGTGTCAAGGTTTTGACTAGGCTGGGGGCAAAAGGGGTGACTTCTGTGAGGAACTTCTGTCCCCTGCCAAGGCACTTGCACAGGCCTGTTCTAGAGTAGGGGAGAGAGACTGTGGCATGCAGGGGAGTTTCCTGAGCTTGGGAAACTCCAGGTAAACCTCCAAGAACCCCCAGGAGCTGGCAGCTCTGAGAGAGCAGCTGACAAGATGTGTGTGGGACTAGGAGTGATGGTGGTCACTACCATGAAGGACAATGGGGAAACATGAGAAGAAATCCCAGGGCAGGAGATCTGTAAGGTCTCTTCCAACTGAAACCATTCTGTGATTCTCTGATCATAAAACAAGTGTGAGCTAATGGGAATTATGAAGAAAAAAATCATTCATGAAGTCAGTGTAATTGGGAGTTTTCTTTAATGTGGATAAGGACCTGTTTATTGTATATTCTACAGCTGTACAAGATGTAATCCACTTTAGTGGATTGTGCTTGGCCAAGCAAAAGAAAGAACAATACTGGAATCTGTCATTAATTTGCACATGTGTTAGATTTCCAGTGCTATCCCTCTGTATTGAGAAAAACAGATGTGCCATACTGACTTATTATTAAATGGACTTATGTTGCACTTAGAAGCTGCGTGTCAGTGATGAGGAACACAGAGAAAACAATGACTTTCAAATTCTTATGTAACAATCCACACAACTTTAATAAATATCTAATAGGTGCTGAACTCCAGGAGATGTTGATAAGGGTGTGAGGGTCTACATGTGTTTTGCAGTATTAGATCTGCACAGAGTAGATGACTATATTTTTTTAGAGTGAGGAAAATGTACAGGGGAACATAATTCATTTATCACAGGTAAGAGCATGAATTGGGAATGATACCTGCACTGATTTGGAAGAAATCTTGACAGGCTCTGGATTAAAATTTTCCTTAGATCTAAAAAAGGTGAATGCTATTGTTTGACTTGTGAGTATTTTTGTTCATTTCAGAGCATGATTGCATACAAAAATGTGTCCCATTTTGATTCATACTTGTCACATGATCTGTTCCTATAAAAACATTTCCAATTTACATGCCTGGCTGATGTGAAATAGCAGCCATGAGCAGATTTAGAAAGCAATCTCTGAAAATTCAGCCAACTAGGTTTGTCCTAGAGTGTTATTGAGAGTAATATGAGAACACCATGAAAAGTCACAGCCTTATAAAATATAGTGGACTTTACCTTATTCCATATTTATGAGCTGTAGTGTCAATACAGCACTGTTATGTAACTGAAACAGCACAAACATTCTTAGGGTTTGACCCTGCCAACAGTGGCTCAATATTCTACTAATGATTTTAATCATGTACCTGTGTATGTCCAAGATGGGTTCTTTAATCTGTATTTCATTCATGTTGTTAGCCACCGGTTAAAAGGAAAGATGCATCTGAAAGGGAGAAATTTAGCAGACATAGTGTTAGTCCAAAGGTGTACTGCACTGGAAAGTTTGAGGGAAATTGGTTCAGCTATTTTTGAGTTAGCCAAGTGTTTTTCAGCTGTTAAGAAAATTGTTTCAGCTATTTCATGCGTGGGTAACTCGGCCTTGTTTAAAAACATCAGACCTGGTGCTCACGTAGCCTTGAAGTAGAAATAGGTATTTTGCATTGTGAGAAGGAAGCTACCTTTGAAATATTAGAGGGAATAATCATAAAACATTCAGGGAGAAGATATGATTCCTTCCTATCTTCCTCTAGAAGAAGAGTGCAGGAACATCTGCTCGCTCCAAGCTTTACCTATCTGAAGGTTGCCTATAGTGCCTGAGGAAACTACCAGTATTCCTTGTTTGTAAATGCAGACCAGGGGAGGACGGATTTCAAAGGTCTGGATGAACTTGTTTTTTTAGACCTGATTTAATATCCTATGAAGGTTAAGTGTTGCTGGACCTAGCCTGTTCATGATACTGAGAACAGCACCAGATACCACAGTGTGTGTGTGACTGTCTTTTGGACATTAAGCCAGTTCTTGAAAGTCTCAAACAGGTCTCAAATATTCAATACAGACTGAAGAGCCAGAGTTTCTTATAGCTCAGGAAAGAAAGCTTTTATTGATATTGTATTTAAGAGTATATTTTTTAGATTATACATGTTTACAGACAGCTATTATCTTGTAAAATAATTATGTTGTGGGCTAAAAAGTGTGTATGCTGTGCTGAGCCAGAGTTTACGCTGCTCAGAACGTATGCAGTGGCTTTGATAGCATTCTTCTGCTTTCCTGGGCTATGCATGCAAATTGAATCTTAGGTATTCTAGTGCTGGAATCATTTACTGAAATCCTCTTCTTAGAAGGGAAGTTGGAGAGAAACAATACATTGCTGCAAGAAGAAGGTCAGTTTTAATCCTCACTATTCAAGAAATAGGTTTAGGTTTATCACAGGAGTGTTTTCACACAGAAAAGAAAGGTACAGAAGAGGCCAAAGCTATTTGTTATTTTTCTCTATTGATCAACCAGCCTCTGGGTATTTTAAGTTCATAGAATTACTTGGGCATGATATCGTTTGTCTACTTAGAATTCATTAGTGGAGCCTTCACTTGAACCTATATATGTACAACTAACAAATTTTTGGGAATTTCAGAAGAATCACCTTCTTTGGGAAAAACCATGACTATTTGCTGGCTTTAAACATAATTCCATCTGATTTCATTGGATGACTTCCAGATCTTCAAATGGCAGTTTCTTATTGGTACATAGACTGTTCCAATTTGCCCTTCCAGGACCAATCATGATATTGTGAACACATAAGAAAAAAAAAGCCTATTCTTCATAACTATATTGTGAATTAAAAATTTGGTAAATAGGTTGTCTCCATAAGATTGAACTTTTTATAACTGTAGACAGACAAAAATAGTGTTTGTACTTTGTACATGTGGTGACTGAGGTTGTAATGCTATACACTCCTAAATGTGTCCAGGCAAAGAAATGCTGTAGTGACTGTGGGAGGTGAGACTTTAACCTTTCAGTTTTGTGCACATAAACCCTTATTTAGGGCTGTCTGTACAATTCCTACTGAAATTCATATGGCAATTATTTGTACTATGTATTACTTCAGGGAAAATTTGTCTGTGAGTAAGCAGCTATGGCCTTGGGTCTTTGTCCTTCTGTACTGCCCTGCCCACACTGTGAATCTTGTTAATTGTTTTCCGACATCCCAAATTTCCCAAAAGGATATGGAACAAAGCCAAGGTTTTGGAAAATTTTTATTTGTACCATCTTTGTTGGCACTACATATCATCTGTCTCAGGCATCTAAGTGACCAATGTCGGTGTTTTTTCTCAACGGAGAGGGATTTTCTCCCTTTCAAGTGGGTTTGTTGCATAGGCAGCCAAAGGTCTTGAGTTTCACTTGATTATTTTGGGAAGCAAGAGGGGATATCCATACATAAAACAAGTGGTGTGAAACCCTGTTGTTATTAAAGGAAAATCTTGAGAACTATGGCTTGGGGTTAGAGGGTCTGTAGCCTCCTGTCCTGAGCAAGTATGGGTCTATGACCACCATGAGGAGGACGTGCCCATAGTTTCATGAATTAGAAGAAACTCTTGAATCCTCACACTTGAGTCAAAGAATTGACCCTTTACTTGCTCAGAAAAGATGAAACATTTCATGTGTGTGCCCAAGGGAGGACAGATCTGACTCAGTTTTTCAGAGACCAGGTGAAGAGTGACATAGTTATCTCAACTGATCTGAGCAGGTCATTCCCTTTCTGCTGCACAGGAAGACATCTGCATTTTGCTTCTGAATGCCTCAGGGACAAACTGAGCTACTTTATTCATCCTGGAGAATATGAGTGTCCTTGAGCACCCTCGTAATTTAAATGGGAGTAATCATGAAGGGAGATACTAATCAGTGAGAATATAAGGTATCAGACTGGCCTTAATCAGTATGGTGAGAGCTGGGAAAATAAAAATAAAAACAAAACCATTCATCCTGAGATTTAACAATGTATAGCTTGTTACAGCATTTTAAAATCAACCATGTGCACTCTTTAGTCAAAAACATATCAAAATGCACTCTCTGTGGGGTTTTTTTTCTTCTTCTCTGCCTACGGTGTAGTCTATATACAGCCAATCTGTGTGGTTACAGACAGCTGAGAAAATTTAGTGCAATTTCAGCTTCAATGCTCAAATTGTTTTTCTATAGGCCAAGCAGTTTAAAACAGCTTTACCTCTGGTCCCAGGTGTTGCTGAGGCAGCAAAGTCTCTGTGAGCCCCCACAAATCAGCAGGGAAAACTGCTGAAGCAAGAAAAATCTTTAATTGTGCAACAAAAAATGCTAACAAAAAATCAAACAAGCAGATTTTTTTCCCAATTAAATGTTTCTATGTACCCATCAATGAACACATGTGAGAGTTTTGATATTTTTTCTGTGGTACCTGGCTTTTAGAGTGGTTATCTTGGATCTGTATTGCAATGAATCTTTATCTGCTCATTAAAAGTAACATTGTGGGGAATCTTGGATGGAGAGTAAAATTCCATATGAAATGCATTTTAAATGTCAATTAAATACTTCAATTTTGTGTTACCACTCAATGGGATGGTAAAACAAGACTGTTTTCTGGCACAAGAGTGTCCAGGTAATAATCTGTCATGGGTTGTAATTGGCATCAGCGAAGAGGCCTGAGACGAGTAAGAAACCTGAATGATGGTGGCAATTCACCAAAGGGTCCATACAGAGTGCAGACTGGGAGCAAAGGTGTGATAGAGAGAAGGATATGTCACAAATGCTATCTCTTTGTTGCTCAGTTCAGAAAGAATGAGTAATGTCTAGTTTCTTTGATTTTTATTTAGTAGTTTATATGAACAATGAATTCACTTCTCTCATCTCCAAGGATATATTACAGGGAAATCTATGCAATGTTGCCTTTTTTTATCATGTCCCACAGTCTTTCCATACTGTCATGAGGCAAAGGAATGTCACATCTGCTCTCTTTCCAGGGCAACAAGAATCCAGCAAAGCTGGCAGCAGCAATGATGAAAAATTCAGTGTTGGCCAGTACTGCTGGTTCAGTTCTACAAGATAGCACTTCACTTTATGACAAATATCAGCAGGACGTCATACTGGAGGTGGTCACCTGCACCAGGGACTCTAAGTCAGTGTTGGAGACAAGGAACTGGCTAGAAATCCATTTCCTGAACTAAAAATCTTGCCTCTAACCATGCACCAGGAAAAGAAACAAACACCCTCCCTCTTCCTCCTTCTCCTCCAGACCTCAATCCTTCTGCCCAAGCAGAATCACATGACAAAACTCTAACTAGCTTCAACTTCCCTGGTTTTCTTGGGATCATTCCTGATTTCCGTAGTAGGTAGTAATGTATAGGTTTGAAGGATTCTGCCAGCAGAGCAGACCTTCAAGATGTAACCCTGGTGTGAAAATATTACCCACGAAACCTGTGTCAGACAAAATATAGCAACATACTAAAAATCAGGGTGAATAAAAATAATTGTAGTAAGGTCATATAGATGAATTAGTGTACTCTCTGATGGCATAGAATCTCATGAAAGCCTACTAAAAGAAAATTAATTTGCAGTGTAATTTATTGAAGGTATATTTTGAATAAGAGTGTGTTTCTGAAGGTGGTGAAAGTGCTTTTAAAATGCTTTGATATATTGATTGGTAATTTGTCACCTGCATATTGTTATTTAATGTTGCTGGTTCAGTTAATGTTTTTCCTGAATATGAATATTTAATGGTCTTGTGTAGTGATCATTATGTTATTTTAAGCTTAACAAATTGTACAGACCCCTCAAGCCTTTCACAGAGGTGTTTTTGCATGCAGTCATAACAAAAATAAAGTACTGTCTAGCTGCAACTCAATCTTGGTATCACTGTAACTGGGTTTCTGATAAGCATTTAATGACAAATGGATAACTTTTCAAAGAGGAAGAAAGCTCTTGGGCAGCCATCAGCACCAAAAGGTGTGGAAAGGGAAAAAGGTAATGGGGTGACAGCAAGTCTCAGCTGTTCCAAGAGGATTTTGTCATTAAATCAGCTGATACACTTTTTGTATATGAGCATGAGGCAGGATTTTAAAGGTAAAGTGAACTGTTGGCATATAGTCAAATTGCTATAAATGGGCCATGGATAACTTTGGGTTGGAAATTAAAGAACACTTTCTTACCATATGAAGCATGGCTTAAGAGTTTTGATGGGTTTCAAGCTAGATCTTGCTCATTTTGTTACATTGGACAACAAAGTGTGGGTACCACACCTGATATTCCTGGTTGTCCTCTCATTTCCACCTTATGATTGAAATATTTGTGTCTGAAGTACTTTTATATAATCTCATATACATGGCAAAAAGTGTTAAAAAGGTTTTATAAAGTTAAGAGAAAGCATGATGTCTATAAAGAAAATAAATTTTGAACCCATTTACCAAAATAAAACACAGAAAGTGGGATTAAACTCTCACAGTTTTAGATGTCATGTGTTGACATATCCACGTACAGACATATATCCATATAGCTACTCTTCCAGTGATCCCTGAAGAGTCAGTTGTGAGAAATAAACAATCGCAGGGTCTCATTTTTCTAACTTATTTTAGTTTTCCCCTATAGAAAGACAGTAATCATATCCTAGAAATAGAAAATTTGCTTCATTTTCTATAACTCTCCATTTGGATAACTCTGCAAGTTTGTTTTTTGTAGAAATCTAAACTATGGTCAGAAAGAATTTACTTACAATAATTTTGTCAATATTATCTGGTTTTATATTTTAGTGCTATGATCTATGGTCCTGGAGGTCTTTTCCAATCTTAATGATTCCGTAATTCTATGATCTCCCTTCCCTCCTACAGGAATATTTACTCCATGGCAGCTGCAATCACAGGCTGTCACAACCATGCTGTGGTCTCCCCTCTCTGACCTTTGGGCCTCAGAGAGGTCTGGATCCCTTCAAACAACACTTCCAAACCTGCTATTTTGAAGCTGATTCTCCTTTTCTCAGGGTTTCTGTCTTGATGTACTCTGTAAGAGTTTGGGATTTCCAGGAGGACAGAACTGGAAGTGATCTCCTACCATGGTAGGGTCTGTGCC
Organism: Donacobius atricapilla; assembly: GCA_013397315.1. Taxonomy (NCBI): domain Eukaryota; kingdom Metazoa; phylum Chordata; class Aves; order Passeriformes; family Mimidae; genus Donacobius; species Donacobius atricapilla. Next base: position 629,947 of record WBMY01011685.1, read on the forward strand.
CTGCCATCACGGGCAACCATAGAAAATGGTCACTTTACTTACAAGTCATTCAATTAACACCAGAAAATATCAGTGGACATGAGTTGGAGGGGAGAACAGTAAGGCTGTGCCTGCAGAACAGTATAGTCTCAGGTTTTTAAGTTTGGCATTTGCACTTAGCATGACTATTTGAAATGATCTTGAGTATCTGCTCCATAAAGTAAGTTTATCATAATACATGCACTAGAATTATTTGTAAGGATCAGAGACCATGTAAACAAGTAGATTTCCTTAATTGAAATCAGTCTTCTTTTCCTTATGCTTCAGGAACATTGAATGAAACCATGAAAATCTGAAAGCTGCATGAAGGGAGCACATTCTTTTCCTGGTTTTAACAGGACTTTGCCCACTTATATATTGGAGTGTGACAGCAACACTCATAATAAGCATTAATAATAATTAGTTGTCATTTTTATGGACAATGAATCTACTTTTTGTGATTTCTTTTTAATGATAACCTAAAATTGTAGCACTTCATACTGTTGCCATCTCTGTGAAAAAATTATTTGAGTCATATTAAGAAATCAGATTATTAACTTTTTTTTGAAAAGTGCTGTCAAATATGTTCTAGGCACAGACCCTTTGAAAGACAAGTGGCTTCTTAAGAGGAAATTCTGTTGCTAGGAGACCATAATCAAAAAGTTTCAGGATAAAGTATATTTTATACTTAAAATAAGAAATGTTGATCAATGAACACGCTTAACAGGCAAAGAATAAAAGTATCACAGCTATCTCTATTATAATAAAGACTAGTAGAAGCATTCAATTGATACTTTAAGAAGTAAAAAGAGAGGTCTTCAAGGGAAGTCTTGCCAAAGCTAGAGAACCAAGAAGTCCAGAGCACACTGGTGTAACAAAAGTGCCCAAGTATCTGTAGGGAATATTAAATCTCACACTTGAAGCTTTTAAATTTATCTCTGCCAGCCATGAAAATTAGATTCACCTTGTGAAAGACAGATTCTCTCATCTGTATTTTCCAAACAGAAAGGTTTGAATGAATGAAATGGTCTCTTGAGGTTTCTTCTGGGCCTGCCCATCTGGATTTTGCAGATTTCTGAAACTTCTCATGCTACTCATCAGTGAAGAGTAAATATTGGCCTAGAGGGTGTTTGGTTTCAATTCACTGTGGAAATTCCTAGGAGTGTCAGCAACAGCTACCTATGTACAAATTTAGAAATATTTAGGATACACGTGAATAATTCCAGTCTCATAAAGTATTAGCTGATGGTAACTGAGAGTCCAGTATTGATCATTTTGGTTTCACTGAGTAGCACCTTAACCCACAAAAAGACTACTGAAGTCTCAGAAGGTTTTTTTTGGAAAAAAAAGCCCAAGTACAGGCATTAATATCCTGGCCCACTGGCTCAATATTGATCTAGTTGTTTAATCCCACAGGTCTTGATCTAGTTTACAACTGCTGAAAATTGACTCAATAGTAGACTAATTAATAAGTTCATAATGGTATCAAAGTGCAAGAAATCTTTAAAATGGCTATTTCTGCAAGAAAATCAAATTGCTTTCTGAGAACTAGCAACATGAAACAAAATGCAGATCTCTTCAAAGAGAGTTATATCACTTTCAGCTGCAAAACTTTGTGACTGTGTTTTCTGTAGATGTCCACAAAGGAAATTTTAGAAAAGAAATTTCTCAGCAGGAAAACTTTCGTTTCTTGAGCTACTGAAAGATCCTGGTTAGCTAGATCATATTCCAGAACAGAGGCAGAGGAAGAGAAGATAGTTATTATTAGGAATACTTTATATACTATAATACTATATATATTTGGCCACCTTTACAAAAAGCAGCAACTCATCTAGGCATGTTCTGAAACAGCAGAAAGAAAACATTTCAACTGTCTTGCCTTCTCAATAGCTTTTATTGATAAGGTTTCATTGGGAGGCATCTCCCTGGCAATTCACACCTAGTCATCCTCTGTCTGCTTAAGCAGTCAGGGTACAAATGTGCAAATTAAGATGTAAAAGGCAACTGTGGGACCTGAATGTCTCCATGACACAGGCTGAGAAGAGGGGCAGTGCTTGGAAGTGTTTTGCTGAAAGCTAAGGACTGACCCCTGTAAACCACAGACTTGTGCCTTACTGCTTGTTTGCAGTTAGGATAGGAAATCCAAGGAATGTTGCAATTCTCCCCAGACTTTCAGGGGAATAAGGGACACATGCTGCAGTTTCCTGTCACCTCTGGATCAGAGGGCAATATGTGTGTATTTTAACTAAAGTATAGGCATGGGTTATTTGGAAGGCTTGCTTTTGAATATACTCAATAACAAAAAAATGTAGAAGTCAGTCATGGATAGAAGACTTACCATTTGATAGTGTTGGTTTAATGCACAGATACTGTTTACTGTGTTTCAGACTGGTTACAAGATTTTAAGGATGCCTTAAATTTTTGTTTTGCTGAAGCTAATATGCTGTTTTTCTGAGAATTATTAACATGTCCTTATCAGAAATTTTCATGAATTAATCCTTTATAATGCTTTGAAACATTCTGACTAAATGAAAGTCTGGCTTGTGATACTACAAAGACTTAATCTCAAATGCCAGACTGTAGAGAGTAAAGCAGAATTTATGTATCTCTGAGTGTATACAATGCCTATAATGTTATATTTGTATTTCAAAATTTCTGGACTTTTTTTTTTTTTTTGTTTTGGAAACCAATGATAAAGTTAAATTCTTCATCAAGCAAAAACTGAAAGGAGGTGCCGGATCACTCCTCTGTGGAAAAAAAAAAAAACCCAAAATGGTTCAAGAAGTATAATTCTTGCTCTGACAGAGAGGCCTTGGTGCTTTACACAAGAACAGGATCCTGTTGATCCACAGCCGTTTTTCAAAGAAAACGACAGACATCCAAACGCTTATTAGCCTCGAATAAAAGAAGCTTAACAACTTCAACTGATTGTTTCCCACAAGGTGTAAAACACCCAGGCAAGTTGGGAATGAGAGCTAAATCAGATTGCTGACTGATAAGGATCCTTCCCAAGGCTAATTACAAAGGCTTACCGCAGGCAAGCAACAGATTAAGGATTTTAAACCCCTCTATGGCTACTGCTAAGGAATCTGGAGTGCTAATTCTGCAATCTGTGGCTCTTCGGGTTGCTATCAAAAAATCAGGACGAAGAAAGCACTTAGACATGAAAGGTAAAAGAGTGGTTTCTTTAGTAGCAGTTGCTGAGGCTGGGGAAGAAAACCCCACTGTTTCAGGTGTAGAGAAGAATACAATGAGCATGAGAGGAGGAGGAGGAGGAGGAGAGAGAGCCCGAGAGGATGGGAAGAGCTGTTTCCCTTCGTGAATGCTTTGCTGTGCAACATGTTTAGTTCCTGTTTAGGGATTAATGGGTCCTTACATAAACCACCTTTAAAAATGATGTGGGCTGAGTGTTTGAAAGCTAATAATTTACTTTATAGCTTTGCATTGCCTGATGCACAGTGGCTGCACAGCTCTGAGCTCTCTCAGGCAGCTGTTTCTGTAGGGGAGCCAAATGCGTGCTATAAAACTTTCTTTTCACAAAGCATTCGAAGGAAATGGAGTTTTCAATGGGCTTATGTGATACATCTTCATTTGGGCTTCATTATTTAAGAGATATTTTCCATGGCTTGTAGCTTGTATGTGATAGCATTTTTCAAATCCAGTTACACTGATTAGACGTAATTTACAATGGAAGGGATATAAAAATGGCTGATTGTAGCTGTTTTCTCTTTTAAAAGAGCCAAGTATTTTGATAGCTAATGAAAGAGAAAAAAGGCAATTATTGATCCTGCACTTTTCTACATGACCTCTGTCTGAAGACCATCATCTTCCTTATAATAGTTTGATTTGTGTTTCAAATAAATTATTCAATAATTTCAAGCAGAGAAAGCGCTCTATCTCTTTTGGAGTGTGACTTTTTTTACACTGAACTGAGTTGCAACTATACGGTTCACTGTGCTCTGAACCAACTTTGCAATTTATTTCTGAATTTCCATTGCTTTTGTTAGCATAGGGTTAAAATGTTTCTAAAATCATGAGAACTAGATTGGGTCAGGTAGGCCTGGGGAAAGGGAACAAATGTCTTAGTCTTTAGTGAATCATGTGAAACTGCAGGTGATTATTAAACAGGATGCATATCCGTCATATGATAAATGAGATGATTGTTAAGGAAAATCATGAAAATTAATGCTTGAATAAAATTGATAATTACAATAGAACAATGTAGGTTTAATAATTAATATATAGTTATATAATGGAAAGGTATAAAAACTTATCTTTCTTGGATCCGTGTCGGAGTCAGATTTGGGTCTGTACCCCTGATTCCTGAGCTCTTCAATAAAAGCACCTGCATATAATCGTTGCTGTGATTATGTGTTTCATCCTACACTAACACTTTCACCACACGTAATGGCTTTCAGAGGCAACAGAGGTGGTCCAGCAACTCACACAGTCTTCTGCTTCACCTTTTAAGGTAGTAACGGATTAAAAAAAAGGGTAGTAACAAGTTATTCAGAGGTTAGAGGAGGGCAGCGTAGATTAAGAAATAAAATGCTCACAAAGCAAATCCTACAGCCCCAGTTAATTGAATAGTTAAAATATCTCAGCTTCCATTTGTAAGTCCCAAAATACAGCCTTTTGTGATAGCTTTATTTTTTGCTTCTACAGACTTCTGCTAAGCTTGCAAGTCTGGCAAGCTGCTAGAAAGGTCTGGAAATAGGCGATTTCTGTTTGCCCAATGGATTTTTCCAAGATACCCCGAACTTGCAGTTTGATTCTGCGCATAAACTTTAAGTGCAATGGGGCTGAAAATAGTGTCTTAGACCTTTCAGATTTTCCTGTGTCAAGTAACACAATGAAGAAGATACCTGTCCGTGCCTGTACCCTGATTTGTCTCCTGCCTGTCACTCTTAAAGTAGCAATGGTGGAATAGTGCCTTCCTCTTGAGAAATTCTCTGGGCTCCTTCCCTGTGGGAAATAGCACCGTATTGTGATGCAGATTTCCTGCCAAATCTCACAAATCCCTCACTGTGGGGATTTCTCTTTTCAGTCGTCTATCCTCCTGCCTGTAGAGCACTCACATTCAATACAGAAGGCTTATCACTTCCTTTTTAGAACTATAAGAACCAACATCACAGCCTGCAAAAACCCACCTGGTGAGCTAGATCTCATTTATTCAATTTTTGAATCTCACTGAGGACTGCTTTAGAGAGGAAGAGCCTCTGATAAGTTATTTGCAATTTCCTTTAAAATATGCCTGCCTCAACTGAGTTTCAAGAGACTCCTGCTTTCATGCACCAACAGAGAGAGCATAATTATATTTGTTGCTAAATGGATAGCTGTGATGTCCGATATTTAATTAGTACCACCTGTCTAACAGGATACATGCAAGACTGCGACCATAAATTATGTCAGTGCCTCTAAGACATAAAGAAAGGAAAATCAGGCATAACAGTTAGGGAAACAGAGAGACTCATGGGCTGGCTCTGGGTTGAAAGGCAGATTCTCACTGGTAGTTCAAATTACTACCCAACCAAAGCACATGAGTGTTGACATCCATTGAATACACTTAAGCTTCCCATCTGTGACTTGTGCTTTGTGCAGAGATACTGTGAAGGTACATGCACAGATTTGGGTGTTCAGAAGTGCTCCTGAATCCACATTTCAGACAGAGGCAAAGCTGTCATTGCAATACATTGGTCTTGCATCACACTGCAGCTGTTAATAGGATCACATGTGTGCAAGATGTATCTCATCGTGCATCAAAATGTTCCTATGGAGAATATGCCACACACAGCAGTCCAGAACTGAGGGTTACACCACAAGATCATTTTATTTTTCTTTTTAGTATTTGCCTCTTTTTTTTTTCTTCCCCCTCCCCCCCCTCCGAATTGCAGAAAGTTGCATAGTTGTGAAAACAGAATGCAAAAGCCTGAGTGTTGTCAGGCATTGCAAAAATACAACAATGAACAATTTAAGCAGTTAAATCCAGCTAAAAATACACTAATACACAAATGCATTTATACCATTTCATACCCAGAGACTAAATTAATAGTTTTTGTTAGCATAAGCCCTAAATTTGACTGAGAGAGAAAACAGACAAAAACGAATTGAACATAAGATGGCCAATTTTTAATGAACATAGAAAATTTTATTAATAGGCAACAACAAGATGTACTTCATAACGTAATTATCCCAGTTGCACTTTGACCTAGATGCTAAAGATAGACACAAGAATGTCAATGGCTTCTTTGCAGACCCTAAATGATCAGGACTTAGACCTTATCATTCACCAGGTGAGCAACAGGGATATGGATGTCCTGTAGTATGACAGACTGAACTCTGATTCAGCAGAGACCTGGGATATTTCCTGATAAATTACTGTCATTTGCTAATACCTGTGCAACACCCAGGCAGAGTCTACTGTTGGAATGATTCAGTTCCACCTGGTACATGCTGCAGTTAAAAAAGAAAAGTGATCTGCCAACAGTAATAACACTGTCATAAATCTGGCAGTCCTAAAGCCTAGTGTTCTATCTTTTGTCTTCTTAAGTTTGCCAAATCATTACTTTTAACACTTAGAGACATATTAATAGAGCAGGTTTTTATAGGTGGGTCTCTGTTTAAGTGGGCCTAGATAATATGAGAGCACTGTTTTAATTCTGATTAGGGTCTGAGTATATTTTAGAGGCATTTCGGGCACTTGTGCAGGGATACCTCTTTCAGAAATAATGTAATTTTTGCTCAGCTCCCCTTCCTCTCCTCTTTGTAATCAGGCATTTTAAGGTTTTTTTGTTTTTTGGTTGGTTGTTTTTCTGTTTGTTTGTTTTCTTTGTCAGGGTTTTTTTTTAGGTGTGCGGTGGGAGGTGCAATGTTTTTAATTATTACATTCCTTTTTCCCCCATGGTTCCTACAACTGTGTTAAAAATATTTTCAGAGAAGTTGTGACTGAGTTTTGAATATGACAGCTGAGAGTGGGGTGCTGAGGGAGACACTATAGTTTCATTTATAATGTCTTCAATCTAGCGTTGTAATCTCACTTTATTTTTACATTGAAGACTGCATGGAAACCTCCCTTTGATAGTTTGTACTATTTGTTGTGGTCCAGCCCTTTCTAACAGTGAGGGAATATAACTGTTTAACTACTTGACCTTTCTGGCAATGGTCTGGTAGAAGATTATAATAATCTTTCAGCCTCCAACAGTGATAAGCTAGTATCCAGGCAGTGTTTTGCACTGTAATATTTATGAATGATCTGTGGCTAAAATTTCTCTAGGAAGAAACCAACATATTTCCTGTCTAAAGGATGTACTCAGATGACATGAATATGTAATAATTTATTTTCAAACCAAAGAAGCTCATTTTTACTGTGCTTCTGTCAAGAAAGAATGGGTTGGATGATCCTTGAGACACCCTTCTGTCTTGGTTAGAAAAGACAGGTATCTGCTAGGGAGGATAGGACCTCCCTTTGGAATGGAGAATTCAAAGCCCCTCCCTCCGAATTATTAAAACTTTAATATTAGGTCAGCTCTCAGGCAAAGACATGGGGATAGGAATAACAGCTCTTTACTAGTATGTATAACAAGGCAAACAAACAACAACTACATCATTAATAATAAACAAAACCAGGAACCTCGAGGGGCTTTTGTTTCACAAAGCCCGGGGCAGTCTGGTCTCAGTGTTGGGCTCTGAGAGCGCCAAGCTGGAACGGTAGAAAATCCCTGGCTGGTGGGTGGGATTTACCAAAGCTCGCGGTGGTAGCTGGAAAGGCAGGGATGTCCTGGCAGGGCCGGGCAGTGCAGGGACACAGCATATCCAAAGCGGTGCCGAAGAAAAGNTCTCTTATATTCTGTGGTTCTGTGATTCTGTTAGTTGGTTTAGTTAGGACCAATAGTGAACAAAGTATAATTTCACCAAAGGTAATTGTTTTGTCAGGGTCCTTAAGCATTTCTTAAACTCAATATCTTTCTTGCATGGAATTTTTTTTTTTAGTGGAAAATATCCAGAAGGACAATATTATAAAGGTAAGCAAGCGAACTTCAGCATGATAAAACTAGGGAGTAATTTACACTGAAGGAGACTACCAGAGGTAAGGTACTGGAGCAGCTTAATCTCCTCTGCCCATGCTTTCAGCTCCAAACACAATATAATTTAAGATTACTTGTATTTACTAAACTTTTTTCTTCCTATTTCTTCATTTGTTACTTCCAAGAGCTTCTAATGGCCAAAAGCCTATTTTACCCTTTTTTTTTTTTTAATGTGTTTACATGTGTGTATGTTGTGAGATTAGGTGTGTCTATACACTGTAACTTTCTGATAGAGTGAATAGAGTTTTGGAGGGAATAAAGAGCTACTTCCACTTAAAAATATCTTCATTTATTCTTAAATCCTTCTTAGCTGCAATACTTTTCTGGTTTGTCAACAGGTGCCCCTCTGCTGAAATGTTAATTACGAATTTATTCCATGAAAATAAGAACCTCAGACGAAGAAAATTATGATGAATTTGAATATGTGCAAGACTCCATCATGAATAAAGCAGCCTTGTGAATAAGATTTTCTCCATGAATGACATGCTGGAATACTTGGTTTTAATTTGCTTGAGTTAAAATACAATTAAGGCAGCTCACACTGTTATGATCTCTCTCTCTTTTATGAACTTAAACATTGACTGAATTAATTTTTCTGGTTTTTAAATAAACATTTTTATAGAGAGATTTATCTACAACCTGATTCAAAAATTTCTGAAATCTGAAAGGCTTCAGTGGCCTGTAGTGAGGTCTGGATGAGTGTTATTGCCATAATCCTGCAAGATCCTGCAGGGGAGGGAACCTCTTGAGGACTGCCATAAAATTTCAGAGACCATGGTCCTTTACTGACAGTTCAGCTGTCTTGGGTTGCAATACATAACCAAAAGTGTGTATTCTATTTGCCATCTGTTGAAACCGGGTAGGGAGGTGTTTATCTCTTGTATAACCTATTCCTCATTACTCCAGCGGGGAGGAGGTGGGTGCCTTCTGTTAATGGGCTGGCTGTTAAAACCATGTGGAGAAATGTTCCCTATCTCTTCCACAACCCATCCTCCCTTCAGGGGATATCTTTGGTTAATGGGCCATTAAGGCTCACCGCATGACTGACACAGTTGCATCATCCTATTTTGAGATGCTCCACCCAGTAGGAGGAGCCAAGCAGTCCTACCTGGATAAAACCTGCAGTTCAGAATACCAAAGCAGCCTGTTTTCCACTGGATTCCCAAAGGAAGACTGGACCCATCTTGCCATCACTGGACCCCTCTACAGGATCATCTCTACTCCAACAGAACCTCATCTGTCCCTCCCGGAGGACTTATTTGGACTGTTCCCAACACCCTGGCCAGGGTGTCAGTATTCTGACTCTGTCAGTGTTTCTAGGACTTTTTTGTTTGTTTTTTTGCTTTACTACATTTGTAATTTTAATATTCCTAGTAAAGAACCATTATTCCTATTCCCAAATCTTTGCCTGAAAGCCCCTAATTGCAAAATTATAATAATTTGGAGGGAGAGGGTTTACATTCTCCATTCCAAGGAAGCTCCAGCTTTCCCTGGCAGACATCTCTCTTCCCAAATCAAGACATCAGCTTAGACAATCTGAACAATTTAGACATTCTTAAGAAAGTGGGTTGCACTTTTCATACGGAATGTCTCTCTGCTTCTTACATTTGTAAGTTAAAAAAAAAATCATATACAACAACTTACTCTTGACATTCTCATGCCTTTTTAGGGAGTAATGAAATCCTGAGAAAGGGCTAAATCTTGGAATCCTGGAAATACGGAACTGGAAATGATTTCTTGTTCTGCAAATGCATGCCCCTGATGTTATGGACACAGTATCATATATTTACTTTTTAAATGTTTCAAGCAGTGCAGTAATAGTAGCTACATGCTTTATCCCTGGCACTTTACCTGGAGGACGATTTCAGAATATCCTGTGTTTTGTCTCTTACTGCACTACAATTCAGGTTATGCCTATTTATTACTGTATAAAACACTCTCCTTGTGTATAAACAGCTCCTTTATCTCCCATATTTGTGCACTGGTTTACATACTGGCACCAATCACATCCCTTTGTGTTGCAAGGCGAATTCTTCTCTTGTTTGATTAGCTCCCAGTGCCATTCAATGGATAATAACAGTGATCCTTCTCTATGCCTATTCCATTTCATATCTTCCTTGAAAATAAATGATCAGAACCATACACACTAGTACAATTTAAGTCTCATCAAGGCTTAGTATAGTAGAATTTATTCTCTTCTGTCCAAGCTGGAAACACCTTCACTGATGTATTGTAGGATGACATTTGAGTTTTTCCATGCCTGCCATCCCTCGATAGCTTTTATGTACAAGCTGTGATCAGCTTGTACACCTGTGGCTCTCTCTTCCCAGTTACTTCTAAGTGGCAAGTTCCTAGTGAATAGCAGAAATTCTTCTTCATAGTCCCCGATGACCTAACTCTTTTTACTTTAAATTCAATTTAACATAATTATGCTCACTCATCCTCTGGGCCATGCAGTTCTTTCTGTGAAATACCCTAATCCTCTTCAGTATTGACAGCGCCTTTTAGCTTTTCATCTAAAGAATACTTTTTGTTTTTTAATCCGCTGTTATTTACACTAAAAATCAACAAAATTGATCCAAGGCCAACCATTTGTTACCTCCTTCTTTTTTTTTTTCTTTCGTTTTTTTTTCCACTTTCAAGACTTTAGATACTTCTCTAGTAGGCAATTCTTTTCTTACCTCACACTTACAGTATTTCCCATCTTCCTAACTATAGAATCATAAAATATCCTGAATTGAAAGGGCTCTTCAGGGATCATTAAAGGTCAACTCCTGGACATTAATGATCCCATCAGTAATGCCTCTTCATATGTTATTTTATCATATTACATATGACATCAGAATTTTACTGAACTCTTAATGGATTAGAACTAATGTCTCTTCTTTGTTTAGATGACTTAGCCAAAGCAGCATGGGTGACCTAGACTTGTTGGATCTTGGTTGAAAACAGGTTACATAATATTTTTTTACAGGTTTAATTACAATAGCCTTGAAAATGCATATTGCATAATTTCATGGCTTTGAGATTGCTGGATACTTGTTCTCTAAATTTTGTCATCCTAAATGCCATGTTGTATATTCAATAAATATCTTAGTTACACTACTTAAGCATCATATGTCAGTGCTCTCAGACCTTTTGTGGATTCAAAATAATTCACCACACAAAGCCCTGGTTTCTTCAGCACCTCTTTTGAGATACAAAAGCAAAAACAAGGCCTTGAAAAGAAATATTTAGACTGAAATAATTCTTGAAGTAAAGGATGAACTTAAAACTTTGAAAAATGTTTTCATATTACAATAGCAGCAGGTAATTTCTCAGAGCACTAGTAATGAGGATTGTACCTAAATGTTTATTCTTTAGAAGCAATCTGTGTATGCTTTTTGAGAAGAGACGAGCATCCTTCATTACCAAACATTGAAGAGGGTTGGACCAACAGTGAATAAAGTATAATTTCACCAAAGGTAATTGTTCTGTCAGGCTCCTTAACCATTTCTTAAATTCAATATTTTTCTTGAGTAACTCAATTGTTTTGTTTTCAATTAAACTCAATTGTTTTCATAGTGGGAAATATCCAGAAAGGTGATATTATAAAGGAAAGCAGTGAACTTCAGCAGGATAAAACTAGCTTAAATTTTTGTTTTTAATATGTTTAATTTCAGACAGCTTTTCAAATTAAAGGTGAGCATACATTCCTGGAGTGTTATTATCCCTTACTGTCCTGGAATATACAGTGTCTCTTTGACAGTGATACAGCTGAAATTCATTGTTATTGCCTCTCTTTTTTAATTTGCAAATGCAATTTTAAAACCTCTGAAAAATGATACAGCAAATTTCAATACCTGAGAAAACAATACTATTTTCAATGGCAAATACTTTGCAATAAATCAGACTGGATAGACAGAGGAAAACAATACTCTCATCATCATGAACTCATCTTTCCCTTTTCCCTTTCTTCTATTTAAATTTTTCACATTTTCAAAAGTGTCCTCAATTGCAATATAAACTGAAGAAGAACGTAAAAGGTTGGTTCAGAAGCTGGGTTATCAATTTATTACAGAAAGCAATAGTAAAAGCTAATAGATGATGTGTATATGACCTTCTCATCGGATTAGTGACCAGTGTAGTATATTAGCAAAATATTGTCCATTGTACTCAGTAACACAATAAAATATTTTTCTTATTATAAAAAAGCAAAAAAAAAAAAATAAAAAAGTAATACAAATATTCATTCTAGGCTGCCTTATCAGGGATTACCATGTTGTATTTCTAGCCTGGTCTCCTGCTTAGTTGTCTGGTTTACATAATAGTGTAAGTGTAAAATGGATCGCACTTTAGAAATGAGAAGGACTGAGGTAATGGAGGAGAAATAGGGAATGTAAACAAAACAGATGAAAAGGAAATTGGGAAAATTAAAGAAAGGGAGAAGAAAGTGAGACAGGCTATGTCCAGGTAGGAAAGTAAATGTGAACACATTAAAAAGTAAGAAACATGTAAGTAGAATTATTAATGGCAAAAGGTAATTTTATCAGTTCTTATGCCAAAATTTGAAGTTAAGATCCACTATTCAGCTCTGGCTGAACTGATTTCAGCTCAGTGATAGGTTTATAGACACTAAGATGACCTTTCCTCATATTTTCAGAAACTTTCTTCTTGGAAAAGTCTTTACAGATATAAATTAAAGCTGGTGTATCATTTAATATTGGAATTCAGATTCAAGTGCTGACAAGTCAGATATGCTAACATAAAGTTTAGGACTTAATGGAAACCATGCCATGTTTTGCTTGTGCTTTTGGCTGTTCGAATAAGACAGCATTTATACATTGATAACACATTTATATTAATGCAGGCTACTACTACAGCAATTATTTGGAATTACTTTATTTTCACTGAGTAGTACTTTCAACAGTTTAGTGGCCATCTAAAACTAATCAAATACTTATAGGAGTTGGCACTACATTTTCTGAGGATGTAATTGAATTGATTGCTTGTAGTCTATATGTGATAACTAAATGAAGGAAACAAAATGTTTGTATATATTTTATATATGTTAAGATGGAATTAAAACTGTTTCTGATTAATTTATCTTCTGCATTAAGTCCTCATCCCTCTAGTGCTCATGGACATGGAGTCAATAGACCCTAGCTCATCCTTTTCCTGAGGATCAGATTTTTGAGTCACAGCATTATCATAAAATCATAGCATACATGGATGTGTATAAAAAAATGTCCAAATGGGTTAATAAATGGGCCACCATCAGTATACTAATCTGTCAATCTACACAAAATTAAATCGTTCTCGTGCATGTGCATGAATTTGGCAAGAGAAATGTAGACATCATATTTGGAGCCTTTAGCAAGTGTGTTCTCCCAGAATTTCTGCTAAATGCAAGACAGAGATTGGGTTATAAACATGCTCGTGATGTGGAGGAAAATTACTGCTAGCTAATTAAAAAGTAAAACCCCCAAGTGTTGAAATGTTAAAACTCAGCTATTTGCTTATTTCCACAACTGTTTCTCCCTATCTTGTTTGCAAATTGTCTCCCTTTTACAAATGCCGAACACTAGTCCTCAGTGGTGGGTCTAAGACCTGTGTTATCAACATCTCATCTAAACTCACTGAGGTTTTCTAATTGTTTCACAGAAAAAAATTCCTTACATAACTGTTGGAAAAGGAGCTTAATTAATAAGGCATGATGGCATTTTGCTGTCTGTGACAACTACAGAAGAACCCACTACACAGAACCTTTTAGGTAATTATTTGTGTTAAGCTGATCAGGACTTGGAGCCAGTAATTTTTCTGTCGATCCAGGGAAATCACTGCTTCATTCTTCCTGTTCAAAAGCATTCTGTTCAATATCAGATAGTACGTGTATAGCCTTGTTAGATTATTCCAACCCCGTACCAAGCCACCTGCTCTTTAATTGGCCCTGATGGATGTTTATTTATTTTGTACCAGTGATGGTGAGTTGAGAGCTGCCATCAGTAATCGGTTGAAGTGTGTAACTATTCTTTCAGTTTGAGAGTTCTTCCTAATATCTTATGCCCCTTGCTGCTATTCAAGTAAATTAATTCTTGGAGTGTTTCTAGTGGACTTAGAAATCAACTGATTAATTTCTTTTTTTGCACCATCTGTTTATACAGTTTAAAACTTAACATGTCTACCTTCAGCAGTCTCTGCTTTGTATTAATTAAATAAAATAATTTCTGACTGGCTTCAATAATTTTGCTTTCCAGATTTTTCTCTTTTTTTGTTCTTCTCTCCCTTAGACCTTTGTGAAACTGAGTGCAGGATCGAAGCCTTTGTCTATGGCAATTGAATATAATGAAAGCAGCACATAATGCATCTTATGTATGACACATAAGTTTATCTATCTCAATCTGACAGCTTTCTTTCAGCAGGATATGTGGAGAACCCAAGTGAGGTTAGAATATCTTACTTCCAAAAGCAAAGCTGTTCAAAGACATTAATGGCATTATCACAGTGCTCTGCATACACTAATTAACCCTGCACTAGCACAGCAAAACTGCTGCTCTTTATTTTACAGTTCACATGAGTATCTCCACATGAGACTGCTTGAAATGGTATAGAAACAGCTGTTTGTAAGGCACTGTGCACACTTCAGGAGGGATGGGTAGGCAAGAAGTATCCCAAAAAGGGTAACTACTTATAAATAAAAGTTTATGTCTTTAGAATAATGAATAGTCACGTATTAAATGCACTGTCCTCCCCTACTACTTTCTTAATGAATATGTTGCCAGAGGGTAGATTACATAGTAGTTTGAAAAATCCCTATTTGCCTAATGAGTTTCACTTATTTCACAGTAGTCCTAAAATTGGGCAGATACTGGTTTTAGTCATAATATTTGTTGATTCTCCTGGTTAAGATTTCAAAAGAAATGATATGCTTTCTGGGAGTCAATAAAAAATAGATATCTAAATCTTTTAAGAATACTTGAGAATTTTACACAGATTATAATTTATTAGGGGCCAGTTACATCAAGATCATAGTTTTCATTTCTGTAAATGAAGTAGTTTCAATTTAAAAAAAAGTAATTCCTGAATTTTATTCTATTGCTTATAGACCCAGTTACAGAAATAACTTTTTCTCCTGAATAATGAACTCTGAAGTAGGGTTCACAGACTTGCTGATACTCCTCTACAAAATTTCATTTGCATACTGAATATTTCTTTTGTTTCTATTTTGAAATACTGGGTTTCTGCAGAATATTTTGCTTTAATTTTGGCCAATTACTTATGTAGCAGAGGATGTCAATCTTCTGGGTGTCCCTATTTGGCAGGGAAGCATTTCTGATTGTAGACAGAGCTTGGTGTTTCCTAATGAGGGAAAAGTTATCCATTTGTGTATTCACACTTCTGCATTTCATCCTGCAATATCAACAAACCCCATAACAGCAAACTGAACCAGTAACTCCCAGAAGTGTCTGTGATTTTCAATTTTAGGAATTAAAAAACAAATAAGAAAGAGAGGGAAATGGATATTTTAAAGGTAATGTTGAATGCATGTCCTTTACAGTAACAACATTTTTTTCATGTGGGGTTTGACAAAGGATCTGCCAAGGCTTAGCAAGGGCTGCAAAAGTCATTTCCTGCTGCCTGAAGCAGCCTATGCTTCTGGTGAGGTGAGAGCAGAGTTCAGAGTCATCCATTACACGAATGAGAAGAGGCACATGGTTCAGGGGGAAAGCAGATGAAGAGGGTTTTCTTTCCACTCCAGTAACTCACAGCAGGTAGTATAGATTTATTTCCCCTTCTCATGTTACTTTCATTTTGCTGGACTGTTTCAAGGCATTGCAGATACTACAAATAGGGATGTACTAACTAACTCAGGGAGTAGGAAAAAGACCAATGCTT
Source organism: Donacobius atricapilla (assembly GCA_013397315.1). Classification (NCBI taxonomy): domain Eukaryota; kingdom Metazoa; phylum Chordata; class Aves; order Passeriformes; family Mimidae; genus Donacobius; species Donacobius atricapilla. Next base: position 645,924 of record WBMY01011685.1, read on the forward strand.
GTTGCTTCGTTCAGACCCATATTTTCCATTGCAGCTTTCACTTCCAGTTAGAGGAAACTGTAGAGATGCTACACTCCATAGCACGTAATTTCAAAGTAGCCTCTTGCGACTGTAAAGTTTGTTGGTAGATCTCAAGCCTACAAGGCTCCATATAAATCCTTCTGGTTGAACATATAAAACTTCTGCCAGAGATCTAACACTTATCCATTACCTTTTTTTTTTCTTCCATTCTTTCAATTCCATCCCTGTTTCTTATCCCAGCATATAAGGTCAAGATTACCTGGTCACACCTGCAAAAGCCCTTCACTGCTCACTTTCAGGCACCGCCTTAAAACTAAGACTGGTCAAAAGATGAGTTTTCCCTTTCTGGTTCCACTTCCAGTCCCCTTTACCCTCTGTCATCTCTTACTCTACCTCCCACCATACCCTAATATCCCTTGGTCTCTTACATCCTCTAGAAAGAGGATAGGAGTGAGTTGAGAAAACAGAGTGAGAGCCTAGAGGCAGAAGATTATTTTGAAGTTAGTAAAAGAGAAAAAACAAGGAAGAAGCTTGAAAGTAGAGGATCAACAGGCACAGGAAATTTGAGGTAAATGCTGAATCAGTTAGACAAAAATTTCTCAGGTAGTGGACTATTGACAAACTCATCAGTTTTTCATTGGTTTTTATTCACTATTTTTGTGCTATGGTGACAAATATTTTTCTGCTGTTTGGCTGGATGCCTCATGGTTTTTTTTAAGCATGAGTATGAAAAAGAATAAGCTTCAAACATCATCCTGTGCACTGGCAGGTTTTGAGTTGCCTCCTGCTTTAGCAGCTACATCAGTGAGCAAATCTATCTGAAGCTACTTCTATTCAGAAGTAGCAGGTGCATGTGGGGCTGTTCCCTCTCTGGATGGCCAGCTTTGGTAGAGTTTGTGCCATTACATCCTCTTAGCTTCCAAAACAGGGTGGTGACATTCACCTTATCTGTTGGAAATGATTCCTGATCTCAGCATCCTGCCAGTTTGCATCTGCTGGTTGTCCGGGAGTTTGTTAGAGCTTGGCTGATTGTTCAGGAGCCACAACATACCAGGGACTGTTCCAGCAATTTAACAGTCTGAGAAACTCCAGGAATGCTCCAAGACACTTACTGATCAATTTACTAGTATAGACTTGGTTCAAGACTATTTTTCCTCTAGAGCAAATGAGGAATTCTTAGCTACAAAAGGTCTGGAATTTAAAACTCTACAGATCCCTCATCATGACGTATCTCTGTGTTAATTTTTTCAGAAGTGAGTAATTTATAACTTTTCATCTAGACCTTGTCTTTTTCCAGTTGTCACAAATAATCATGAAACCTGGGCTCAGGATGCCAGGATTCTGTGAAAATGAAAAAAAGTTGAGAAATTATTAACATTTGTATGTGCAGCACAAGCTATCGGTAACTGGAGCATTTACACTTATTGATTCTATAGAGCTGGAACAATAATTTTAAGCAGTGAGCTGCTTAGTCTGGATGTGTGGGTGTGGGTACTGGATGTGATCAGGCTGAGTTAGCCTGCTCCGGTGTTTTAGATTGTGCATGATAATATGTCCAAACTGTTTCTCAAATCCCAATCAGTGCATGAAATTCTATTGCAGAACTCTCTACAAGGTACTTGCACTCTGTCTGGAGTGGTCACATCTCAAATAAAACATTTTTGTCTCTACACCTGTTCACTAGATTTTTTTTGGTGTTCCTAATAGCAACACATGGAAAGAAAACCATCAGTTTCTGGAACTTATTGGTGGTCATAGTCAGAAAAACCCACCCAGATTTACAATGTGGTCAAGAATGAGCCTAGCAAGTAGTAGAGAAAGAAAACTGCTCTTGGGAGTATAGTGGATTTTGCTTCATCATTTGCAAAAATGGATACCTGGGAGTTATCTGTCTTCTACACAGAGCTTATTTTGGGACAGTAGAGATCAAGCTTCAAAATAACAGGCAACTATGAAATTTTTTGTTGTGAGATGGATGGGGTTTAAAATATATTTTTTTTTTGTCCATTTCAGTCAGTTCTACAGTTAACAACAGAGTGGCCATCCTAATTTCTTGAACTTCAGGTTTCTAAATTGTCTTACCTTGAAGATTTAGCTGATAGCAGTGACACCTTTCTATATGCAGATACAGTTTCATTATATGTCATCTACCTATGGCTGGGTCAGCATAACAGTAGCCTCAGCTCTCATTACTGTATGACAGCAGATGCGAGATGCTGACATTAGAAAGATAGAACTATTTTAACCAAAAATATTTTGTCTCCCTTTGTTACCCTCCTTTCTCAATTCCAACTCTATTATTTCTGCTCTCTTTTTCCGTGTTTAAATTTCCCTTCTGTGCATTTTTAATTTTTCCTGTATTACCTTGTTTTCCATTTGGCATAGGCATCCTCTGCTTATGTCTTTCACATTGTTTGTGTACCTCTGGAGAAATTACAATACTGTAATTAATTGAAATAATTGCATTTTAAGCACATGAGAAACAAACCATATGATCCTTCTCATTCTTGCCATATGTATGGGAACAACTTGCAGTCACATGTTAGCAACCAGCCTCCTGTAAAAATTCTGCACAGAAATATGTACAGTGGCCTTTTAGACATTATTTCCTACGTGTCTGTGTAGTTTTGAACAAATTTATGTAAGGCTACGCAGATAATTTGGTATGTATGACCTGCTTGTTGGCTTGTTTCTTTAACTCTACACACAATGCATTTCTCTGCTACAAGATTATATTTATATTGGTTTTAGCCTCTTTTTGTTGAGGACTCCTGTCCAGCCATATGTCAGACTATCGAGACCGCAGCAGGCTGCCGAGAAAGGATTCAGACTCAGATGTTTGTGGATGCCAAAGCGTTTAAAAATATTAACAGATGCATAGCCTAATTTGTATGAGGGTTGTGGAAAAAGAATGAAGGAGAGAAATTACTTATTTTTAGGACTCTCAGAAGAAGTCTGGTACAAACAGTGTGAAAGCTGTTAGGACTCAGGAAAGCTCAGTGGGACTGAGATTTTAGTGGTGTGCCCACACAAAAAGACAAGGAAACTGGAGGGAAGAGCTTAATGCCTATTTTTTTTTTTTTGTTTTTTTTGTGTCCCTCTTCGGTTTTCTATTTCTTCCTTTATTACCTGTTTTTGCCCCTTTATAGCTTTCACTCCTTTGTACTCTTCTCTTCCTGAAACACCCCAGCAAAAACACAGCTGATGTTAGCACATCATACTCTGCTCCCAGTTATGCTTTTACCTTTTTCATACAAATGGAGAAGAATGTCTGCTGCCTCAAAGTCTTGGAAGTTCACCTTTACGTGGAGAAAACAAAGAACAGGGTACTTACTGACTCTCTTTTGGGATGACTAGAAGTATCCAGCTGCTGTTGGGCTCAGATGCTGCTGGAAGCAAGCTGTGTGCCAGAATGAAACCTGAGACTTGAGCTTGTACCTACAGACTTGTCTGATGCACAGTAATTAGCATTGATGGGGTACTTAAACAACCCATGCATCAGTCAGTATAGGAACAGAAAAAGACACAGGTTTGTCCAAATTTATTGGTGACAACAGTTTATACTAATAACAAAGAAAGCAGAAGGAGGAAAATTCTTATAGGCTGGATCATGACTCGTGGAAAAGAACTACTTGGGAAAAGGAAAGTGAAAGACAACCTGGGTGAACAAAAGCATTAAACACCAAATCCTTGATTCACAGGAGTACAAGGATGGAGAGTGATAAAGTTTCCAAGGAAGAAGTCTTCAACTGACTGTTCAGAAAGGTCTGTTGGAAAAAAGTGTAATAAAAGGTAATCTAGAAATATTTTCATGAAATAATTATCCCATTGCAGCATCACTGAAGGGTAGGGATAGTAACTTAGAAAAACTTTGAAATCTTCCAAAACATGAACAATTAGCAGTCGTCACACAGAAGAAAAATATACTCAGTTATTGAGAGCAAATGGAAAAGCAATGTAAGTCGGGACAAAATCAGAAAGGTTAGTTCATAGGCAGGCAAAAATAATCAACCAAGAAAATAGCCAAGAAAAAAAAAATTGTTGTTAATAAATGATCATCTAAAATAATTTAGTGGGAAAAGTTTAACTTCCTAGAGTAAAGCAACTATTACTCTGAGCACTGTAAATGGGAATATTGTGTCCCAGCTGTAAGTGTCTCCTCAGGGCCGATAAGCTTCCAGTAGGACACCACTTTTCAGGCAAGATGTGGATCCATTAAAGAATATCCAGAAGAAAGAAATGAAAATTTGAAAATAAGCCTGCAAGCTTGGAAAAATGGGTTTGCCTTATCTTGAAAAGACTGAGGGTTGCTAAAGAGATGATCTGAAAACAGCCTTCCCACACATATATGGTAGCTGCAAAGATGAAATTAAATAAAGTTTTCTATGTTTCCACAGTTGTTAGAATGAGAACTAATGACTGTAAATTGCAGCAATAGTCCTTAGTAAGACATGTCTTATCTGCAAAGGAGAATATTATCCAGAAAGTTGGTGGACTCTCCATACCACTGGAAGATTTAGTTTGATACATTCCTATTTTCAGACTCACGGTAACCAGTTTTCTCTTTGCAACTGAAGGACTAAGGAGCGAAGAAGCAGAAAATTGCAGGTGTTTAGGCAAAGCTTCTATCTAGTGTGACTTTCATATTCATGGAAGTTCATTCATTTCCAGAAATATTTGAATTCATTGGAAGTGGATGAATTTTGTACTAACTGCTGTAAAGATGCTGCCGAAATTAAGAGGTTTTTTTGATGTTTAAAGGTATTGTTTAGTGCCCTGGCATTCTGGTGCATGCTTATATTAATACCTACAGTGTCTGTGCTTCTTCCCCTAGAATGAGACTGTTCCACTGGATAGTTTATTTGTCTCAATGACCATAATGACAGTGCTAAAGAAAACACAATGGAAATTGTGACTTGCAGACCTATTGGCTTAGTCTGATTCATGTGCACAATGAGAAAAATCTCATCAGAAAAAGTAGTGTGGCTATGCCCTATCTGTCTGTTAGGAATCATTCTTGGTCTGTGCTGTTCCCCAGACCATGGCCAGGAGCTGCCTGTGAGAGTGTTCAGATGTCACGGGCAAAACGATGGCTAAGTGTGAGATATCTGTCAAGTATCATGGAAGGAGAGGTTTAGAACCACACTTGGACTCAAATTCTGAATGTCCCTTGATTACTTGTATTGAAGTAGCCAAAAGAATTACTTGAGAAAGCATTTTAAAGTGGCATAATTATCAGGAGTCGGAGGTTATCTGCTTCATTCAAATACTAAATATTGAAACAGTGAGTGCTACTTGAAATTTACTCTCCCCAAAAATACATGGGGACAATCTGGGACATAGCACGGAGCAGGGCTAATTCTGACAGGTAGTAGAACATGATGACTCTACTTTTTTGGGGCTAAAATGAGATTTTGCTGGTTGCTAAAATGTTTTTCTTTTAGACTGTGGAACCAGAAGGTTGTGTGAGACATTCAGATGCAATTTTAAAATACAGTATATTTATAATGCTGCTCCTTGTACAGGAATTGGTGAGGGAAGAAACAGAACTATGTTTATTAAATTGCAAAAGCTAGAGAACTTAATTTTAAAACCAGTCTCACAGTTTTCATTCCTTGACTCATGATTTTAGAGAGTTTATGGTTGGAAATGTTTCAAGATTTGTGAAACCTTTTCAGCTAAATATTATTGTATCTTTAATTTATAAAGCCAAATCCTTACCCAACAAACACACTTCCTGCTGAATCTAACAGAAGCTCCTGGCTGCAATCCTCTAGAGAATTTGGCTCTGGCTTCTGATAGAAAATATGGACTTTGTCATGATTTGGGAATTTTAAAAAGCTGTTACTTAGTGGCATGCCTGACTGAGACTGAATGACCTTACTTTTCTGTGATGACACTGATCTCATGTAAAACACCTCATGTGCATATTTTGCTCTTACTGCCACATCTAGGGAAAGTCAGCAGAAATCTCTTTCCAAAAATACCAAGGGCTATATGAAATGCATAGACTGACTGAGGTCCTCTAGACCTCAGATTGCAGAATTGTGATGATATACAGCTCTTCTGTGGAACTGGACACTATTGCAGGGGCTGAATTATACACCCATTTATTTATTTATATACACATATATACATATACATGCTTTCTTACTATATATGTGTAATTCTATATATATAAAGTATCTTAACATTCACCTAAAAAAGTCTTCACCCATTACACAGTGCACAGCGGACTGCAGCCCATTTACTACTGGCATTTGGATGCTACTATGATGATACTGATGTTGATTTTCATGGTTATTAATACTAGTAGAGTTACTGGTGGCCATATGAATTAATAGTTTTAGTAAACATGACACTCCAGCATCATCTATGACAACGACTGAGTCAGGACTCTTCAAGTAGCACTAAAACGCTAAAATAAATGTAACTTTTGAAAAATGAAGGCCTACAGAAATCAAACTGGTGTTTGATAAGTATAGCAAAGTCACATTCTGAATTGAATTTCCCATTTTACAGATATAATATATTGCTCTAGAGATATGATTCATATAGTGCCTGAAGTTTAATAGTGTCCCTTCAGTAACTATAGCCAGAGTTCACGTTTGAACAGCAGAGCTGGAACTTTCGCCACATACCTGCAAACATCATTAAACTTAATACAACCTCCACTAGATTTTTGTCCCCTACTCGACTGTGTTCCTATCTTCTGCCTTCTAAAGGTACAGTATATAATCAGGTAGCTTGTTAAGGGGCTTAACAAGGTGAAAAATATCACTCCCCTTGTTTACAATGCCTTCACCATCCTGTAAAATAACAACAAAGTGCCCGTCCTCATCTGCTGCACTGATTAAATCTATTAGAGCTTAGCTGAGGAAAATTCTGCTAAAATAATGCAGTTCTGAATTCATTTTTCTGCCCACATTTTTTTTTTTTTAATAGAAGAGTTTGTGTTTCTACTGTGGGTCTCTCCTGCCTGTGTTTTCTAGTTAGCTGAGTATGATATATAATCACCTTCTCCAATTGGATTATGAGCTGCCTTGTTCATGATAATTTAATTAATGTATTCATCCTCCTTGCTCATTCTAATGATTTTTCACATGCTTCCTCTTCCGCACCAACAAATGATACAATGATAAAAGAGCGTGGTGAGCCCTATTTAAACACACCTCCAGAACCTCATGTCCTTTTTATCTTCTGATGCCCTATAAAATTCTTGTGGTTGTGCAGCCCTGACACTAAGTAATGTTTCTGAAGCAAATTCAGGCCAGCCTGATAACCACCATCTTATCTGACAAGAGTGGCGCAGTCATTACTCAGCATTGTTTCTACAGTTAAATTGAACATGCCTGGGAGTGTTCTTGGGTGCAGAGGCCAAATGGGCGGAAATGTTGTTGAGCTTGGTCCCCCTCTGAAACAGGGTTTACATTTGGCCTGCACATCAGGTGTGGTTCCTCCTGTTTCTATCAGGCTCTGTTCTGGGGGATGTTTGCTGTCAGCCAAAACCACCACCACTGACCTGCTGATTTCACTGCCTGGTCAGTTGAGTTTTGGTGTCTTGGGAGACTCCCTGACATTTTCAGAGTTTCAGGTCAGACAGAGCCCAAAGACACTTCTCTCTGAGAGTTACTCTAAACATAGCCACAAACATTTCTTGTGACTCAAAACAATCCACTACAATGTTTTTTGCTAATATTCCATAAATGCTCACAAATATTTGCCAAACGGGCCTCCATAACCAAAAGTTTTAATTGGGTTGCACCTCCCTTGGTTGGGCATTATTGAATGATTCTGTCAGCAGTGCTGAACCATTAAGTTGGCTTGAAAATAACAGGAAGGCTTTTGTTTACGCTGAAACATGAACATCACTTTCCTGAGAATATTGCTCCTGAACCTTTTTGTGTTTGTTTATTTGTGTTAAAATCACCAAAATGTTGAGGCAGTGTATTATTAGATCAGCATATGAGAGAGAGGCCCTGATAAGAACACATTTTTGTGACGTGTATTAGAGAACAGTAATAGCGACACGAGTTTAATGACAGTGCGATAAATAAGATTGAGAGGAAAGTTGAGCACATACAGGGTGTTCATGCATAATAGAGTAGGAATGCATTGTCTTCTGTACTTTTTCTATGCCAGTAAATTGCCTTTGGATAAAAATACCATGCTTATCTACTCTAGAGAAATACTGATGGAAAAGTAATGCTAGTAGAAGGATGCGTACATGCAAAGAGCACCAGGCTTTTCAAAGTCTTTGCTGATCTTTCTGCTCATTACTGTTAAAAGTAGCTGAGAAGCAAATGGTTGGTTAATGAAAGAAAAAGCAAACCAGATTTCTTCCTCACAATTCCCATTGGCCTATGAGTGAGGCTGCAACATTTCAGGGCTGGGACAAGTCAGGAAACACACTGATTCCTTCTCCATAATTTAAAGCTACTCCCTAATGAGGGATGCAGTATTTATCTTTGTTAGGCTGAATGCATTTGTCCAGCAAGAAGATGCAGGCTGGAGCAGTGAATCTGGTTCCATGCTTGATACAAAACTGGATGCAATCTTCCCAGTGTTCAGTGCTGGTAGATGTTAATGAGAAACACAGGTAACAGGAGATGAGTATTTGTGGACAGTGTGTTTAATATACGCATTGCTGTGGAGTTGAGGGTGGTTGTGGAGTAATTTTCTTTCTAATCTGCACTTATTAGAAAAAGGAGGAAAGTTTCATTTGGATGAGAACCTTTACTTTTGTCTTCTATTCACCTCCAAAGTGTGTTGCAGGAAGAAGTCTGCTGGGAATAGAATACAGCAGAACTTGAAAATCTAAATGGAAGTAAAATACACTGGATAATGTCAATCCATATTTCTTACATTGGCACCTAATTTCTTCATATACCTCATCTGTTTTTAGTGTGGCGTGGAAATTATACAAACTGCTCCATGAATAAATGTAAAAAATGACATAGTAATCATGAAATGAGTAAGAGTTCAGACCGTGTCCCAGTAAGACTGCTGGGTTCAAGAGTGGTCACACAAAGCTTACTGAAAGGGGTTCATTGGTGTAAGGGGTTAAAGTTCGTAACCGGGTGGAAACACCAAAAAATGTAGTGGTTTCACATTCGCCGACTTTGTTTTGTTAAATTTTATGTAGTGGTCTATCTTCCTACTATGGAATAGGATTAGAAGAAAGGCAAAACAGGCTTAATTTAAAGCTAGAAACAGATTTATTAACACACACTAAGGGGCAGACCAAAAAAACCCCATGAAACCTTTTTAAAAGCACTCCCCTCCCCCTTCTAACAGTCCACCTTTCCACAAAACAATGTAAAGAGACAGAAAAATCAGAACTCTAGGTCAGTGCCACTTATAAAATAGTCTTTTATTCAGTCTTTGAGAGAGACAAGTCCCTCCTGATTTTGTTTTGGTAACTTTCCACAAGACACACAGTCTGTTTGTGGCTTCCAGCTCCCACAAAAGCAGCCCACCCGAGAATTTCCATTTGTGAGCCCCTCAAAACCAAGCCTTTCCCATTACTACATATGGGCCATGGACTTACATATGGGGTTTCACCTTTTAAAGATGCACAGCTCCACAACAAAGGATTTCTCATTCTTCACTGGTGATGAGGCTTCAACACCTTCAAACACCTCATGAGGCTTCAAAAACCTCATAGGATCACTAGGTCACAGTTTCTAATTCAATATCCACTCAGTAAAATCAGGTACTTTTGCTTGAATCCAAAAAATCATCTCCCCGTTCTTAGTCCACGATTTAAAGGAAATATTACAGTCTGTTACCATAAATTAAGGAGATTTACAGCCTAGAACTAAGGCAACTTCTCATCTCTTCTACTTAAGAAGTCACTCTTCCTTTACTGACTTAGATATCTTCATATTATCCCTTTGCATACCTCCAATTTCACCTTTCCTCTCTCTTTGAGAAGGGTGAGAGTTTAAAAAAGTCTCAGTCTGTGTTAGATAAGAGTTAACATTTCCTGCCTGGGCCTGTGGACGGCCACGTGGTCTCAGCTGCGGTATCTGTGAAAGCCTCAAATCCACGAGGTGTAGAAAAGCTCAGAAATGGTGGCCCGGATCTTCTCTCCCCCTCCACCCCTCGGTCTCATGGGGTGGGTTTGGCCCAGCCTGGGCTTGCTGCTGCTCTCTGGGGACCCGGGGGGTCATCTCCCTCGGCCCGGCCGGCAGTGTGGGGCAGGCTGTAGGATCGGCTGGATGTCAGCAGCCGTGGCTCCCCTTTCTTTGCTGGCATTTGCTGAGCTCAGGGACCCGGCTTGGCTCCAGCCAGGGCCAGGCCCATCCTGGCCCTGGGGGCAGGGGGGCCTAAGCTGAGTCCTGCTGCTCCCCACCCCCATCTCAATGTTACCTCATGACAAGCCCGCAGCAGGAAGAGAAAGCTTTCCCAAAATCCCACCTGTATTTAAGGTGTGTGTCCCAGAGATGTACACTTGTATCCAATTGGCCAACCTGGATGTCAGTTTTAAAGCAGATCACTAATTGGTTTTTACCATTCATGCCAAACCAATACAATTGGTATACTTGGCCCACATTCCTAGGCTTTGGTTTAATGTGCACATATTTTCATAGGACTGTTATAAGTGCTTTTTCTTCTCTTCCATTTCCTTATCACCACAACTTATATTTGTGTAACTTCTCAAGCACATTTCCATCAAAAGAAAAGCATTTCTAGGAAGTGGGTAAGTTCTTCTGGGTGCAGTACTGTCTATTGATCCTGATGGAGCTGTGAAGAAAAGAATAACTGTTCTTTTAGGATGCTGGAGAGCGAGGGGAAAAGATGTCCTGCCTGACCATTGTTTGCTCGGAAATCATAAATAATGCCATAGAATGGAAACAGTACTTTCTTATCCCCACGGGCCACTATGAGAGATAAGTGCTCTGAAGTCTTCAAATCACTCAGGTAAAGTATAAAGGTGCACAAGTCGTTTGTGTCTGAGTGTTTGTCTACAAGTAGGGGAAGACCAGCAAGAGAAAGAAATGTTCTCAGGGAATGTCAGGGGCTCAGTGGGTGCTTAACTCTTTTGTTGTTGCTGTTGGACCTGTTCTGTTGGACAAGGCTTCAGCAAGTTGTCACTTTTTATTTCTGACTTCCCCCAGAGCCTTTCTTGTACAAGGTAGCCTACCTTTCCCTCTCTGTCTGACTACCTCTGGTGCTTGTTCCACAGCATCTGAATATCATCTGTATGCACTTAATGACCAGATGTTCTCTATTGCACCTCTTCCAAAACTAGGCTAGAGAGTGCAAAAAAAAAAAAAGGACTCAAACTAAATCATCCAGGGATTGCACTAACAGAAAATGATGCTCTTGGTATGGAAACTATTAAAGAAAACTTGATTTTGTCTTTATATACTAGGGTTCATTAACTTTCTCTCTGGTAAAGCTAATGACCTGAACAGAAGCTGTGGTTCATTAGTGATCTTTCTCTCTCTGCCTGGCAGTTGAACAGAAAAAAGAAAGAGCTGGAAGGAGACATAGAAATTCTAAGTGAGGCAGAACAGCATCACATGTTTTCAGGTCAGGAAGCAAATTATTTTTCTCTTCCTGTCCTTGTAATGGGAATGATTTGATACTAACAGATAAAAATATCCTTTCTGCCAGAGTTGGTTTAGTCACCTAAAGAGGAGTTAATTTACCCTCTCTTTAGCAATTTCTTCTTCTGGAGCTGCTGGGATCTGCTTCCATCTCTGGAGCCTGTAGCATCTTAAGGTTTGTCCTGCCTTATGTGTGACAGCTCCAGGAGTCACTGGCAGTAGGGAGCAGTTGCAGGGAGGTTCGGGAACATCCTGACCTGATCTGCTTTGCTGTCATCCAGCTCCTGCAGGACATACCTTGGCACTTTGCATTGGTGCAGGATAAGGAAAGGGTGGGCAGTACTGCTACCTCTCTATCCAGCTCAGGTGTGGTGCTGGTGGAAAGAAAAGTTCAGGAAGCCATTAAATGTGTTTCTGTTTCCCTGTGTGGAAAAATTTACATTTTTTCTGTGTTACTTGTGAAAGCCTCCTTTGTGGAGCTGTGATTGCCAAGGAAATCTGTTCCTCTTAAGCATGCTGTTCTTCCAGCACAAGAAAAGGTCTTTAAATTCTATTGAATTGTTATTTCATTTGAAGGGAGGAGAGAGGAGTGGGGTGAAGAAAAGAAACACTGCACCAACATTGTAATGTTATGTAACTTACAAAATAATATACTAAAATATTCAGACACTCATATTTTCAAGGCTGTTTATTTTTTGCTAAACACCACTGTTGTTATTTTTTAATGTCACAATAAAATTGATTAGCTCTCATCACCTCTCATATTTGAATTCAACTTTCAGAGGAAAAGATGTGCAGTTTACTGTGACTTTAAAATGAACATTATGAAATGTAGCATGTGAATTCTAGGCAAGTAGCCAGTGGATTACCTGTCACTGAAGGTAATTTTCTCTTTCCATACTTTTTTTTTAATATAGTGCTACACTAAAATATAGATATTAAATGTTTTTAAGGGAATTGTTCTTACTTGTAATCAAATGAAGAGAAGCAGTATGTGAAATAACTAATATTTGCAGATAGCTATTGAAATAATAGATCTGCAAATGCAAACTCTGTGCTTTGATTTGGGTAGTTAATGCTTTCAGAAGGCTTGAGGTAAAAAGAAGGGATAAAAAGTAAGGGGACAAAGAGTCAGTGACAGACATTTTTTTACTTGAAAAGGGATCCTGAGTCATACATAATGCTATCATATACTCACCAAAATTAGACACAGAAAAGACATGTCAGACAAAGCAGTCTGTTCCTTTTTTAGTGCAGGACTGTTCCCTGAATGATGTTGCTTTGTCCAATCTAGTTTTAAGTATTGGAAGCAGTAGATCATCCCCATGGGAGACTGTGACATACTCTAGTAGTTCTCACTATTGAATTTTCTGTGATGTTCATCCTAATTTTCCCTTTGTTTTATTTCTGCTGTTGTTCCTACTTATATCTATATTCTCAAGCCTTTCTTTATTTTTTTAATTCATTTTAACTCCACTCTGCCCATGTTCTTTCCCAAACATGCCAAACAAAAACTTTGGCATCATTTGTTTTACAAGCCCTTTCAGGATTCAGAATGCCTGTGAAGTTGCTCACAAAGGAAGCATTGTGATGATGAGGTGATTTACTCCAACTGTAAGATTAGATTAGTTAAATTAGTTAGGTCCCTGGCACCCATCTGCACCTGAGGAGAGATTAGCCTTTGAAGGGCCAAGCTGAAGCAATCAGGGCTGAATTATCCCTTAGAGTTAACCAAAAGGAGAAACTACCCCTGAAGAGATGCTTAAATTTATCCAACCCATGTTGTCTCTGTTCACACAAGAGATGACAATGCTGTTATCTCCTGCTTATAATTTAGAGGCTATGCAGGCCAGATGAAAAATAGAATTGAGAATCCTGTCAAAAGTCCTTGAATTATTTGTTGGTTTCTGTTTATATTTCCTGTCTAGAACATCAATCCCTGTTGTGGGCTGCTCCTTCTTTAGGTCACAGATTGCAGGAACGGCTCAAAAACCTGCAAAAACTGAGGCTCAGTGCACTGGACTTTTAAAAGGCAATGTTATTAGTCTGGACAGCTGGACAAGAACCTTCCCGGAAACCAAAGACATGAGACACTGACCTTTCTGTAAGGGTCTCATGGTGGTGGATCAGAGAGATGCAGGAAAATGTTTCCATGATAAACTTTTACAACTGATCTTTACTACTGCAGTATGATTTAGGTTGGAAAGGATCACTATAAATCCCGTATTTTCACCTATGTACTCAAATCAGGGCCAGTTTTAAGCACTTTCCTCAAGGCACTTTCCTTCTCAGTTTTGACTGCTACAAAGACGAGGCTCCTGCAGCCTCTCTGGGGAACAAGAAACAGTGTTGGACCATCTCACGTTAAAAGAATTAATGTATAATCAGAATTTTCTTTGCTGCAACTTGTGCCTTTGCATATCTTTTTTGTAGTTCATCTCTTTTCTTTATCCAGGATCATAAAAATAAAGCCCTTTTATGGTATCACTTAAGGGAATTTTTATGCTCACTACATTGCTTTGTTAGGAGAGTGTTGTCCTAATGTCATGGTTTAGCCCCAGCCAGCAAACAAATACCACGCAGTCACTCCCCCACCACTGAAAGGGTAAAATCTGGGAAAACTCGTGGGTTGAGACAAAGACAGTTTAATAGGAAAAGCAAGGACTGTGCAAGCAAGCAAAATAAAGCAGGGAATTGATTCCCCACGTCCCATGGGCAAGCAGGTGTTCATTCATCCCCAGAAGAGCAGGGCCCCATGACATGTAATGGTGACATGGGAAGACAAATATCATCACTACAAAGGTCCCTCCATTCCTCCTTCTGCCCCCCACTTTATACACTGAGCATGATGTCATGGTATGGAATATTGCTTTGGCCCGCTGGGGACAGCTGTCCTGGCTGTGTCTCACCCACAGTCTCCTTACCAGCGTGGCAGTAAAAAAAGCAGAAAAGGCCTTGGCTCAGCAATGAGAAAATAATATCTCTGTATTATCAACCCTGTGTTCAGCACAAATACAAAACACAGCCCCATACCAGCCATTGTGAAGAAATTTGTGTCAATGCCAATCAAAACCAGCACACTTAGGTCAAAGGCAATAGTGTCATAATCTCCTATGCAAGAGGAAATTTGGGAACTCTGGTGTTGAAGTTCTGAAGTCCTTATCACTCTGCTTCTCCTCTGTAGAAGCTGTCAGTGTGCTCTTCAAGTGCTGACTTGGCACATCCACATACACCTCCCACCCTCAACTTTGACTGCATTATTATAGAAATGCTTCAGGCACTGGGGCATTTCCCTGTGTGTATTGAAAACAGCATTATTGGTCTTGTTCGTCACTGACCGAGGACCCAGGAAAGTACAAGGAGAAAGACAATTCAGCAAGGAGAAGGTGCAGAAATGCCTCTAGTTTGAAGGTGAGTCTCCATGTGCAGCTCACTGGCAGCACAGTGATCCTTGCCATTGTCCACAGCTCCTTGAAGGCCCATAAATCTGTGAACAGGGTGTCCTACTTTTACTGACCTTTCTCGTGTAGCGTGTGACCTGTACATACTGCCTATGTCTGGGTTGCTTCAAAGAGCTGTTGGACTGCAGCTCTCCTTCTGGTGCCTCAGAGCACCAAGTTAATTATAAGCCTGAGCAGCTATTCCTGGTTCCAGGAGCTAGTTACACAAATGCCTTTCTTATTGGCAAAAGTGACACATATTCATAATTGAAAAGCAGAAACAGTTAGAATATTGTCTTGTGTCTCTGCTACTGCAGTATGATTCATAAATAACAATAATAGGGACTGGGCTGGAGGATAGAAGGTGAGCAGGAGTCTTTTGGAACTAGCTCTAATAAGGATAAAAATGAAATGTTGTGGTCTTCTATGATGTTATAATTGGCTGGTGCAATTACACTTTGTTTACCTTATGGTAATGGAATTTATTTTCACAGGTACACTTTGAGTATCATAAATGTTAAATGCACTGCAGAAGAGACCCTGACTACACTGATATATTTCCCTTGGACCTCTGTGGGCTCAGGAAGAATAGGGTTACATGCAAACGACTCCTGACAGGTTATGTGGCATTGATTTGCAAAAGGGGATGCTCTTTCATTTTCTGAGTGTAATTACAGAATCTCGCTGTTTTCTTTCTCTGTTATTGATGGCTGAAGGGCTTTCATAGCCGTGAATTTCATCTCAGGAGAACTGTGATCTCTACCTTTCTAAATTGTGGTGACATGTTGCCATCGTCATTTGTACTAACGGTTTATACAGGTGGCAAGGAATCACTGCATGAATAAGAAAAGAAATGCATCTTCATTTTATTAATGAGAGCAGAAAAGGAGCTCATCTGGCTCCAGATTTATAGCTCTGAAGACTGAGGAACTTCAGGGATTTTTAGTTCAAGTGGTGGAAATTAAAGTTACTTTATACTGTCCTAGCAAACATATTCCCTACAAGGAAAGCTCATGTTAGCCCATTGGTCATTTGCACCAACTAATACTAATACTAGTAATGTGGACAATTATCTCTAGCAC
Organism: Donacobius atricapilla; assembly: GCA_013397315.1. Classification (NCBI taxonomy): domain Eukaryota; kingdom Metazoa; phylum Chordata; class Aves; order Passeriformes; family Mimidae; genus Donacobius; species Donacobius atricapilla. The sequence continues at coordinate 662,025 of WBMY01011685.1, forward strand.
TTGGAATTATCTTTGATCTGGAAAGGCTGAGTCCAAACTTAGAGGAGGTTAAGAACTGAGATGTGAACATAATTTTTTTATAATATGCTCTCTGCAGTTTGAAATGAATGTGGGCTTTTGTGAAAAAGAGAGAACAATTTTTTAGTTTGGGAATTTCAAAAATTTTCAGATAAGTGCTTTGTTTTTTTTCTAGCAGCATCTGAGCATGAATAACTCAGGTACTTCTGTCTTCCTTGGGCTGCTTCAGCCCAAAGACCTACTGGAGAGGCTGAGTGACTTGACACCTGAACTCCTTTCCCCACCAGGCAGTGACAGGAGCTGACAAGGAAAAGGCGACATGAGTACTCCAGGTTCTTGCTGCAACATCCTTCTGCAAGGCAAGAGAAAAGGCTCTTTGACTGATAAAATCTGCATCCCCTTTGGTAGGTGAGCACAGTAAATGTGATAAGATAAATAAAAATAAATCAATGTACATCAAGTCAGCACCTTGCTGCTGCTGGCCAAGCCCTCCTACAGAGCCGCAGGAGCCCTTCTCCTGCTGGTTTGTCTTATTTGCACACAGGTCACCTCACACTGTGATGTGGTACAAAGTCATCTGGGGCTGCAGTCGGCAAATTCAGCCTGGAGATGGCTGAAGGCCAATGAGGGACTGGGTTGAAATCAGACCTCTGCTTGGTTACAGTTTAGGAGATGATCGTGCTGATTCTGGGCTGACAAAAAATGCGCAATCCCCTGTGCACTTCTTCCCTTCTAATCCCCTGTGAGCTGAGCAAGTGGTTCCCAGACAGGCTTCAGAGTGAGAAAAAAATAGCAATGTTTTGAAGAGCTCTTAAAGAGTTTTATTTTTTACATTCCTTGCAAGCTACTGCTGTGCTTATTTGCCTATCAATTCATTTTCTCTTTGCTGGTACATTTACTCTATATTTAGCACATTTTAAGAGGACAACTAGATTGTACAGACAGAAAATCACACAGTAGGGTCTTATTTACTATACTGTAATAACTGTGTTCATAAATCCAACCTCTCTCTGGAAAACTCATATACCTGTCTTTTCTTTCTCCCCTTTGATTCCTGTCCTTGCCTGTCTCTCTGCTGACAGCAGGCAGTTGGAGTTGCACTCAGTATCTCTGAATATTATGGTCCATTTACTTAAATATGGATGCTGATAATAAACTTGAGGCATCCAATTTTGACTCTTTTGTCTTACTTACACTTTTGTGGTGGTCTGTTGTTGATACATTTACAGTGAAAGACATTTCTGTGATATTAAGATTTATACCAGGCAGGAAAGCTGAGAGTGGATGTTTATCTGAAATGCAGTTTCCTTGGTTATCTGGGTTTTGAAGAGGTCTTTAAATGTTAAAATGCACTTAGACTAGCAGGTGATGATGTATTGAAAGCTTCTGCTAAAAAAGTATTTCATACGATGTTTTTAAGGACATACATCTGATTTTAACTTTTGTAATTTATAGCACTGCCGTTTTATAAAAATGGTAATAAAATCTACATTGTATAATTAAAAATTAAGTGGCACAATATAACAATATGCAATTTATTCAAATATCTGTTAGATGTATTTAAAAAAGTCACTAAACAGCCTGACATAAATTAAAATTAAGAAATAAGAAAATCAAACATTTTTGTTGGACTCAAACTTCTTGTAACTAGAGTAAATTATGAGGCAGAGGGAACTCATAGAATGGTTTGAATTGGGTTCCACACAATAGACTGAGTAAAACTTCATCCAGTTCCAACCTCCCACTAGATTAAGGTGCTCAGAGCTCCATCCAACCTGGCCTTGAGCATTTCCTGGGATGGGACAGCCACAGCATCTCTGGGCAATGTGTTCCAGTGTCTCACCACCCTCATGATAAAGAGTTTCTTCCTAATATCCAATCTAAACCGATCCTTATTCAGTTGAAAGCTATTTCTGTCTTGTCCTGTCACTACAGGCCCTTGCAAAAAGTCCCTCTCAAGCTCCATTATAGCCCCTTTAGGCACTAAAAGGTGTTATAAAGTCTCTTGGAGACTTCTCCATGCTGATCAACCCAACTCCCTCAGCATTTCCTCACAGAAGAGGTTCTACAGTCCTGTTGAGCATCTTAATGGCCTCTTGTAGACTCATTCAGTTCCAGATGGGCCAGACTGAAAGAACCCGAGAATAGGATTTCGTAATAAAGTTCTGTCACTGGTCTTGAATGAGAAGTCCTACACTATTTTGTAGGTAGGCTGTGGAGCTGTAGGCTCACAGCTGTTCTAAAAACTTTCTATAATTTCTCGTCTGTATGCAGGAAAAAGCTTGGAAGTAGAGTGGTACAGTTATTCATGGTAGATGCTGAATATTGCCTTATTTCTCAAGATTTTTTGTGAACATGTTTCTATGTATTGAAGATCAAACAGTCATAGCTCTGCTTTCTACTTGAGTAGCTCCATCTTTGTTATCCTACTCTTAAAAAAATAAAACCAGAGTATATCAGCCCAATGGTGTGAAGAGAAGCTGGTGAAGGAGCTGGGAACTGCTCTGTACCATCCTTTGAGAAAGCCAAAGCCTGTTTGTCTTTGCCATGGAGTATTAAATGTGTAGCTGCTTTGGGGTAACTATTACATGTGAGATGCATCTATTCCTGAGGCTCAAGAGGGATAAGGTACCTAAACCCATTAAACTAATTTGAAAACATCAGTCAAAAAAATTGCATATTGTTTCACTATTAGCACTTGTGTAGAGTAAGTATTTCTCCTAGGTTTTTCTTGGAATAGCAGTGGTTGTTAAGCAGCTACTTACTTTTGCATGCTGCAGGGAGGCAAAACCATGTTCTTTTAATAATATTCTGTGTATGTAAATGTGCTCACTGCCATGTAAATATTTTGATCATTCTATTAACCAACCAATAAATACACAAAAAAGAGGTGGGGAACTGAGGTTGTATTTTTTTTACCAACCTCTAAGATAATCTGTTTCATAAGGATGCATGTAAAAAGGTAGGCACAACTTTCAGTATCTTTCAGGTCCATCACCTGCTATTTTCCTTTGGTGATTTCACCACACTTAGGGAGATAGATTGGTATATCAGAAAATTATCTACACATAATTTATCATATTTGGGCTCCAGTGACAACAGACTATCTGCTTTGGAAGAACCTGGGGTTAGCACAGTAAGGAAAAGAAATAACTCCTTACCCTAAGGGCTTAGTTCTTCCCATGCAGCACAGAGGGCAGCTGAAAGCTGTGTGGGGAAACTAAACTGCTGAAGCATTTTGTGTTTAACGTGGCATGAGAATACGGATGAGATGAGTTGCTCTTCCCCACTGCCAACCCTTGAACTTAAGACAGAAAGAAATCCTGATGGGATTATTTCAAAAAGTTCCCCTGAAGAAAGTGGAGAGGTTACAGAAACAAAATCTATTATCCATCATCCCGTCATTAACAAAGTGGAAGAATGGGCAGAAGAATTGTTGGCCTAAACTTGAGACGTCAAGAAATAGGTAAGAAAAATAGACTGGGGAAATATTCCCTGGGAAGGGGAAGGGATTGGATAGTACTGCTAGCCCTCTTCATCTCTCATTTTTAGGAGTCTATTATGTTATTTTGTAGAGTGAAGAGTGGTTGAAATGATTAATGGACTGCAGGGCTTGACGTGCAAAGCAGGCGGCCAAACGAGTGAATGTGTGCAGCGAGCTCAGCTGCAGGGAGGGATTCCTGAGTGCTGCTGGCTGGGCAGGCAGGGGTGCTGCACCCTGCAATTTAAGGAGGTGTAATTAACTGAAACAAAACAACAATTACCCAAGAAAATCTTTCAAAACAGCCTTTTATTGTGCCTACCTGTGATCTCTGCCAGGAGTGACAGCTCGCTCTGTGCCACTCAGCTGCAGTGCTGGCATCCATGGCTTGCTCACTCTCTCCCAATCTGTGCCATCCCTCAGCACAGCTCAGGGCATCTGCTCTGCTCCCCAGTCTGGCTCTGCAGCCCCCTTTACCACATCATGGGCTGTTGCTCACTAACCCCCAGAAAAGCTGGAAGTGTTTTGCAACCCATACTGTGTTTAAATGACAAGGCACCATAGGTCAAAGGCAAAAAACATCACAGATGAAAAGAATAAACTGGATTAGACAGAGAAGCTGCATAATATTAATTTCAGAAAAGTCTCTGCAGGTATGAGGGCTCTGCTGACACCAGCCCTGGAGGAACCAGCTGGGGTAGAAGGACTCCTCCTCACAACCATCCCCTTCTACCTGGCGAGCCAGACCAGCTGCCAATTCAGCTGCAGACTTGGAGCAGGAATTGAGAGCAGCAGATGTTGCAGCCTGCTGAAAGCTTGCTGGTGCCTGAGTGTTTGAACTCCTAGAGAAGAGCTCTTGTGGAGAAGGCCACTGGCTGACTGCAGGATTGCAGCATGCCATAATTTTGGATGATTTCAGTGTTTTACTGTGAAACTTCCTCATGGAGTAAAATGTATCAGGATCTTCCTAGCGCTTTGTAAAACCATTCAATCAAAGTTGGTCCTGCCTCTCCACTACCTTGCTGGAGTCTTGTGGAAGTGCTGCAGTGTTGTTGGTAGTGGCTTTGTCCTGTGCTGTTTTGGAAAAGTGATGGGACTTTTTATATGTGTAGTTAGATTTGAGTCTATTTGATCCCTAAGCAAAGGAGAGAGGAAATGATATTGTATGAGCGCGTTCTGTCTACGGAGAGGGAATATATTTTTTTAAAAAATGAAAGAGAGCATTATCTGGCTTTTCCACTTTTATCCTGACACAATCATGTTCCATAAGCTCTTAGATATGAAATAAAACTCGTGCAGTTTACTCTTGCTTTAGGCCCACATTCTGTCCAAATAAATCTCACAGATTGTGAAACCACAAAAACTGCTCCACTGTGTCAGACCAGAGGCTCAGCTGCTCCAGCACTGCCCTTTAACACTGCCCCATTATAGCTTATGGAAAGGTTTCTTATTCTCACAGTGGGTGTCCACAATGGCATAATGCTGTTTTACTTTTTACCTTCTGCCTTATGCTGCTAATTTTTAATAGTCTGTTTGTCATTCTGGCTGCTGCTGAAGACTGAGGTGAAGTTTTCAGAAAACAATCTAGTGTGAGGCACTGCTGGTTATGTAAAGTTGTTCCTCACTGTGTTCATTGCTTGGCACTTGTTAACTCTTAATTTTGTCTGTGCTCCCTGTGGCTGGCTTTGGTTGATTGCAGGTTCTGTGAGATGGGCACCAAGCAGGGTGCTGGACCTGCCTGTGATGCTGCATGATGGCAACTAAATTATTTGGTTTTTTCTTATTCTCTATTTGCTGATGAGACTAATTAACTTCATAGAAAACATGATCAAATAATATTTTAATGTCATTGTAAATCTGTTTTATTCTTCTTTCTAAAAGCTGTGATGTTCATGTCCAAGATAAATGAGTATGGTGTTTTATTATGCATAGTAAAAGATGTGATGGAGATTGTGACTGTTGTGTAATATTAATATAAATAAGGTCAGGTGTACATAGCTTGGCTGATGCTCCTGCTTTACTTCTGCGTCTTTTTTATTTTATGTCCTTAGGCCTCATAGTTATTCAGTGATTTTTTTTTTTATTAAATTATTTATTGTAGCCAGATGATTGATGTTGTTTCACTTTGGTTCTTTGCAGCTTCCCAATTCTTTAGTTGTCAAAATGACAAGCACTCAGTGATTAATTAAAATCTCAATTTTGCTCTGTTATTGTTCATCTTCAGTCAAATATAAATTCTTATGTATTCCAGAAAATAATAAATATTCCCCAAATGCAGGTTTCTAAACTTTAGATCAAGGATTTTTTCATTATTAATTTTTTATTATATTTAATTTTTTATATATGCACACATGTACATATAAAAAAAATTCTTTTGAAAAATGTTGAATTGAAAACTTTATATAAGAAACCTGCCAGTGTGGCTTGATGTTGGATAGTAACCTCTGTAAACTTCCTCATAGATATGTCTTTTTTTCTGAGAAAGATGAGACAAATTAAGAGGAGGTCCTTGTCAGGGCTGACAAAACCCCCTCATTCTAACTGGCATTAATTGTAGTGCTTCTTTTTGGTGTTAGGGACATATAGCATGCATTTCTCTCAGCTATATTGAAGTGTTTGGTGTTGAAAGATATATCTGAATTATTTACCGTAAGATCTCTTTATAGTTGATAGAAAGAAATAAGCACTCTCAAAAGTGCATTTTGCTTCGTATTGAAGGAGACATCTAGCATGGGGTGCTGAAGTGCATGCATCTTATTGCCTGCTAGGAATGAAACAAGCCTTGACATTAGGTCAGATAGTTCCCACTCAGAGATACTGGGTCCTGGGCTAAGGTGACTGTTCTATTTTGTATAGCTGGAGGCAGAGAAAGCAGTGTCTCCCAGTTCCTGCACTGGGCCTGGGGAAGGCTTCTGCTGCCCTACCCCGTTATTTGCAAAAGCTTGGTGGCAGTGGGAGCTGCTGGGAACGGCAGAACAGATTCCTTTGAATGAAGTCAAACCATTCAATGTGCAGAAACACACCAGCCCAAGCTGGTCCAGCCTTTGCAGTGATGGGGAGGGACTCTGCACAGAGCTTTCTGTGGGTGTTGGTGGGAAAATATGGTGATAGCAAAGTGACCACAGGCACTGAGTGTTCTCCATGGGTGGGCTACTTGACCAGCATGCCAATCAGGCTTTACCCTTGGAAGAGTCACTCCTAATTCCTCTTGGGAAGAGCTCATGGGTTGGCTGGAAATGATTTGAGGTATGTTTGGCTTTCTGGAATTGCTTTCACAGACCAATTTCTTTTTCATAGGGTCTCATGTGAGAATAAACTCATTAGCTTTCTGGTAGGATTCCCCGAATGGCTGACTCATGAATTCTTCTAAGGTTTCAAATTTTCATGTACATAGTACATCAGATTTTGCTGGTAAACTGAATTTAGCCTTCTTTTCAGTCTTTGTTTAGATTTTTATCTAATTTATGCTTGTGCTTCTCATTTCTTGCTTCCTCTGCTTAAGATGTGATCAACTGCACCTGAAGTTACAGCTTCTCGGCCTGCTAGAAAAAGAAATGAATTGGCCCCAGTAAATTACTAAGCTAAAATTCATATAATAATACTTTTGCTGATTGGTTATAGTCCTCCATTATGGAAAACTCAATAAAATCTTAATTAGAAAAAGCAAACCAAAAAAATCCAGATAAGAAAAAAGCAAGTAAAACCATTTTTAAAACATCCTGAAGTTCCCTACTCTTTATCAGTTCCTTTGATGGTATTAAATAGATACTTACATTGCTTTGGAACTCTACAAATGTCATTGCTGAGCTACTGATTCTGCTGGAAGGACGAGGATCAGATGATGAAAATGCAAGGTATGAAAGAGTGTGTCCACTGCCAAAGTGAATACCTGTGCATATTCCTTAAAAGATTTCTGCATATGTGATTTCAAATTTTTTGCCAGCCACTCTCATGCGTTCCAGAAGTATTGTTATACATGGAATGACCTTTTCATGTAGTTTCAGTTGTAGAGTGTAAAGAAACCTCCCCACCATTCTGCATCGTGAATGTGCACAACAGAAAGGGATGACGAGATTTCTTCCTCTTATAAAACCTGTTTGACTGTATTGAACCCTAAAGAATGAGAGACAGCAAGAAGGTAAATTTGACAAGTTCCTCCCACCCCTTTTTTTTTGCCAGAAGAATTAATTGCATGTTTCCTATGAAGCAAAGAACAGTAGGGTTTTATAGTGCATTTCTTGTTGTTTTGTTACACTGCCACTAAAAATACAGAATTTTCTGCAGGTATATGTATGTGGTGTTAAGCATTTCTTCACAGAAATTTGAACAAATGCTCAAAGCTCAGATGAAGAAGCAGTTTAGATGTCATGAGACTCAGAGTGGCAACTGACTAAGGAGCAAGGCTTCACTACAGACCAGTTTAGGGGCTATCCTCTCTCCATGATGCCATGGAACAGATTATTTTGCTTAGATAAACCCAGTTTAACACTCATGTTACTTTCCAACCCATATAGCAAGATTTCTACTTTGAAACTACTTTTTGGGACCATCTTTGAGCTGGGAGACCTCCTGGGTGATGGCCAGGTATTGTTGGGTGATAACAGTTGGCAAAGGCCATACCAAGGACAGCAATGACACTTGACATGTCTGGATGATCACATGACGGTGCTTGAACCTGTTCACTTAGATTTCTTTCTTTTTTCTTTCATTTTTATCTCTTCTTTCCTCCTGTATGGCAGACATCATGTCATATGGATTAAATGGGAAAAAGCTAGGAAAGCAAGGTAGGGATGGCTAAAGTGGGGGACACTGGGACAGCTAAGCCAACTAATGAAATCCAGCAAAGGGGTTGGTATCCCTCCAGGGTCAATATGATGTCCTGTATTGTTTAACTAATTCCTCAGTGACTTGGATGAGGGGGTAGAGACCCTTCACAGGAGGTTCACTGATGATGTAAAACTGGAAGAAGTGGCTGCTGTGCTACCATTCAGTAGGACCTCTGAACTTCTTTAATTGTGCAAAACATCTGCTCAGACATGGAAAGAAATGCTTTTTGTAACACTGTAGGCAACTCAACAAATTATGAAATGATAAAGTGTTTTAATTGTTTTCTGAATGTAGGAAGCTGAGTTCTATAATTAATATGCTTTGATTTAAAATATTTCAATATAATTATTTGTTTAATGATGCATCCATGTACATTAATCCCTTAAACTTCTTTGTTCAGTTATGGTTTTACTTTTTTTTTCCCCCAGATGTGTCTCAGGCCATTCTTTACGAAGTCTACAGTTTATTTGTCTGCTTTCCACAGGACTTCATTCATAGTCATAGAATTTCAATTTGACTTTAGGCTGGTCTTGACAGTGATGTTAGTGAGTCCTTTGTCTCAGTGAGTAGTGATTTAAAGGATTTAAACTCAGTCTGTTTGCTGTCTTTATGAAAATTTGAAGCTGGATGTAGCTAAAAAACACTTTTGTGCCTTCCCACCTGCTGCTGTGCCTTTTTGCAACAAATGAGGTTGCCTTGTCTTTTAAAACATATGTGCTTTACCTTTATTAAAGATAATGGGAATTTTCCCCATATGCCAGTGGAGTATATCTGTCAAACTTGAATGCAAAGAACATGTAATTCTTCCCTGTAGGTGGGATCAGAATATTGTTACTGTACTTTCAATAATATGTTACAAAATATTTAGATCAAAATAGTTAAATACTATCAGATTCAGCATGATGTTTGGAGGTATTGTTTGTCTCTTCCACAATCAATAAGGCTGAGGTCTTCAAAAAATTGTTACATTCAAAAAATAATCATCCTTATGCACAAACAAAAATTGCATGAAATTTCCTAAGTCTAACAGTCCCAATGCTGGGGATGTTTGATTTTTTAAAGTGTATTTTTGCTTTAAATGGGTCATTTTATATGTAATGTTTGGATATTTTCAAAGATTGAAGAACATTGTTGCATAGAACTTTTTATCAGAAATGTTTGAATTACAAGCCTTCAACACTGCTTAATTTTTCCACCTGAGCTAGAAGGTTAGCTAAGCTTGTTTGTTATTTCACATTCTGTGCCCCATCCCTGGAAGGGTTCAAGGTTAAGTTGGAGGGGGCTCTTTAGCGACCTGATCTGGTGGAAGGTGTCCCTGCCCATGGCAGGGGAATTGGAGCTAGATGGACTTTAGGGTGCCCTCCAACCCAAACCATTCTGTGATTCTAGGATTCTGAGCAGATGCAAAAATGCAGGGAAAATATGATTCCCATATCTTGAAATTTCTTCTGTGAGTTGAAGATTATTTGGAAACCAAAAGGAAGATTTTCTGTGTGCTGACTTCAGGAGCTTTGCAGAGAGCTTGGTTTGGCCATCCCTTGCCTCTCCCGGGAGAGGGATGCAAGGACTGAATCATGACTCTTCTGTGCTGCATGTTATGAAGGCAATGGTGTTCAAACTGTTATCACAATTAACGTCAATGACAAAAAGGAAGAAAAAAGAAAGGCTTGCTTTGAGTACATTTAGAAATTTCTGATTCTCTGACCTTGATGAAATCCTGCTCAGGTTTGTGAAAACCCTAGCTAAAGCAATCCAAGCAGCCTCTCAGTATATTTTGAGAATGTGTGGAGGTGAATTAAGTTTGGAAGACTGGAAAAAGGGCAAACATAAGATAAATTTAAAAAAAAAAAGTCAAAAGGGAAGGTTATAGAATGATGGGCCAATTCTTTTTGTTGGAACATGCTAGATAAAGAAATCCAACAGTACTTTTGTAGGGCACCTAAAAGAACACCAGATGAGTAAGTAGTAAATTTGTTGGCAGTATGCAGCGAGTGTTAAATAATTTGTCAGGATTGAATCACATCAGATCAATCCAAAATCTTTTTATGTGAAATAACATGCCTTAAGGATATAGACATGGTATAGTTAGGCTTTGTTTAGGGTCTCACATAACACAGGCAAGTTGGGGTTACTGTAGAGCGGGGACAAAGGTGTCTGGTGATGTTGCATTCAGAGCAGTTGCCAGAGCTTCACTGCCAAACTGCTATGATGAATTGAGGATCTAGCCTAGGCTTAGTATGTTCAATGTTTTCATTATAATCCCATACCAGGTCTCTAGAATATGCTTATTAAACCAGGAAGTGAAATGTATCTGAAAGAGGCAGTAAACAGATTGAAAGATAATAATTAATTCAGAGTTATCACAACAATTAAGAGAAATAGTGTTGAAAACAACACAGAATTTAATTAAAACAAATGCATGTTTCTGCACTTAGGTGGGGAAAAACAGCTGAGAAAATACAATAAGAAAAACAGAGATAAGAAAGATAACAGTCTTGCAAAGAAGTATTTGGACATTACAGTGGGTCACAAAATGAATGTAGGTTAAGAATATTATGCTGTTTGTGTTGGTTTTGCCTTGTAAGGTTTGGGTAGCTGACAGCAGAGGGGCTACAGGGGTGACTTTTGTGAGAAGCTGTCAGAAGGTTGCACCTCTGGGATAACAAATTTTAGAAGGGTGAAAAAACCTATGCAACTATAGCTGGAGAGAGGATTGAGAATATGCGAGAGCAACAGCTCTGCAGGCACTAGGTCAGTAAAGGAGAGTCAGGGGTGCCCCGGGTGCTGCCCTGCAGCTCCTGGTGGAGCACATGGGGGGGCAGCTGTGCCCCTGCACCCATGGAGGCCCATAGGGGAGCAGAGATCATCCAGCAGCCCAAAGAGGGCTGTGACCCTCTGGGAAGCCCATGCAGGAAGAGGCAGGACTTGTGGCTCCAGGGAGAAAGGTGCTCATGCTGCAGCTGACCTGCTGGCAGGACTTGTGATCCTCTGGGGTACCCACACTGGAGCAGCCTGTCCCTGAAGGAACTGCAGCCTGTGGAGGGAGCCATGGCAGAGCAGTCTGTGCAGAGCTGTAGCCATGGAAAGGACTCAGATGGAGGAGTTCATAGAGGACTGACTTCCTGGGGAGGGACTCCACACTGGAGCAGAGGAAGACTGTGAGCAGTCCTCCCCCTGAGGAGGAAGGAGCAGCAGAGAAAACGTGTGATGAACTCACCACCCCCCATTCCCCATCCCCCTGCAATGCTAGGAGGAATGTGTAGAGGAATGGGGAGTGAAGCTGAGCCAGAGAAGAAGGGAGCAGTGGTGGGAATGTGTTTTAAGATTTAGTTTTATTTCTCATTATCCTATTTTGATTTGATTGGTATATAAATTAACCTGATTTCCCCAAGTGGGCTCTGTTTTGCCCATGACAGTCACTGGTGAGTGATTTCTCTCTGCCCTTATCTAAAGCCACAAGACTTTTATTATATTTTCTCTCCTCAGCCCAGCTGAGGAGGGCAATGGCAGAATGGCTTTGGTGGGTACCTGGCATCCAGCCAGGGTCAGCCCACCACGCTGCTGCATGGAGGTCAAACAACACACTGGGATTTATAAACAGCAGCATAGTCCATAAAATTTGCAATATAATTATTCTTCACAACATTGTTATGGTTTCTTAGAAGTGAACCAGGTGGAGGGAGTACAGAGGCATGTTATGAGGAAAGCCTGGGAACCTACAAAGGATGGGGTGTTTGGTGTCCTTACAACACACAAGATAGAAAGGAGACATTATGTCAATATATAAATACATAAAAAAAAAGCTGCAAAAAGAATGTCTCCCATGGCCGTGAAGAGTAAGGCAAGAAATAAATCTCAAGCTGCAGATAATTTTACTTAGAATTTTAGGTATGGTAAAGGTACTCCTTTTCTCATAGTAGGAATTGGTAGGCATTGTGGTTGCTCAGGTATGTTTCACAATGCTCATCACTTAGAGGTATTAAAGAACAGGCTCAGCAAGGAGGGATAAGATAGTTTAGGAATATGATGTCTAGAGTAATTCTTCATTATAGGAAGATAAATGAACTAGATAATCAGTTCAAGTGTGTTTTAACCAGTCTATCTTGGTGTAATTTTGTTGTCTGTCTAGACCAGGTACAGGGGAAAAAACTGTAACAGCAAACTCTCTCCTTTTTTTTCTTATCTGCACCATTCCCTCTTCCCTGCAGGTCTCTGGCAGGTCCAGAGAGGATGAGCACAGTTGCAATGGCTCCTTTATCATAGTGATGAGTAACATTTTAAAGTAATAACAGTAATTATAAATATATGTATAACTTTATATATAGAAAGCACCACTCTGGGCTTCTGTATTGAGCTGCTGGAGGGTCAGAAGGCTAAACAGAGGGATCTGGATAGGCTGGATTGATGGATCAAGGCCAATGATGTGAGGTTCAAACCGGCTAAGTGCTGGGTCCTGCACTTGGGTCACAACAACCCCTGCAGTACCACGGGCTGGGACAGAGTGGCTGGGAAGCTGCTCAGTGGGAAAGGACCTGGGAGTGCTGGTGACAGCAGATGAACAGGAGCCAGGTGTGCCCAGGTGGGCAAGAAGACCAACAGCACTTGGGTCATGTTAGCAATAGTTCTGGTCAGTGAGACCAGGACAGTGAGTGTCCATCTGTGCTGGACACTGGTGAAGTTGCAGCTCAAACCCTGTGGTCAGTTTTGGACCCTTCTCAGCAATGAAGACACTGAGATGATGGAATGTGTCCAGAGAAGGGCAGCAGAGCTGGTGAAGGGTCTAGAACACGAGTCTCATGAGGAGCAACTGAGGGAATTAGGGGTGTTTAGCCTGGAGAAATGAGGCTCAGGGGGGATATTATCACTCTCAACAACTCTGAGAAAGGAGGTTGTAACTAGGTTGGTGTTGTTCTCTTCTCCCAGATAACAAGCTATAGGATGAGAGGAAATAACCTCAAGTTGTGTCAAGGGAGGTTTAGATTGGATCTTAAAAAACATTTCCTTACTGAAAGTGTTGCCAAGTGCTGGAAAAGGCTGCCCAGGGAAGTGTTGGAGTCACCATCCCTGGAGGTGTTAAAGGATGTGTCAATGTGGCACTTACAGACATGGTTCACTGATGGGCTTGTCAGGGCTGGGTTAATGGTTGAACTTGATGATCTTAAAGGCTTCTTCTAACCTAAGCAATTCTAAGGTTCTATATTTGCTCTTGGTCCATGGTCAATGAAGCAAACAGTTTATTCAGACACCTATATAAATGTTCTGACTCCTAAAGGTTGAACAGCTATGACTTCTACTGAAATTACTTCTGCAGAAACCTTTAATGGTCTTTAAAAGGATAAATTATTTTTATTTAAGCATTGCTTACGTTCAAATCAGAGCTGACATTTTGAAAAGTCAATGTACAATGAAATGCCAGAAAAATATTTGTTAGACTTCTTGTCATTTGTGGTCATGCTACCCCTCCTTTTTTTGTAAAAACAGGAAGATATTAACCTCATGTATGTCTGCTGTCAATGTAAGAACTGCTGTTCCCTAGTGATCTTCAAAGTAAAAATACCTGGAATAAACATGAGAGCTGTACTATATCATAAAGAGTCATGATTCTTCCTTTAGCACAGACTTTAAGAAAAACAAACAAACTGCAAACAAAGACCATGACAGCCTTTCTTCCTGATATCTGTACAGTGTATTGGTGGATCTTTCTTTTGATGCTGTAATAGTAAATAACAGATTTTGCTGTGTGCTTGGAAAACTTCAAAGCTTCCTGATGCTTTCAATTTTATTAAAATGTTCCACAGCCAGGTTTGTTCAATATGTTTTTTGAATTTCATTGGCAATATCACTCACTATCTGTGCTTTGAAATGTTAGTGGGTTTTTTGTTTGTTTGTTTGCTTGTTTGTTTTTGCTGTTGGTTGCTTGTTTTCATTTGGTTATTTGACCATACTACTGCCATTAACAGCCAAATAAACTATGAGAGAGAAAACAATAAACCTTGCAAGGCATTGGTATTGCTCTGAAATAATTACTGCAGTTCCAGTGCAGGAGCACTGGTGGCCACACGGATCCTTCAAAGGTGAGTGGTTGGCAGCTGGATAATAAACTGAATTAGTCTCTGTTTAGACCTCTGATGCAGAGGGTGAAATGGGCTTGTTATTTCCCTTTAATCGTGTGTATGAGGGCCAGACATAGCTGAATTTTTTGCACATAGCAGATTGCAGCGACTGCTGCCTAGCTATGGGTGGGATCTGCAGTTATGATTTGGCATCTCTTTTCCCTAGTGGATGGTGGAGTACAGTGAATATAAATGTCTTTTTCACCATGCGGAGCTACAAAGTGTTCCCAGCACTGGCTGGGGAATGAGTACAGAGATGAGAGGCTCTGTGGTGGGACTGCAGCTAAAGAAGGACTATAAGGTTCCTCAGAAATCTGCTGCTGCTGTCTGCCCTTTCCTTCACTGTGGATGCCACAGTTTTCTGGGTAATAGAAGACACCATCTGACATAATTCTGAAGTATTTTCATAGTAATTGTTCCCATATGTTGGTAAGCAAGAGTGAATTGTCAGAACTGTTTTAGGTACTACTTTTTTTTTTTTTTTTGCAATTATGACTTACTAATTCAAGTAGGCCGAAGGGTCAATGACAGTTTTACAAGTCCTTATGCTTTACATGGAATGTTTTTTCCTTTTCCAGCTGTTGCTGAAAGCTTAAAATTATGGAAATATTTGTTTAGGGCAGACTTACATCACAAAGATTTTTGTGGGCTTGGACTAGCAATTTGTAATTTTGGAAATTCTTTTAAGGATGAGCCTGAATTCCCAGACTTATAATTATTTTTTTTATTTGGACTCATCATTAAGGTTATTTCCACTTCTCTTTTTATTCTCTCATGAAAGGACAGAATATCTAAAAAAAAATTTAAAAAAAGGCAAATTCAGATGAGAATAAGAGAAAAAATTGCCACTCTTCCCTTCTTCCACACTTCCTTCTATGAGGGGGATATGTCTCTGAAAGTCTGCAAAGATTTTTGGGAGCAAAAGAGCTATTGGAAATCTACTTTGGCTCCAGTGTTCCACTCTTTCTACAAACCTCTTGCTATGGTGATGTCCAGGCTGTCCTTCTGCTGTGTATATCATATGTAAGTTCTTCAAACAAAAGCATCTCATCCAGTCCACAGATGTGTTACTGGTACATGCTTAATGTGATTCTTCAACCTGCTTGTTGTTTCTCATATCTCAGGAATAAAGATATTTGTTGAAATGTAAAGGTGGTTATTTCAAAATGGGTAAAAAAAGGGAACAGACAAGCAACACAGCATTTGAGGGTAGAACTCCTAGGATTTTAAGAGATAGATAACAAGTACATCTAGAGTACAAGCTCTTACTACCAACATTTCTGGAAAGAAAAACATAAGCTCATGCTTGACTCTAACTCCAAGGGATTAGGCTGAGATCTTTATGGAAGTAGATTATTTTTATCTTTTCTTAAAGTTTTCTCTGAAGCATCTTGTGATGGTCATAAATAGGGATAAGATATTGTAATAGATCAACATGAGCTGAGGTGACTTTTATGGGTTATGCAGTCCTTCCTGTCACTACGGCTGATCATAGAAAAAGAAAACTGAAAGAAGCCCTTAGGTACCTCTACTCTCCCTTATACAATTTTGCTGCAAAATGTCTTCATAGTAAAGAAATAGTGTTCTGTTTTTCTCTCTCTTTTGCAGACAATTACATCTTCTATCTAGAAATGTTTTCTAAAATATCCCAAAGTGTTGGTATCCAACATGGAGATGACCAGTGGGCACTGTTTTACAAGTGCAGAAGAAAACTGATTTGGAGTCAAATGGAGTTTTCCAGACACTATCTTTTCTATTTAACAGGTGATGTGAGTACTGATTGTTGCTGCTGACGGTGATGTGAAGGCATGGAAGATGTAGAGCTGTCCCCCTGCTGCTGAGAAAGTACTGGGAGCAGAACCTGGTCCTTGGAGAGCCCGAAGGGCGAAGAAATGAAAAGGTTTGAAAAGGTTATCATCCCCAAATTCCTTGGCTATCTTGTAAACTTTTGAAAAGTTCAGAGTGAGGAGTCTAAGGGAGAGGAACGTATGGACTCACAGGGTCAAAAGCACCAACCATAGTGGGCACAGAAAACTACCCGGACAAATCACTGCTTCGTGCAGGCCCTTGCCTCACCTCCTCAGAGGTTTCTGTCAACTACCATCAGTACCTGGTTATCAGCAAAAGCCTTGCTCTGTCCTCCTCACAAGCTGCTTATCACCAGAGGTGGGAGCTGCATATACATATTCCAGTCCTTCCCCCACAAATACTGGTCATTAAATGTGACAGGCTTCTGAAGAAGTATTGTTACATGTAAATAAAATATAGTTGCTAAGAGACACTATGATTAACATGCTGACAATACAACCTTCTTTGATTGTTTGGGCACCAATTGTCTGCTTCTGTAATCAGTGAGGAAATAATGTTTTGGAGGAGATTTGTCAGGCTGAGAACACTAGGGGTTTTTTAGTTTCTTTTATAATTGAATTACAGTCTAGTGTTTCCATAAAGAAAAAAAAAA
>WBMY01011685.1:685320-723956 GCA_013397315.1 Donacobius atricapilla
AAAAATCCACAAGCCCTTATGTAGTCATATAAAAAGCTACATTTTGAGAGGCTCACATAATGCAGTGTCGGGCGGGCTGCATTAGTAGAGCTGGAAGTCACAAACAGACTGTGTCTCTTGTGAAAAGTTACCAGAAGAATCAGGAGGGACTTGTCTCTCTCAAAAGACTGAATGAAAGACTATTTTATTAAGTGATGCTGACTTAAGAGTTCTGATGTTTTGTCCCTTTGCATTGTTTTTTTCGTGGAAAAGTAAATTGTTGCTAGGGAGGAAGAGGGGTTGTTTTTGAGAGGGTTTCGTAGTTGGTTTTTTTTTTGTTTGTTTACCTTTACTGTATGTTAATAAATCTAACTGTTTCTATTTTAAATTGAACCTGTTTTGCTTTTCTTTTAATCCTATTCCACTAAAATGAAAATTAGGCGAATGTGATAACCACTACAATAGAGAAATAGAAACTTCATAAAGGTGGACTTGTGTAGACCTAGTAGAAAACAAGAAGGTCCACAGAAAAGAGTGAACTGGAGTTTGTGGCTCACTTAGCAAATTTGGGATGCTTTCATCAGGGAGGAAAGGTGAAGGTGAGGGTGTGAGAGCTCAGAAAGGGGATGTTGGAGTCCTGCTATAGACTGACTAAATGGCATGATTTACTCTCAGGACAGAGAAAACGCTAATGTGAACCCTCTGAGGGAAAAAGGAGTTCTTACATCATTGTAGTATGCCACTAAAAAGAAAGTTTTACTGCTTTCCCCTGTCTCTGTCATTGGGGCTGGATCGAAGGATGCTGTCACACTTGTAATCCCCTGAGACCCAGCCCGCTCACAGACACATTGGAAAACTATTACTGTGTGGTATGAGCTTTCCTACTCTGACTGAAGGCTCTGTAGGGATAAGAACTTGACCCCTGTGGGGAATAATCATGTCTCATTCTTTTTTCTTGCCACGTTAGCTGGAAGGCTGTGAAATTTCTCTCTTACACAGGAGATTTCCCCCCACAATTGCTCTATTTGTCCCCATAGGCAAACATTTACACAGCAGTTTTTAAGTTATTCTTCAGTCACCCTTTGATCCTGTGGCTCTGGAATAGTCTGTCCCATCCGTTAGTCGACAATCCCATGAGACAGGGAGCTTGGGTCAGATGAGGACTGAGAAATTTGCACACTGAAAATTAACCCTTCCTGTTGAAGCTCAGGTTAATGTCTTTGACGCTGGATTTCCTTGTGCTGCCTATAGTTTCCTGTGCCACTGGAGGTCAATGCCATGCACTGCTTTGGATAGCTTATCACCTAATAGGATTTGTGCTAACCTACACGGAACCATCTCTTCTTTTGCTGCAACTGTGCCTACAGTGTGATTGGCACCATGTTGTAAATAATTAGCGAAAGTAATGATATAACTCCCAGTGGTAATCTCATCCTATTTAGGATACAACTACAATCTGAACTTCAATAACACCTTTGACATAATCAAACATCCCAGAGCCCTTTACAAAGCCATAAATTACTCACCTGTAAAGTAATGACTGCAGGGAATTACAGCAGGCAATGAGTCCATTGATCGCTGCTGGTACAGAATGAAGGAGAGGACATACAACAGAGGCCACTCCATAAGTTTTTCACTTGGAAATTTCCATAGCGCCTTTAATTTCTGCGTGTGTCTCTTTTCTTCCCCACAGAGACATGAGAAGAGGAGGACCACCTTGCTCTGACAGTCAAGGACACCTTCATCCATGCTGATCTGTAAATCCCATCTGAAAGTGATGGGATTTTAGGCAGGACATAACTGTATGGGCTTATAGCCTGCAGGGAAAACTGCTCTTTAGCCAGTGATGCAAATAAACAAGTAAGTCACTTCCTTAAATTTGCATGGACCCTTTCTTAAAGCAGGGTTTTACTGATGCTTTTAAACAAAAAATAGCAGTGATTGCTTTGGACATCTCAGATGATATACTGCACGCAAAATCAGGGCTGCATCACCTCCTACTTCCTCCTAAGATACCCTCTCTATGATTCAGAGTTGTCCTCACATTATTAGGTTAGTAGGAATTTTCTCTTTTATCAATTTCATTTAAAATAGGCCCCAGTTCTTGAAACCTTAAGAAGTCTATATGTCCATAAACACTTTGACTGAAAAAAATGGAATTCTTTTGGTAGTCAACTCCGTAGTGTCAGATTGCTAAATCAAGAATTCTATTATTTATACGATGATAATGAAAAATAAGGATTAAATTATTTTTGCAGTTAAGAATACCACTATGATTAAGAAATGTTTCATATTACATGAAAAATCTCAGAGGTTTTTTTTTAACCTGAAGGAAGACAATGGGATCAAACTTTATATTTGTAACATAAATACATATTTCTTAGCCCCACGTGGAGCTCTTCTTGGTTTGTTATGTGCTGGGGCTACATGTTTATTATAGTCCTATTCTGGATTCCCGGAGTATTACTGCACTTGTTATTGTGGCGCCAGCTTGACACCAGTGGGACTACCTCATGGATGCCATTGAGCGTGGATTTGAAAAGTGCTGCCTCTGAGATAACAAATATTTTGGCAAGATGGGAAAGTTACAATAGCAAATATTTTGCCTGGTTCTCAAAGGTATACTGCAGTTTTATAACTTGTGCCTCAGTTTTAAACTGTTTTGTGCTCTTAATTGCTTGTCTTGGGTATTGAACATGTTGATGGACTGTAAGCCATGGGGACGTCTCATGGAGAAAGACAGCAATGTTTGGTCCCAAAGGCTTAATTTTGAAATCCAGCAGGTTTTTTTGTCCTTGCTCTTTGGATATGACAAGTTAAAAAGAGATTCATGCTGAATTTATAAGGCATATTTTGATGGCGTAGGGCTGCTTTGGAATAACACACAAATAGAATAGTTTGAACTACCATAATTTTAAAAATAGGTTTAATTGGATTATTTCTTGTGGTCTGATCCAAGGAATATTGAAGCCTGCAAGACTATTTCTACTGGATTCTGTGGGCTGTGGCAGACCCTTAAATGTTTGTAGAGGATAGGGAATGTTACAGGAGCTCCCTGCTGAGCTGTGTACAGTGTCTCAAAGCAGGTGCAGAAGGGACAATTAAGCTTCCACAGGACAGGATATCACCACTGTCCTCCTCCTTGGGCTGTCCTCGATATTGCAGTTTGTTTGAAGCAAAGGTGATCTTGGCAAAAACCAAGTAAAAAAAATGAAACTGCCTAGTCTCCCATCAATGGATGTGTGTTTTTCTTTCTTATTTCCAGATTTTTAGTAGCTTATCTTATACTCTGTCGCAGACACATTGCAAACATTGACAGGAGAAGATATTGCAATTCCATGGCATTTTGAGGATTTTTGTTGTGTCTTGCTAGCTATGAATTAGTCTCAGCATTTACAAATTTCCTCATTCAACAGCTTTGCCTTCTTTTAAAAAATATTGGTAACTTTCTTTTTCTCTAGTCTAACATCAGCAGAACAGATGAGAAGGTAACTCTTTGAATACTGACTGATAGGCATCATGAGCCCTTGTCTCCTGAATTCATCCCAATGAGAGCTTTGAGTTCTAGCTCCTGAAACAAGGTTTCTCTTTGCAAACTGCTTGGTTACATGTTGGTGCTGGCTTTACATTCTGCAAGGAACTATGATGTTGCATTTATTACCATCTTCCTAATTGTCCTGAGTTAGTATGCATTTGGTATCCTCCGTGGGGAGATCTAGCTAATTAGAATAGCACCAAAGAGTGATTATTACTGTGTTTCATATTTAAACAAAGAAGCTCAACACCTTTTTATATTTCAGTGAAAATGATTTAGAAATTATTAAATCCAATGAAAGAAGATAGACAAAATATTTTATCTAACAGGAAAAGAGATAGTTATTCAAACTAGGAAAAAAGATTGCTTTTGGTATGTGAGAAAACAGATTTAAATTGCTGTGTAGTATAACAGTTCCAATTTTGCAAGATGAAAAATGATTGTTTCACTATTGCCTTGTCCACTTTTGTTTTTTTCCACCTGTTCTATCCAACTCTATGTTTAGAAAGTAGTCTCTCTGGGGCAGGGAATTACATTTTTTTTATTAAATATATGTCAGGCATCCAGCACAGAAAGGTCCCAATTCTAGGCCCTGCAGCTTTGCATGTGTAACACAAGTGATAAATATAGGCCTATATCATATCAATCAGCAATACTGTAAAAATATGATTTATTATCAAGTCCTATGTTTATTTTGTATTTAAGGAGAGGGATAATCAAATGCAAAATTATGGTATGTACAACAGCTGCTTAGGCAAAATGATGTATTAAAAATAATCATTGCACATTGCTCTGAAAATGCTGCATTGAAGCAATGATTGCTTGTATCTGTTTCTAAACTCAAGACAAATCTTTCACCACTTACCCAAATTAGCTGTGAGACAGGTGGGTGCCATGTTCATTTCCAACGAACAAGCAGGTGGGTGAAAAAATTCACTACCCAGGGTCTTCCAAGCCAGTCAGGGAGATCTCTGGTGATTTTAATTGCCCATAGATTGAAGCTCAGGAAATGTATTGTACTTCATAGCTATCATGTTCTTGGATGACTTTTAGATAACTTAGACCTGTTTCTCAGAGTATTGACTATTAATAACTCATGTCAGGACAAAAAGTGATCCTGTAAAGAGAACAGGGAAGCAAAGTAGCCAACATAAGCACTGAACAGCATTCTGTTGTCAAAAAGGTAGTAAGACTGACCGTTTGAGCATAAATAATGAAACACTGATTGAGAGAGGTGAGGCAGACTTGAACTGGAAAGAGCACCACATGCAACAGACATGTATCTGTTTTTAAGAGAAAGCTGAAAAACTGAGACGACATCGAACAGACCCAGAAAAATGAGGTGAAAAAGCAGCTGGCCTACTTCATGAAGTGGACTGTACAGCACAAGTCCTGCAGTGTAAGGAGAATGCATGATATTACAGGTCCAATGGCCCTTAAAAAAAAAAAAAAAAAAAAAAGTTGTAGTTGTTCTTGACTGAAATAAATTTTAGTCAAGGATGGGTTCTGCTATCCTCTGAAAGTTTTAATGCATTCTTGAGGCATAAAATTGGACCAAACAAAAGTATTCATAAAGGGATACAGAGGTATTTTTTACGTAAATCGGGATATTTGATCATAAGGTATTTTTTTCATCTTGAAAGCTGTGGTTCTGATAAACCTTTCAGAAACCACAAACTGGGTTTGAATCCACAAACTGTGGGTACAAGGTTCTGTATTCTACTAAACATTGCCTTAGATAATCAGCTCTTCCCACCCCTATTTTTAATCTTTAAAAATGTTAATTGATCACCATTCTGACAATCTCCAGGCTAAAGATTTTTTTTCTCTCCAGTGGACACATAGTGATTAAATGCTCAGGAGGAACAAAATGCAATTATGCAGGTTTTCATTCCTCCACACATGCTAATTAGAACAGATAAACCTTTTGCTACAGCATTTATAGTATTTGTGGGGATAATGTATATGAGAGATAAGAATGGACAATATTTCACAATAATTTAAACATGAAGTATTTTCCATAATGCATCCATGGGGAATGGTTCAGTTATCAGATGCTGAGGCAGCAGTGTATTTATGAAGCATTATTGTAAAAACACATAGAGCAATGGCAGACTGCAAATCACAGCAAGTCACTCAAGTAATGTCGTAGCTCTTGGTGGAAAGCTATCAGTGCCTGGTAGGTCTGAATTGTGACACTACCTGGAGCTGCACAACCACCACCTGCTAGGTCATTACAAAACTTGTCTGGAAATTTTATGCTAGGTCTAAGAGGAAGGAATGGGAGAGAATTGTCAGAAATTATGATCAACTTTCAGAGTTTTGTCATCTGTGATAAATCTCTTTATATAGTTGGAGGATCTCCTTTATTGTAAGGATTAAAAAAGGAGAGGAAGGAGAAAGAAAAAACCCTGAGAGCTGACGAAGCTTTATGAAACTTAACTTATGCTGTATTTTCTTTTCACTTTAAATCTACTTAAATTCCTGGGATTGCTGTAGTAATTTTTAATTTAATCTGACTGTGGAGAAATTGTATTTTAGACTGACAGTTTAACTCTTGAATAAAACAAGAGATGTTTCTTTTGGACATTTATCTCTAAATCGATGAGGTTAATTGAGCACTTGTTAGAAAAATATAAGGGAAATCACTTTGCAGTATTTTACTTTTATCCATGAAAACACTAAATGAATACATGGTCTTGTTACTCATAAATCCTGAATTGGAGACATTCCATTGAACTGTTAACTTCTATTTTAAAGTATAACTCCTCCCCCTTTTGTAATCCAGGATTGTTCTACTGGTAGAACGAGAGGAAAAATACAATGAAGAATGACAAAGGAAGAGTAGAAATGTATATTGGGAATATAATGGGGAAAATGGCAATAAATGACTATTTGGGAGATTCCACTTAATAGTTTTGAATTAAATTCATGATGTGTGGTAATGACATGAAGAAAAAAAAAAAAGACATATTCCCTTTCAACATGCGTAAAAATAAAACCAAAGAAAAAGGAGATTTTTTTTCTTTGTATGTCTTTATCTCAAACAGAAATAAGGACTTTGAGTGCACTCTTAAGCTGCCCTTGTTTGCCAGATCCTGGTACACTGTGACCCTTTATAAAAATCAATCCATTGCAACGCTTTGAACATCTGATTTTGGCATTTTGCACCATACAGAGCCTTTCAACCCTGTGCCCACAGCCTTTGCATGTGGAAGCAACCCAGACAGGAAACCTAATAGATCCTAATTATTAGAGCAGTACCTAAAGGGGTCCTACAAGTAGACCAGAGAAGAACTTTTGATAAAGACATGTCATGACAGGATAGGGCAGACTGGGTTTAAACAGACAGAGTTTAGACTTAGATTAGAAATTAGAAGAAATTCTTTGCTGTCAGGGTGAGGCCCACAGAAATTCTGGCTGCCCCATCCCTGGAAGTGTTCAAGGCCAGGTTGGATGGGGCTCTGAGCACCTGGTCTAGTGGAAGGTGTCCCTGCCTATGGTAGGGGGTTGGAATGAGACAATCTTTATTTTAAGGTCACTTCCAACCTTCAGAATTCTGTGACTCCATGATTCTATGCAAATACTTCCGTGCTGCATCACAGACCACACAGACACTGCTCTGGTCAGCTGCAGAGACTGAATGTCATTCCACACACTTTGAATTGAAAATACCCCAACAAACCCACAATATAATTGTTATACTTTTGAACCACTGTGTCCTAGTGCTTGGCATCACTGAGAAGAGCCTGCCTCGATTCTCTGGACACTCCTGCTACAGGTACTTGTATATATTCATGAGTTCCCCTCTCCATTGTCTCTTACCAAGGCTGAAAAGGCCCAGCTCTTTAAGCCTTTCCTTGAAAGGGAGATGTTCCAGTCCCTCCATTATCTCTGTGGCCCTTTGCAGGACTTGCTCCTCCTACTGAGGAGCCCAGAACAGGACACAGAGCTCTAGATGTGGCCTCACTAGGGCTGAGTAGAGGGGCAGGATCACCTCCCTCGACCTGCAGCACTGCAGTTCCAGTGTATCTTAAGAGGAATGGATCTAGATTCCTGCTTCCTTTCCTCCTTCTCAACCTGCACTCCACTATTGTAAATTAATGTGCTTAGAGGTGGTAGTGGTGTCAAGAAATAATTACATTTCTTTCAGACTGTCTTTCTCACTAAGCATGATGGAAAAATATGTTTCCTAAAATAACTTTTGGAGTCAATAAAAGGAAGTGGTAGCAGTGGTTAAAGTTCTGGAAAGACGCTGGATGGTGTCAAGATATCAAGACTGGATGACATGCTCAAGGATTTTAAAGAAAATGCTGTCAAAATAGACATAATCCCTCATTAAGTTAATCAACCCCAGCTGAGGAGTTTGATGGAGAAAGTATAAGCACCTTTTAAAAAAGTGTTAGAAATTTTAGGTATCAGTTTTGCTTCAGTATTAAAAGAACTTTTGAATTATAAATGAAGATTTATTTTGTTTACAAAACCCCTTGATTGGTATAAAAAGGTAAAAAGCTGAAGAAATATGGCTGCCATAAAAGAAAATCACGCATCTCTGGCTAGTAATTGAATGGAATTGTAAGCAGAAGAAGGCATTTATTATAACTAATTTGGAATTTCAACAAGCCATTTATGAAACTTCTTGAAGAAGGCTTTCAAGTAAATGAAGTAGCCCTAATACATTAGAGGTGAATGGCACTTATGTCTCAGAAACTGCTTAAGCGACAGAAAACAAGGGGCAAATCATCTTATCCTAGATGAGATGGCTCACCTCCTGGAAGTGCTTCATGGAGATCCACTCTCCCAAGGGAGCCTCGTTGACTTTTTAGGACTACATATGCCACTTTTAGGCAGACAAAATGTTTGATGAGTTAAACTTCACCTCTACGTTTGAAGATAGAAACCCACTGTATTCTGCATAGTTTGATATATTGGTTATTAGTGAGCTAGTGAAGAGATGAACTGTGTAAAATGATAGCACTTGAATGTGATGCAGTTATTTCACTGGAGAGAAATGAAGAATTCAATGTTCAGGAGTGTTTAGGTATTATAAATGTAAATTAAATTTCAATTCCAAATGAAAAATAGAATAATTTGAAGTAATTATGAGTTAAAAATTAATTCCCCAAACAAATAAACCTGCTGTCATTTCTGTAACTCTGTGATTCACATCCAGTCCTGGAACAAGAGTTACCGTGGTTTCCCCATGTACTCATCAGCCTTCCATCACAAAATCCCCATTGTGCTCTCCCGACATTTCTCACTGCTTCCTGTTTCAAAGCCAGATGCTTTTTTCCTCCTCTCCCTGCTCAACACGTATTTTTGCACTTCCTCTGGGCCCTGGAGCTGAGTTGCTGCAGGCAGTTCTGGGACAAAGGCAGGGTGAGGTGAGTGGGCTGGCCCAGCACCCTGCAGGGGTGGGACAGCTATATCTGAATGCTGCGGCTGGTTCCTTGTCTCCATCCTTGCTCTCCTCTCACTGTTCACTGAAGCTAAGGGGGGGACATAAGAGCAGCAAATGGCTGAAACTGCTGAAATGAGAGCTGGAGGGGAAATCTCTGCTAGCAAACTCCTGCAGACAATGTGGAGAGATCTCCTGTTGAGAGGGGGGTAGCCAAAGCCAGACGTCACATCCTGTGCTGTGGTGAGGACTAGGATGTACAACAGTCCTGACTAGAATTTCATGACATAGTATAAATCATGATTTCCCTCATATTGGGTACTGCAATTTCCTGGTCATATTAGTGAAAAATCAAATAGAGCAGTCAGAAAACAGGAAAGTCAGGACTGAGAAAAGTCATGACAGAAGTATATAAATCAATGTATGTTTTAAGAAAAATAAGTAAGTCCCTCATTTTTGGCCTTTCTGAATAACAGAACTAGAATGATCACTTTTCATATGAGGGACGTTTCTAAAGGCTCATTCGTTTCTGTGTATAACACAATCCTTGTGGAGTATTCAATATTTATTAATTTTATTAACAATTGTAAAACTTTACATTGTAAATCAAGAGAAAAATTCATCAAATTTAAATCACCACATCTCAGGTTAATTGTTAGGAATAGGCAGTACTGGGGTTAATGTATTCATATACTATCTTGAAATACTTTGTGCTGATCTTCTCTGTTTATTGGTTGTCCAATCAAACATGAAGAGAATTAGATATGTCATTTATGCCAGTTTGCATATTTTCAAAGGGAAGATTTTTCATGTTCTCTAACAAATGTTTCATATTAATTTGATTTTCTGCCTTTCATTCTTCTTTCAGGGAAAAGGTCATTTTACGACATTTTGTCCTCAGACATGACCCTGGAAATGGAAACATGGTCCAATCACTGGTGAGTATTTACAGTGGTTTCATTATGTGTTGGTAGAATGTTTAAATTAAATTATACTGCCTTTGAAGGCTAAATCCTTTAATGCTAATATTTTAATCTGAAGTCTGGCATCAGTAGCTATTTTGAAAACATAAAAAAAATTAAGGTTTGTGGTTGTGGTATAAGCTTCTACACACATGCCATTTCTTTCCCAATTAATGTTGAAGGTGCTTGTATTTCAGTGAAGACACAGTAAGAAGTAAGACACAGAGCAGCTCATTAGGTAATGTTGGGATGGAAAGCCTTTAGCTATCGATGTTAAAAGAAATATAAACAGCTAGGAATTTCTAGGTCTAGTAAAGCAGTGGCATTTATATGAATAAAGGCATCTTTGCTAACAACATACCTGAAATATAAGCTATATCTGAATGAACTCTTTGAAAAACAGAGACTCTTAGAAGGAAGTTTAAGTGATTTAAGTTTTCTACAGTCTACATGAAGGTATTACAAAAAAAAGAAAAGTAAAAGAAGAACCTTCAACCTTCCTGCAATATGCCAAACTAGCACAAAGAAAGATTTTTGCATAGCTTGCTTAAAATATTCCTGAAATAGATGAAAAGTCAAAACCCAGACATTTGAACAGACATAGGCAAATACTGAAAAAATGATTGGCAAACATATTGGTGAATCGCAAACATCTGTGGATTTCCTTTTGTTGGTAACTTTTGTAGCTGAACTTTTTATTCTTTAACAGTTGTATGAATTGAAGCTCACAGATGTTTATGAAAAGCAAATTTTAGATCAAGAATCAAGATTTACTTAGGCTCTGAGACAGCAGACCTCTTAAATATATGCTTAACTTGAAGTCTGTGGAAACATTTGCATACTTACAGTTAAATCTGTTCTTACGTATTTCACTGTATTGGGTTTAGAACAGGAAAATCAAACTAGGTTTATGATTAAATGAGTCACATGGTGAGAAAAAGCAGGTTGTAAAGTTTACGTCAACAATCCTTTGATAGATAACCAGTTAGAATCCAAATACTGTATAGTACTATTAATTATTTCTATCTTAAGCAATTCAGAGAATTAAAATCATTGGCACATTTCACTTGTGGGATGAGTAAGGTTCTTGAATACAAAATTGCCACAAGCAGTGCATTCGTCATTTCCAGGTGTTTACCCAGGCTTACTTACGCAGAAAATTCTGGGACAGATAAGACATTGCACCTAAATATAGACACACAATAGAGCTAAAATGAGTAAGAGTTTGGTTTATTTTGATCAAGTCTGATGAAGCACCCATAAACCATGAACTATCTAATAAAACCTTTAGAGTGCCAGGGACTGCAGTGAAGAAGCCAAAATTGTCCTAAGGGTTGAAGGAGCAATGGCAAGTTTCCTCATCAAATCAAACTGTATTTTCCACAATTTACCTCATAGGCACAGAAGGAAATGCTTTCTGCATTCAGAACTAATAATCTTGGATATGACATTTGTCTATTTTTTAATGAACTTTAAGTCTAATCTACCTGAAGACAAAATATTCAGATTTACTTTTTAAAAAATATTTTATGTATACAGAAAACATTCATCATTGTCACAATATTCAAATGCCTTGTGCTGATACTTTCTAAAGTATTCTAACATAATGGTTTTGGTGGATTTTTGTAGAGTTTTTTTTCCATGTAGATCTCAATAAAATAGTGAGAAAAAGTCCCAAGTATACAGCTTTATTTTTCCTAAAGCCCAGTGTAATACATTCATAGGCAGTGCAGAGTAAAGAAAAATAAGTCAGTGTTTTTCTCACCAACTTGTCAATGAAAAATGTTCCAGTGCTAGTGAAATGACACCTCTTGAAACTTTCATATAAAATCTTGAGTAACTTCTTATCCCTTGGTGCTTTCTGTTGGAAGTATGTTTGGCATCTTTCAGAGCTTAATATCAAGGACTCAAATTTCTGTATTTCAGTCTTATCTCGGGAACTCACCTTGGTTGTTGGCTTCTCTGTATTTATCATTTCCCTTCCCTGAACACTTTCAATTAGATCATGAAGTACTGCTAGACAAGTTCTGTTTTTCTCATTTTGCTGCTCATTTTGGAATATTACAGAGCAAACAAGAGCAAAAACCCATAGTCAGTGAATGTTCCTCTTTTCTTAGAATAAATCAACTGTAGGATCTTATATCCGCATAAATCCTTAAGAGGGTGACCTTACATTTTTCACAGACTTTAGATAAGACACTTGCCACCCTAACTTTACTCATGGACAAGGCACTGTCCCCCTAGACTCCCTCTATAGTCAATCTGTTGACTATGCAATAGTTGCTTTCAGTAGGGACCATGAGCCCCATTTAATGTACATTTAGGAAGTCTAAAAGGAATCTCTTAGGGTAATGTGCATCTGCACCTCTTTGATAATGCAGGCAGTGGTGGTTCAAGTTAGACCTCTGCACTGCCGTTACCTACCTTGGGACACACAGATTGCACCCAGCTGTTAAACTTGTAGGTGAATACTCAAATCCCCACAAGTATTATGCAGTTACACAAAGCAAGACATAAAACGTGTTTTGGGAATACTGCATTATTGCATTGTTGAAATTTATTTTGTTTCCAATGTTCTCTTCTACTTTCAACAGTGAACTTGCTTCATTAAAGAACCATCTTAAAAAAGACACTCAAAGTTTAGGCTGGTTCCCAAATATGTGTGTCTAGTGCCATTTGCAACGTCCTAGATTTAATGAGCTGCCTGCACAGCATCAAGTATATCCAAGACCTACAGAAACGTAATTAGCAACTAGAAGCTAGCCAGGATACCCTAGAAAACCTCAAATTATCTAAAATTTCCATGTATGAGCAATCAGAGTTAGCAAGTGAGAAAAGTCAGGCTCAGAACATGAGCGTGTCAGGAGATACTACCTCTGAGGGATAGAACCAAATGGGACATATAATAGGTGAAACTCAATTATTTAAAGTAAAAAACAGAGGTGGCAAATTAAAACTGTTCTTCTGTTTGCCTTATGAGATCTGTCCAAAGTACCCTCAGAAGGGATTCTGTTTTCAGTGAATGAACATTGACTTTATCAGGATGTGCAAATGCAGCCATGAGTTCACATTGTTGAGTGATGATAAAATGCATTAAAATGGATCTGCCAACAGCAAGCACCTCAAAAAGGCTATGATGGTGTTAAATGACGCTACCTACTCTGAAATTTTACAGATCTGGTGGGCTGGACTTGGCTTGCAGCCCAGCAACACTACCTCTCTGGGCAACCTGTTCCAGAGTTCTACCACTTTCATTGTAATTCCTTCCTTGTATCTTATATAAATATACCCTCTGCTGGTTTTAAACCTCTTATCCTATTGCAGCAGGTCCTGCTAAAAAGTTTATCTGATTTACTTTCTAGTCCCCCTTTAAGTACTGAAAAACCACAATAAAATTTTCCTTGGTGAGGTCTTCATGTGTCTAAGTTACTTTTGTTATTATTCTGTTCCCTCAAATATTCTGTTAGCCTTCAAACACTTACAGTTGAATTTTTAGCCTTTTGGAAGGCTGGGCTCTGTGAGAAGAGACCAGGGCCTGCCCCATATTGGACAAATCCAGTTCTAGACAGCTCCAGAACAAACACAATGGCCAAAGCAGAGTTTCCTAAAATGTCACCATATATATTTTTTTTATTCTTTTTCCTAGCCATAATATATCCATATAATAGGTGAAGCTTCAGTAGTGTCAAAGAAGAATCAAACACAGTTTTTTCTGGTTAAAATTTTATTTCAAAATGAATAAGATCAGCAAGTACACAGCTATAAAAAGTTAATTTAAACTGCTTTCATTAGGAAATTGCCATATCAGCTTAAAACTGGCAGAAGGCCCATTAAATGAGATAAATATAGATGGGATCATATAATCAGTTGGAAAGTGGAAGGTATTGAGATATTCCAAAGCTATGAGTTTTAGGATGATAATTCAGGGAAAGCTGATAGTGTCAGTGTCATGGAGGATACAGAACAAGCTTTATAGAAATACAGAAAAAAAGAGAAATATGGTAAGAAATTTCATAAGGAGATTCAAACAGAGGCATAGCTGTGAATCCTGTTGGGGAGAACAATGCAAAATACAAACTCAAGGAAAAAAAAATGAGGCTGGGTTTCAGGAAATCTATGTGACAACGAAAAGTATGAAAAAATTGAATAGTTCCCTACAGGGAGACATGGAAGCTCCCGTGCAAGAAAGTAAAACAAACTGGTAATTAATTTGAATTTGGCAGATGACTAGGATGGATCAATTGATTTCTTTGCAATAGGTGTGTTCAA
Source organism: Donacobius atricapilla (assembly GCA_013397315.1). Taxonomy (NCBI): domain Eukaryota; kingdom Metazoa; phylum Chordata; class Aves; order Passeriformes; family Mimidae; genus Donacobius; species Donacobius atricapilla. The sequence goes on from WBMY01011685.1 coordinate 699,464, forward strand.
GCCTACATACCCCCTACTAGGTAAAGGAACCTCCAAATTAAAAGGTTTTGGTCCCAAGAAGGTGCTTGCTAGACTAGAATTAAAAAAGAAATAACATTATGAAACTCTAAATGGAAAAGAAATTTGTAGAAAATGCTAAACACAGATTTACACCATTCTTTTAGTCTTCTGGTTTTGGCATACTTTCTGTATAAAACAAGATTAAAAATCAAAGCATTCGCTGATATAATTAGTCAGTGAAGTACAAGTATATCTAAAATCTGTTACAGGTAAACCAAGGACACCCATATCAGGTTCCTCACCCAAGTAATAATATAAAGCCTATCTGAGTTGCTTTTGGGGTTTTGACCTTAGAAAATCAAATGTGCAATTTATTCCTGATGATGATTGTTTCTCTTATTATGAGCTCTCAGAATGCTGTATTAAGCAAAATACTAGAGTTATCATAGGCTGAACTCTGAATCTGAATTACCTAAATAATTTATTAAAATTTTTATTCATTCCACATGTGACCAGTTCATCTGAATCCCAGGTTCTCTTCCCCAAATCCCCATCTAAGATTTTCTTTACAGCCTCTGATTGTCACAAAGCTTTGTCTTCCACTGGGGCTGCTGTTGACAGCCTTGATGGCAGTTTTACTCTCTCACAATATTGCAAGATAATACAGCAATGCCATTTGTGTATCTTGCAACAGCTCTGAGTTGTTTAAATGTTTCCATACAGGAGTCTCTATGTCAGAGAACTTCTTCCAGTACAGTGCCTTTTCTGAAAAACTGCCAGAACCACACAACTCTGTCTTGCACAGGAGTAGCAGGAGAACTGTTGATTGAGACATCTGGAACATCCACTCTAGGTTTTTCGGAATGCTCTTTGCATTTTGTTGGCTATACTAAGGAGACTAGGAATTCCTTTCATATGCCTATAAAATGTAAAGTTTACAAATCAAAACTGGAACTGAAGTAACGTACTTGCGCTCATCCTCCAGAGAATGTGAGGTTATTGCAGGTGGGATCCCTGAAATGTTTTCCTACCATCCATGGACACGCTGCCTCCATCCAGCTGCCTGCATACACCACCAGAGTACAGTGCCAGTGTGCTCCATTTGCAACACAGCATTTGAATTTTTGGCCTGCTTAACATTTGCTATCAATATGCTTTGCCACAGCTGTCAGATTAGTCAGGGTTGGTTTTTTTTTTTCCTGTTTTATCTGAGTTGGCTTTATTCCCAGATTCCAGATAAAAGTGATAGTATTTTGCTTGACCATCCCATTCCAAGCATTAAACACTGTGACTTCAGGCTTGGATGCTCTAATGGTGTGTTAAAACTGTCCAATTTTGCCTGCCTTCCCCCCTGCCCATACATACACGCACCCAGCAAGCCACAGGAATACACTGCTGAGGTAAAACAAATGTGTGGAGCCTCTGACTGGGAATGTGTTTAGCTGCAAGTAGTTGGAGGCTACGAAGTGATCACTAGGGTTAAAAAAAACCAAAATGAAGAGTCCACAGATTATACTACTGATATAAATTGAAAACAAGTGTTTTTTAGGATTTTCCCTTAAGAAATGGTGGGGCACTGACCTCACACATTTTTGTGATGAGAAATGACTGAACAAATTACTGACACTCAGATGAAAAAGAAACTCCTTTTTCTGGGAAGTTTATCAGCAAGATGATTTTTGATTGACTGCTTGCATCATTTGCTATTTTATTTACCCCACTTAGGTCTCTGTTTAGTGCAACAAATCTGTTGTGCAGGACTCTGTTAGAAACAAGAAATACCTATAGATCACTTCACAATGCAGTGGAATTCTGTACCTCACATGCTGAACTGCAAAACTGCATCTCTCTGTGTCTGGATTGTTTTAACTTTCATTCTGTTGATGCCACCTATGGTCAGATACATAAATAGTCCAGTTTAGGCAATATTTAATTCCTTTACTCAATTTAGCTGTTAAAACATAAATTACTGTGCTGTTCTAGTCTCCTGGCTCAAAAATTACAGATTTTTTCACCATGCATGTCTTTGATATGACCAGCTGAAACTGATTTTGGAGGGCTGCTTCCTCTCACCTCAATAACGAGAACATATTTGAATGCAATTTTAGCTTTAGCTTTTTCTTAAATCAGAAGCTGTACATTTCTACACATCTGTTCCTGAGACAGAAGTCAAGGTACCCAGTACAGGCACCATTATTGGGAAGATATTTCTTACATTTCTGTCGCCTTGTCACATGAAACATGAAGAGAAGATTACAATAATTTTGGGCTCCCATTCAAAAAGACAACTACAAATGGGAAAGTATTTAGTGTAGGGTGATTAGGATGGTTAGGGAACTGTGGACTGTGATAGATGAACTGAGGCTGATAAAATTGGCATGCTTAACCTGGGGAAGAGAAATCTAAAGGGGATCTAACTGCTGTCTTCCACAACCTGCAGAGATGGAGTCAGGCTTCTTTCAGGGGAGTGCAGTAAAAGGACAAGTAGGGCAGGATGGAAGATGCAACCACAGATAATTTTATTTATGGAGAAAAACATTTACATAATTGCAGACAGATATTGGAGTAGATACCTAGAGCTGCTGTGAAATCTCTGCCCTCAGAGATGTTCAATACTGATCTGGTGGAAGTGCTCTTCTACCTATTTTAATTTCACTCGGCTTTATACTGGAGGTTGGATCAGAAAATTGCCAGACATCCTCTCCAACTCAAATTATTCTTTAAGGGTATAATTCTATCAAAATTATGTACAGTGCAATAGCAGTCAAAATATCTGTGGCAGAACCTCTAATCTGGAAAGGCAATGTAGAAACACATTAGCATTTCTTGTTTGCTCTCCTTTTCTTTGGAATTCCCCAGAGCACTGTCATTTGCTACTTGTCACATTAGAACAAAAGAGTGCATCTTTTGGCACATGTAACATTTTATAAACAAAGGAACTAAGTTGTTTGGATTCAGCGGAAAGCCAGAGGGACAGCAACACAACCATGCAAAACAGTTACAGGAGTCAAACTTCTGAAAGAGTGTCTTAATCTCAGCTTTATCATGTATTTCAGTGAATATTATGAAAGCAAGTGTTGATTATAGAAAATCCAAAATGTAACTGGGAGATTTTTTTTGTCTTTTTGTTTGCAGATTCTGGCCACTGCTGATGAGAAAATGTTCTTCTCTGGAGATCCTGGCCTCCATGACAGCCTCTGTATCTGCCATTTTGATTCATTTTCATTTCAGATATCATCTGAAAACACTTTTTTTTTCTCCCTCAAGCCAGTATCTCGTTCTTTACCCTGTGCACTTACTAGGAATGAAAGATATGTGTGAAGAATGAAAAAGGATCACATGACAAAAGCAAATTAAAATCCCCTTAGAACACATCATACTCAAATGCATAAATCCAGGGCTTCTTCAGAGCTGGATGCTGGGCTGCAAGGCTTCAGTACAAGGTTAGGTTCTTATATCAGTGGTTTTATTTGACTTTAAAAGAAGAATGATTTACAGAAAATGATGAAAGACAAATAAAGAGACCACATGCTAGTATAAAAGGACAGAGACAGAAAATTGTTTTTTTATGAACTAGGAGCAGCCTGTTACTCTACATTTGAACCATGCCACTCTTAATACATCATAAACTGTAACATCTCACCTCTTTTTTTTTCCTTACTGTTCAAAATTGATGACCAAGGTTGCAGTTGGGCTCTCCAGTCTTGATCCCCCAGTAAGTAGTGTTTAGGCCACATGAATTCTGTTTTTTGTGCATGCATCTCTTTTCTCACAGAAAAGATGCAGCAAAGCTGTGTTGGAGTTGACATGGCACAAAGCTTCTCCTGGAACCAGCAGGCCTCAAATACCTCACTCTCAAACATCCTGCTGAGTTCAGTACATTTTCTTTTTCTATGGACCTTAGGCTGGTTTCTTCATTGTTTTAGGGTGAAGGTTTTTACCTCATCTGCAGGCTTAGCTTCAGCCTCTCTTGCTGGAAGGCCATTCTTTTCTTTTTCAATTGTCTTCTGGCAATGAGGGCCACAGCGCTTTCCCTTTTGTAATGTTTAGAATACCATTATTTCTTCCTTCTAACACTACCTGTGCCCTCTTTACCCAGTTCTGTCAGGCCAGTTAAGTGGGAGAGAAGGGATGGGATATGGGGGATTGAAAAATTGATGCCTTTTCTTTGCTGACTGGCTTAAATTAACAGGGTTAGAATTTGAGGCCTTATAAATATGAAGTTTTAAAAATTCCCCCGGGAAATTTAAGAAAGCCTACAGAGGTTTAGCTGAATCTGAAGATTAATGGCCTACATATTTTTTTAACTAAGCTGTTTATTGTCTGGAACTTGACTTATTTTACTGAAAATACAGAGAAAAAAATAGGAAAAAATACAGGGGAAGAAAGGGGATTTTTGGTAGGTGAAAGTACTTTTTAAGTTTGTATGATTCTAAGCTGACAAACATATTAGACCGCTGCCTTTCCAACATACAGTTGGTCTGCATTTTAATATTTTAACACAGTATATAATGACTATGTCACTGTATGGCTACCATAGCAGGAAAGACACTTTTACAGTTAAATTCATTAAAATACTCTTCTCTAGAAGTTCATACTTTGTAATTTTAGACTTCACACGTGGAATGTTCAGTACAAACCCCTATTTTCTTTTGTATGTTGGGCAAAAATAAATTTTAATGCTAAATTTGCTTTCGATATGGTCCAATAACAATGCAAAATGAATGAAGGCTAATAAAATAACACAATGTTAAATGCAAGTCTGGATTCTTGCCTTCACTATCATTTTACCTGGATTTGATAAATGACATTGCCTGCATTCTAGACAGTATGAATTGTCATATTTTTCTAAGATCTTGTCTAGTGGAAAAGTTAATGCATTTTTTTTCTCTCTCTCAGAATTTCTCAGTTTGGTAATTGCTATGTATTTTTTAATTTAATTTAATTTTATTCTTTGAGATGGGAACTTTAAGTTGTTCTGTCAGGATGTCCTTTGATGCCAGGTGCATGTCAAATTTGTGGACACACACATGGCTTAGAGATTCTATTCATACTTTGTACATTAACAAATTAATCATCTAGAAACCATATTATCAAATTTTCTTTGACAGCCCCAAATTCATTTACTTGACATTAGGAGGGTTTTTTTTTTTCTAAAAGGCTTGCATGAAATTCTCCTTTAATCTACCCATTTGCTATGAAAGAAGAATGTGAAGAATGTAAAGAATTCAAACTTGCTGACTTTTCATTAATTTTTCCTGTCTCTCACTTCTTTGTTGCAATTTTGCTAAAGCTGTTTTAGCTTGAGATTAACATTTAGATTCTAAGATTTTTTGTTTTAAATACTCCTAAAGATTAAATATACAAACTAAAATATATTAATAGAATAATCTTATATTATTAGATTGTTTTTCTTTTTGTACAATTTTGTATTTTTTTCTAAATAAAATTTCATTGAGGAAATAAATTGATTGAAGTTTTCATTTTGAGGAAAAAAATGTTGACTAACCTTGTAAAGAAAATGAGGAGGAGGAGCTAAGGGAAGTGTGGGCCACAGAAAGTGAAGGTATGAACAGGTTTTGGATGGGATATTAATTTTCTTCATAGTAGCTTTTATGGTGTTATATTTTGGAATTGTGACTAAAAAACAGTTTTAATAATGCTTCAAAGTTTTCGCTATTGCTGAATTGTGCTTACACAACATCAAGCTCTTTGTTTCTAATGCTGCCCTGCTAAGAAGTAGTCTGGGGGTGGACAAGAAGGTGGGAGGGGACAGCCAGGACAGCTGACCCCAGCTGACCCAAGTAACATTCCAGGCCATGTGGCGCCATGCCCATCAGATACAGCTGAGGGGAAGAAGAAGGACATTCAACAGGGCTTTTGTCTTCCCAAGTCACTCTTATGTGTGATGGAGCCCTGCTGTCCTGAGGGTGGCTGAACACCTGCCTGCCCATGGGATCTGGTGAATTAATTCCATGTTTTAATTTGCTTGCACGTGCTGCTTTTGCTTTTCCTATCAAACTCTCTTTATCTCAGGCCACAAGTTGGGTTGCACTGTCTTCTCAGTGGAGGTTGATGTTCTCAGCGTGAAATTGATTACTAGACTTCTTTTAAGAATGTTGCATGAGAGTTTTATATCTCATAAGACTGAAAACAATAATTTTTTTTTTTTTTAGCCTTCTCCAATGATTTGTGCTATACCTCAAACTTTCTGGAAGCACTTCATCTTCAGGACTTGGATACTACCCTCATCTGCCCTGTTCCCTGCCTGTTGGTCTGGCAGTTCTTCGGTCTTTTGTTCTCAAGGTTCCCAATATGACTTGGGGTGCTTGGAACCATTTATTGCAAGTAACCTGATACCTTAAGACTTCATTTCTACCAATACCCTGCAGGTGTACAAATAGCTAGGGTAAGAGTAATTGTAACCTGCTGAGGGCAAACTGAGTTTGAGACACCTGAGTGTCCCTTGGTAGCTGCAATTATATCTTCACAATGCTTCTGCTGCAGGCAGAGCCACCTGACACCACTGTGTCTCCAGGTTATAAATTCTTTAATTGCATGCATAACTAGAAGTGGGAATTAACTTACATAAGTGTGGTACTGTTGGAGAATTTAAGAGGAAAACTCCCACACATCACACATCTTTTTCTCAAAAACTGGATCCTTTTTCTTCATAAAACCAAGCCACACACTCATCTCATTAGGGACGTCTCATCTGAGCACTTGGGCTTAGTTGCTGTTCTTTCTATGGGTTTCCATGCTTGGGTGTTGGGTTTAATTAATGTTTTTTAAGATGTGTTTCTTTTGCACCAACACCTCTGCAGAGAAGTATTGCCTGCATTTGTGAGAGCCACTTCCCTTGCACAGGTTTAACAAAAACTTTAGTATTACAAAGAAATTAATCGCTATTCTAATCAGTTTGCTGGTGTCTATCTAATCCCTTGGGAGTCATATATACTTCTAAGATAGGCTCTTTTTCTCTACTATAAGCCAATCTTCCTTCATAACTTATGCACTCAGACCCTTAATCATTTTGCATGGCCTTTCCTGCATGTTTTCATTATCAGCAATGTCCTTCCTATAATAAGTAGAGTTGATTCAGCTGACACTCATTAGATATGCTGTCTCCTCCAAATACCAAGTGTTCCTGCAATATTGGGAGGGATTTCAGTGAATGTGGTGTAGGGAGATGAAAGTGAGGGAGACAGCCATCTAATCTTCCAAACTTAAGTGTCATTTGTTTTGCAATGACTTTGAATATCAATTTACACAGCTGTGAATCAGCTGTCAGTGCTTGGAGGTATACTGTGCTGACCCCACGTATGATCATGTGCTATGTCCCTTTCTAACACTTTCCCCTCAACATAATCGTACAGAGGGAAGAAAATTCTGCATTTGCTTGATACAGTGATGCGAGCTGATGAAGCCCCTTTAGTCCCTCCAAATGGATCCCAGTTCACTGTGTTAGGAGATAAATGGGGAACTCATATCAGCTTCTGCAGATGCTGACTTGTTTCTCTGCCCATGGGCTTGATCTATAACTAAATGACATCTCGATTTGGCCTGAATTTCTTTAGCAGTAAGATTAACACTAACCATATGAGGCCAAAATATGGCCTCTGTAATTCTGATGGCTTCAAAAGAGCTGAGTTGACAGGTAAATTAATAGGAAATTTAGCTTAAGGAGACCAGAAATGCACAATATTCCTAATGTCTCGTTACTGCCCTATTTAACAGGAAAAGACACTGATTATATATACAATGTAAATCCCAAGGCCTTTTCTGCTTCTGCCAAACACTGTAGAGAGGGATTTACTGCATTATCCATTATCATGTCCAAGTCTATTCTTGGTTTGTATTGTGCTTCATTTTAGGCTATAGTCTCTGTGGATAGTTTTGATCCTCCCTTCTCTCATTGCTTTACGCTTCTCTATGCTGAACTCCATAAGCCAATTATCAGACCATAAACCTCATCTACCCAAAACATTTTGAATGCGTATGCTCTGTGCCTTTGTGGCTGCTGCCCTCCTACTATTTTGTGCCATTATCAAACAAAGGCACATTTTAAATATTGTCATACACGCCCCCTGGCCCCTTTCTAAGTAATTCTTAATTAGATAATGATTAATTAGATGTTTGTAAAATACTCTGAAAAAACAAAGTGCTATAGAAGTGAAAAGTATTATTACTAATATGCATCATCAGTGTTATTAATACAGAGCTTTGCTGCGGCAGCCCTGTCACTACATTCGTCCTCCTGAATTGTCCGCTCTTTTCCAGAACAAACCATTTCCTCTTTACAAGGCAGCTTTTAATCCAATTCACTGCATTTACCCTTTGTAATGTGCTCTCTGACTTACTAAAGAAATCACTGTTTAGTGTCATGAAGCACCAGGAGCAGTTGTGAAATGCAGATGGATTCTGTGACCATCCTTTTCCCACGCATTAACAATCCAGCAATGTGTTCAAAGAATTCAAGCCAAATTGGCACACATGCTTTTCTTTTCAAGAATCCATGTAGTATCACCCTTACTGGGGGTGTTGCACTGTATTGTGAGTACCCCTGTTGTGCAAAAAACCAAAAAATGCAGAGAACAAGACTGCTGACCTCGTCAGATGAAGCTCGGCAGGAATGAAGAAGATTGGCTTGGTTAGTTTCAGATGCTGAATTAAAAGAGAGAAAAGAGGGAAGGCACATTTAAAAGGGACAAGGTATTTTTCCATGATAATGCCCTTCCACCCCGAGATATCTATCTAAAAGTTTACAGAGGTGTTTGCTTGCATTTTCCAAAAAAAAAAATCTTCTAGTAGGCAATAAAATATTTCTAAGCCCAAAGCCATTTAAACTGTAAATAGCCTTTTCTGCTGCAAATTATACTTTCAGTTAACACAGTAGATGCAAATACACTCACTTGGCAGTCTCTGCTCATCTACATCTGTTAGAACAGTGTGAGATCTGCTTGCCTGTTGGTCAGAGTCTTGCTCCAATGTACAGGTTCCAGGCAATTAAAAGTTTACATAGGCAGACTTGAAAACACTATGGAAAATTTCTCTTTTCTTCAGGAAGTCCCTTCACTGTGCCAGCCAAACAACATTGGAAACATATGCCAGCTAGAGTTAATTACTCTAGCTTATACTAATATGACATGCAGATGTAAAGGGAGGCAGAGAATCCATAATTCTTCCTGGCTGCCAAAAAGAAAAGCTGTATTGCCCTAGATGCCGTAAAGCTTATATAGACCACATTGGGGTATAAGCATTAGAGCCAGGTTGAAGGAAGAAATATTGAAATGGCTAATAAAAGAAATTGAAATTTGGAACTTGTCCCAAGAAATAGTGGACGGTCTACCAGTGGTAGTCAGCAGCAGCCTTACAGAATAGGAGAGTAGAAAACAAGATCTATAGTCAATAACCTTTACCTCTAGGAAAAAGATGCTGAATGGGACTGTGCATAGTGCAGTTATAGCATTGCCTTGCAGGTTAGCCATCTGACTCCTAGTCTACAGTCTAAACTGAGAAAAAAAATCAATAGCAAAAAACCCTATAGCTATATGATCCAAAGCCAATAAAGCTGGAAATGTTTTCTAGAATGAAAGTTGTTTTGCCTTTATGCTGCTGACCTTCCCAAGGCTAAATAGGTAATCAGTGATTCTATTGTTTTCTGTTCCTTTTGTTTGTTCTAGTACATGTCAGGCTCTGCAGAACTTTGTTCCCTGTATTTAATAGCCATAATAAATATGACTAAATGGCCTTTAAGAAGGTATTCTAAAAGACACCCATATGTTTGCAAAAATAGCCTAAAACCTCCTAGACAACTTATATGTATTTCAACATGTGATGACCAATAAAAGCTTTTAATACAGATGTTCCAAGAGAATGAAAAACTGTGTTAGGTTAAGTCAATACATAGGATACAGCTCCAAACCATGAAGTCATAATTTCAACAGCTTCATATCATGACATCTAAGCAGGGACTCTGGGATAGGTTGCTGATTTTCTTTTATGTTTTGTTCTCATTACAAATTTAAAAGAAAGTGACAATCCTGGACTTTCCCAATAAAGAAAATATGCTTATTGCAGACTAATGGGTTGTGTAGTGTTTCAAAAGGATGCACACCTCATACTTTAGGGCAGATGAATGGTGATGACTAAGTTAGCTGTGCTTTCAACTGGTGAAAGCTTTCTGGTCTCTGGTTTACAAACATCTTCCATTCTTGTTTTAAAAAGTGCCACAGAAATGTAACACCTGCTGATTGCAGTAGATGATACTACTTTCTTGTGGGAGCTCTATAGGAGCAAATATTACAGAAAGAGATGTGCTGAAGTCAGCTGTTGTGTCCAGAATAGTCACGTGTCAAAATTTGACTCTCTGCCTGGGATTTCCACCATTAAAAAAAAAAACAAACCAAAAAAACAAACAACTATTTAATTAAAAAAAAAATCAAGCTGGGGCCATCTACAATAAAAAAAAATGGTTTAGCTGAACATCTCTATGACCAAAAGACAATGGATAAAAATTGTGCAAGTCCAGGTGTGTGTGTCAACTTGACTGGTACAACCTAGTCAGCTTACATATATATATTGGAGCCCTAGATAACAAAATACTCAACTGCTAGAAAAATCTAATTGTTTATAAAGAACATTGGTCTTGTAAAATGAAGAGTGAGGATGAAGGTCTTGCACTGCATTTCCAAGACGGCTGTGGGTGAGCTGTGCCTGGAGCAGTGTGAAGGGTCACACATATGTAAATTTGTCGTGGGGTCTTTATAAATCAGATTTCTTATATCTCCAGCTTTATTTTTTTCACTTTATAGGTTCTGCTGCTCTTTATCTACACATGTAAAGTCTTCTACTACCTCTTTCTGGCATGTTTTTGTGCTCTGTCCATCATTTGCTTAACCAGTAATTCCCCAGTTTACTTGAACATGCCCAAATTAAAAATCCAGATTTATCCGCTTACATAATCCAAGCTTATGTGTCTGATATGTATCTCTTTTTCTGGGCAAATTTTAAGGACAGTGTAAATTAATTTAAGTCAGCTTTTTAAAAAAACTAAGTTTTTCCTTTATTTGAATAAAGTAAATTTCAGGTCATGATTAATTTTATTTTGGGTGCATCATATACAACAGCTGCTATTCAATTATTTCTTTTAGATATTAAAAAAAATTCCTCCAAAAAACAAGAACATGTGAAAAAAATTAAACTCTGGGATCACAGCTGGTGGTTTTGACTTAGGTAATATAACTGGGTTCATTAGGTATGAAGTGGGTGATATAGGTACAATGCAATGTCTCTTGAAGGAAAAATGTTTCTTGCTGCTTTCTTTTACTTTTGGGCTAAGCAGAGTGAAAAGAATTTCCTTTAACAGTGATTAAGTTCATGAATATGGATAGATCTTTTAACATAGGCAATGCATATCTTGGTTCTCAGAGTAAATTGATTGACAAAACTTTTAAACAACCATAATATGTAAAATATTTTGATTCGGATGTAATTTTAGTGCCTTTAATTTTCTAATTTCTAGTGTTTCTTTAGTGTCTATAGTGTATATTTTCCTCTAGGCTCTCTTTTGAAAGACATTAAATAATAAAGATGTTTGTAAAGATATGGATTTAACAAAAAAAATCAGAATAAATGTTAATTGTTTGGCTTAAAAGAAAGTATAAAAACCCAGTTTGTCTGCAACTTGTGAACCATTCTGATTGTTACTCAAATTATAGAAAGACATACACAATAATACATGAAATTTGTGCATAAAGTAATAATTTTGGTAATGGTTTCAAAAAAAGCAAGCATTTCCCAATATTTTTCCAAAAGGCAAATTTGTAATAGATATAATGGAAAAACATGAAAAAAATTAAATTATGTTTAATAAAACACATTATAATTTCCTAAATTTTAGTTACCTCTCCTAATATTAAGAATATTTACTTTGTTGAGCTACCAGTGGCTGGGATTTTTCATGGTACTGATTAAGCAGATTTACTATTTCTCATTCTGTGTCAAAATCTCTTTCATAAAGAGGTCTTATTGTATAGATAAGAAGAACATATACTTTTATAGACAACAAGGATACAATCTGACTGCTCTGTCTGAACAGGATAAAAGAATTTCAGATAATAGGATTATCTCCATCTCACTTAACTTCATCCATCCAGAAATTAGATGTCTATCAGTAGGTAATTTTGTAGCCTCTCTCGGTTGCCATTGTAGCCAGGGAGGAAGCAGAAGGAACCTGCAGGCAGTTAAAATTTGTTTCAATAAAAGGACTGCTTGAAAATTATTAGTTAAACAGAATAACAGAGATCTGAATAATTTCTGAGGCATTCAAATAATATGGCATTAGGTTGTGTGGAAGGAGAACATAGTGGTCTCAAGATAAACTGCTGTTGGCATTTCTTGCAGACTGGTTTTCAGATTAATTTTATTTAATATTGCAACTAATGTTGACTGTGAGAAGATGCAGAGATTGTTAAAAATGGGCTGATGACTGAAGAGAGGAAGATAAAAATCTCTCAGAATTGTCTCTGATCTTGAGACAATTTGGCCTGATGATAAATGTACAATGCAAATTAAAGTTATAAGTCTACCGGAAACTCTATCAAGAATATTTTTTTGAAAATGATAGGCCCATCAGCAAGAACTAGGAAAGGAAAGGAAGATCCTGAGAGCAGAGAATTATTATTGAGTGACTGAATGACCATGAATGTAGGATAAATCCATTAAAACATTAAATTTCTTTTATGGAATAGAATCACATTAAATTCTATGTATAAGGAAAAACATTTCAAAATATTTCAGAGAAATATATTGACACCAAAAATTATATAAAGACTCTCCATCTGGAATTTTACTCAGTTCTATAGTTGATCAAAATAAATGTTACATCTACACTTAAAAGAAAATGAAACTGAAGCCCAAAGTTGCTTAAAAGACAAATAAGTTCTCATGGGGCCTAGATAAATTTAATCTGGATATTAACAGATAGATTTTAACCACCAGAGATGTGAAGTTCTGAAGTAGCCTTCCCATAGGAACAATGAGAAGAAAAACGCAAAATAATTTCATAATGGAATTTATTACATTTTTAATGAGATTCTATGACATGGTCACCTGAACAGGAAGATGCTTCAAAACTAAGAAATCTCTTCCACTTCTGTATTTTTATGTTCCTAAACACTTGTTATGAGTTATGTTGTATTAGAAGAAGTGGCAATATTTTAAATGTTGTAGTCTGCTTTTCCAGTGCAGGAAGACTGCATTGGAGATTTCTCTTCTGGGTCTGTTTGACAAACAGACTGAAAATGGTTAAAAATAGGTGTTTGTCAGATAGGGCATCTGTGATTTCTGTGGAAAGAAGCACTCTAAGGAAAAAAATAATTGTGAAGAAACATTTTGGTTTAGAAAAAAGACCACAATGGTATGAGTTACCTAGTAGATTAAACTGAATTTGTCTTATTTTCCACTCTAGTTACATTTAATTTTTTTGCATGCTTTTTATGATATTTTTTGACTTAAGTTCTAAAAACCTGGAGCTTGAAAGAGGAGAGGTTTTCCTCTACCACCGTCTCCTCTTGGAAGGTGTGGCAGGACGGTCAAAGGGAGTTAATCCAACTGCTGAAATTTGGGAATTTATTCTCATACAAATCTTAGATAAATTTTGTCTAAAATGCGGATAAAAATCAATTGCTTGTAATCAAACATAAGAGACCAAGCCCTTATTCTCAGGTAACATAATTGTTGCAGGTATTCCACATGTGAAAAGGAAGAGGAGGAAAACAGTGTTTCTTGCAAATATTTTCATCTATGAGAGTTTAAACTAGGCAGAAGTTCCACAAGGCAATTGCATAAATAAACAATTGCCTTTTAAAATAAGGCTTAAGTAATTCAATTGAGCCATGGGAAATCCAGTCCAAGTTTTGTGCTAATGAGGAAGTGTCATAAATATTCACATGTTCTTGCCATTAGCCTTATAATTTACTACCTACAGGTATAGAGATAGATGAGGAATCTTACACTTAAACCTTCACTGCAGAATAATGAAGAAGGAAAGAAAGAAAATTAGCTTATCCAGCGACATTTTTAGTGAGCAGCCACCAGCAGCAATCATGCAGAAACATCATTGATCTTGGGCAGACAGACCAAGAAATTCAGAAATAGAGTAATGTAAAAAGTAGAGCAGTGGAAATATAGAGCGAATGGCTACGCTGGCAGGATATGCTGTAACTGTGAGAAGAACTCTGGGGGTGTCTGGTTATTATTTGTATATGGTATCATGGGCACAGAGTTCACAGAAATTAAATATACCAAGACCAGAAAAATATTCTATTTCTGTGTCTGCACTGCTGAGGCCAGAAACTGAAATAATAATTTTGTCTTGACCCTGTGCAGTCTGCAAATGGTTTATGAATGGGAATTATACAGACTCACTGTTTTGCATGATCATTCACTCCCTTTGTTTGCACACACAAAAAATAGTGATGGACTATCATTATCCAAATTGATAGCAGCTGTGCTTACTAAAAAAATGTTTTCCTCAAATCTGTTGACATGTCAGTGGTAATAAAAAAAATAAAATATGTCATATGGTACACTGAAACTCCTGAATTACTTGTCACAGACCATTTAAATTTGTGCTGCATCCAATCCAAAAAATCTTCTGTTAAATTAATATATTTGCTAGGCTCTTTAGTGCAGATTCTACCATCCCCTGGGGAAGTATTTTGAAGAAATCCTTAAAAATCTAAATATTTAACTTCCTTTCATATTTGCATAATTTAATTGGAAGGTTTATTTTTACTTTCCCAAATTTCAAGTTATCCACCATTTTGTTTATTGAAAACCACTGTACTGTCATATTAACTCACCAGGGACCAGCCCATGAACTCCCTCTGTAGTATGAGGGGACTGAAAATTTACTAACACTGTGCTTTGCAGGAGGAAGCAAACGTGCTCTCCTTGCAGCCACAAGTGACCAGAACCCATGTGAATCAAGGTCCTGGCTGACAGCCTTCGCTGAGTAGCTGGGTGTATCAAGTGCTGCAGACTCCTGTGTCCTGCCAGGCTAATCACAGTCGTGACTTCAATAGCTGCTATTAGCTCTCTCTCAGAGACCACCTGCAAAATATCACACCCCAAAAAAGCACTCAGCACTGCTTGTAGGTATTTGCGATTTTTTTTTTTTCAGGGTAATACAAATTTTTGAGCTTATACTTATGAAGGTGGCATTCATGATCTATTAGGTTGGATGCCTATCTTACTTTCTCCACAGGCACAACCCAGGTTTATGGTGAGATGAAGACATGACCAAAGGAAAAAAGCAAATAGGGAAGAAGATTTTTAGGGGTCATGTTGCAACCTTACAGAAAGCACATTATTCCTTGAAGTTAATTTTTTTTTTTTTTCCTGAAGAAATAATTAGCTTTTACATAGGAAAAGCCCTGCCTTGTTCTGGTGTCATTTGACGGCATGTCTGATTTGATTGCATGTAAGACAGGAAGAGCAATTGAGACCTTTTTCCTAAGGACGCTACAGACACAGGCAGCAGATGTGTGTCCCTGCTCTGTGGAGCTGACAGTCTCAGCTGAACAGACAAGGAAACCTCAGGGAGATGAAATGACTTACTGTTGTTCAGAACCTGAGCCAGAGTTAATGCTTGTCTTTCAAACCTCAGTGCAGTGACTTGTCTAGTACATCACCTTACCTCCTGTTCTCACCATAGAGCAAAATAAAACATACAAAACCAAGTGTTGTAGATAAGATAGACTCTAAAACGAGGAGATCAGAGAGAGGCAGAAAGCCATTGGCAACCTAAGTTCAAAACAGGGAGCGCGGTAGAAATACAGAAGGTCAGAAGCAGCAAAAGAAAAAAATGGGAAAGATATTGTAAGACAGCAAAAAGCGTGTGTGTTTCCTATCCTGAGAATAAAATACTTGTCTGCTTGCTCTGCCCTCTCAGAGGTTTAAAACTTCATGTAACGGAATCATTAAGCCAATTTCATTGGCTGCATCGTGATGGACTGGCCAAGTCCTCCCTTCACAGGCCTGGAAACTGTGTCTCCCTGCTCCGGGAGCAAAATCAGGAGATGAGGTCACTTGTTACCTGATCTCTATGGCAATAGGAGGCACTTCACTGTCTCATCTGCTCCTGCTTTGCCGATTTTTTCTGAGAGCTGAAACTTCAGGCTGTGGATTTATGTTCCAGCTGATGCTGACATCGCTTCCAAAATACTCTGGTGTTGGCTGGATAGAGTTAATTTTCTTCATAGTAGCTCATATGGGGCTGTATTTTGGATTTGCATGAAAAAGTCAGAAGTGAGTCTCTTAGAAAGAGTGATATGAAAATTTCAGGAGAATGACATTTTCTTTCACTAAGTAATTGACAAAAGAAAGGATATGGTTTAGAAGGAAAGGGGCTGAAGACAGAAGCTACCTATTTTTGTCAAGACAATGTAGAGTGCAAAGATATATGGAGAAAGTATAATTGTCAGTCACTTTCCCATGAAGGATATTTTATGCGGTAATAAATGAGACAAACAGGCACTGAATAGGGCTTTATGGGAAGCCGTTTTGGCTCAGTCGTACCTCTGCCTCTCAGGATGTCTCCCATTAGTCACTCAGCTGATGAATTTGCTCAGCAGTAGTGGCAGTTTCAGGAAAAGAAGAAACAGCTCTCAGAAGATTCAGCAGTTTAGTTTAAATACATTTCCTCTCCCACTCCTGCTCCATGCTGAGCTCGTGTGTCTCTCTGTGCAGCTGTTGCCTGTTTCACGGGTACCCTCTCCTTCATGTTAATCACCCCCATCCATCCCTGGAGGCAGCGGAGCCAACCAGCACCATCACTTCACAGCTATGCCATGGGAAGATAGCAAGGTTTTAGAGCCCTTAGATTTCAATTTGAACCCCGAAGAAACACAGATTTTTTTTTTTTTCAGGATTCAGAAGTGTTCAGTAATTTCTTGGGATTCAGAAGTTTTGAGTTCAGGTGTGATATCTCCCTTTAAGTTGTAGTTGCACTCTGGTGTGGCTGGCATGGTTCCTGGTAGGTGGAGCCACACGTGCATGAGCCAGTTCTGCTTGAGCCAGCCAGAGACTTCTAATGATAAGGAAAACAATGCTGAAAAGCTCAAGCTGTCTTTGCCCAGAGCTTGCACCTGAAATATGCCTGGCTGCGGTGCATGGTGCTTCATGTAAGGCAACCCCATCATGAGTACTGCTTTGGCTTGAGCTGACAGAAGTTTGAGAAGCTCTGCTCTGCTTTCTGCAATTTGTTATAGACACTGTTTGCCCCTATTTAATGCAGAGATAATGTTACTTGCAAAACATGCAGAGATAGGTGCTGGGATGTGAATTCGAGGGAATGTTCCAATTCCCCTAATGGATTCCTTTCAAACTCTGAAGGAGGGCCATGTGAATAGTTTTGTCAGCTGATTTGCAGGATTTAAGTCTATTTTTGTGACTGACAAACCTTAATCCATCACAATACAATAAATTTTCCCATTTAAATTTTCCCATTTACCCCTTACACGACATTTGATAAAGTAAGCTATTAAATAATAATTGTTGTAGCGAAGGGCAGTGTATTTGCCCACCCTTAGAGATTTCTGAAATATTAATATGTGGAGCTATTGCTGCAGCTGTCTCAAATGTGCCTGCCCTGTTTATGGCATGTACTGGATGCTCTAATTAAACCCATTTTCATTTAGTCAGTGGAAAAAAAAAAAAACAGAATTGCTTTTTACACCAGGTTGGTTTTTTAATTGGGATGGGGAAAATGAGGAAGCAGAGGAAGAACAAGTGAGTTATCCCCAGCAGGATTCTGAGAATAAGCACTTTTTGCTGGGAAAAATCATTGATCTCTGTCATTGTCTTGAAATTTCTGTTACATGCTAAATTTTGGTCACAGGCTAGTAGTGGGATCTGAAGATTGCTGTAGGAGTTACAGAGCTGAAGTAAGACAAAGTAATTTCTTCAAATATACTGGCTTCCACTGGGACTTGGACAGCTAATGGGATTGAAGGGTTTGCCCTTGGGGCTGTCAGTTGCGACTGAGCACATTAAAATGAGGGAACAGCTCAGTGGCTTATGTAAAATGAGATGGTGGCATGAGTCTAGCTATTGAGTTCACAGGTACCTCCATCTACATGCTAATACTGAGGTTTGGGCTTAGTGTGCCATGAAAGGAGCTGACAGAGCAGAAAGACCACCTCTTATCATGGACTGGAAGGCTCCAGCTTTCTAATTCCATTGGCAAGGAGGACCTTATTTTTATACAATTGTCTCTATGCACATAAAAATACTTAAATGTTATAAAGAAGAGGCAGAAATCTATGCATATCTCCCAGAAAATGACTCTTACCTTGGGATGTAGAGTCGCCTTCCCATTATGGTCCAGGGAATCCTAGGTCCTACCATTCCAAGTGAAACAGTTTCAAGAGCTGGAGTGAGACAATACTCTGTATCCTAGCCCCATCTGTGATAGGAGATGACCACAGAAGCTCCTGAAAACCAGAATCACAAGCACCATCAGAACCACTCTGAATACTTTAGCAGTCAAATTCTTCTGTCTTTAAGTGAGAAAATCAGACCTCTGTGGGTTGGAGTGAAAAAAAAGATATTATTTTAGTTCTATCTAGAATTCTAGAGGAAGGATACAATACATATCAATATCAATATATACTTTACAAAGCACCTAATGATAAGGGTCTTTGTTACATTTCTAGAGTTTCCTAGAATGGCTTGGAAAGCCCTTCTAGAACTCTTTCTATAGGAAGTTTGGAAATGTTAAATCACCTCAGTTGTAAAATGCCTCCTTCACTGCACAGATGGATGCTTGGGGAAATATTTTCTGCTGAACCTGCGTGCAGATCCATGGACCTCATTCATTTGCTTGGTTAAAATAATGTCTTTGTAGACATGATGATTTAAGGCTATAACCAAATAAATTTTTGTAAGAAAAATAATATTGTTTGTTAGGAGAAATATTCAAGCACAGTACAAGTTCAGGAACCACTGTTCTGAATATATAATGTTTTGTAGCTATTACGTCTCCTTTTCCTCCTCCACAGGTACCACATGTTTTTCTCCCAATGGATTTAATTGGTTAATAAAATCAAGTAAAACTCAAAACAGTTCTTCTCTACCTGCATTTAGCTGTCAGGCTAGTGTCTCTGGTTAAAAACAGGAAAAGCATACTTAAAAACATGATTTTTTTTCCTCTCAAGCTACTGCAGTTAGTTGATAAATTTAACACACCAATGAGAAACACCTCTTCTTGGAAGCCAGACTTTTTTTTTTTTTTTTTTTTTACTGTTCACATGTACCACTTTAAAAAAGGAGACTAAAAATGCATTTTAATGCCCTCAGATTAAGGTCAAAAGCAGCTTCACACTTACTCCATTGACAGAATCATCTTTCTGACTCTGACCCTCTAGAGGCAAACCATTTCTGAAATGTATTGTGTTTACAGGGCTTTTGGAGAGGAGATGAGGCCTCCTGTGTAACTGCAATTTCGTTGGAACATGCAACTGTCATGTAATGCAGCAAACAAATTATGAAGCATATTACAGGCAAGGATTGGAGATTTTTTGTAGTCAAAATACAGTTCTTTCCCCCCCTTGCTTTTTAAGTGGTTGTCAGTGGAATAAAAGGGTTTAGAAAACTGTAAAAACACTAAATTTTATACGACCTGAACAGAGAGCCAGTCCCCATATTATTAATTCTCTGTTTCCTTTCAAATTATTGATTAAAACTCATCCACTCCATTTGACCTATCAGCAATAATAACACTACCTCACACCAGTCCTGAATCTGTACATGTATGAATCCATATATATATGTAAAACCAGTTGATTCATGACTTTTTGGGATGAGGTTCTAATTTTGGGGGGGTATATTACTCCTTTAAAACACAGCTAGTGTTCCACAATGAAGCAAGAGCTGCATTTTAGTTCAGTGCTTAAACCAAACCAAAAGAATACATTTGCATTGACCTGAATTGACTATGTGGGCAAAGGAACAGTGAAAGAGAGAAAGGTAGAATTGCTCCATTCCTTGCTTTGTTTAAGAAATATTTTACAGTAAATAGAATTTGAGAGATAGGGAAAATCTCTACCTCAATTTTGACTTGCATTTAATCATGAGGGTGGTAAACGGCAAAGCTCATTGATTCAGCTTGGGAGGCAGTTTAAATAGTATAGGAAAGCCTTAAAAGTATAGGAGAGCATATAAAAACTTCTTTATCCAATTCTTACTGGCTTTGTGAAAACCATCTAAAGCCTATGGCTAATCTGGCCTGAGAAAGCAAAACATTTAGTGCACATTAAAATGAATCATACTGACATTTTCAGAAAACAGTGCCTGTTTTCAGTTGTGTTGGAACCATTTGCTAAATTAATTGTTAGATTCAGTATAGTCCAAAACAGCTTTTTTTTTTTTTTTTTCATGATTAATCCATCCAAACCACTGCCCAGACACTTTTCTAGTGTAAGGGAGAAACATTTTCCCTTAACTCTATCTAGCTCTGATGATTGCTTGTGTCATCCACACACTGTCTTTGACCGATAATTCCAATCAAGGATTTGGAGACGTGTAATTCTAGGCAGTGTGACATCTTCCCCAAAAGACTTTATGATTTTATCTATGAGTTGAGGAACAAGATGGATAGAGCAGGGAGATAAGGGAAAACAAGGCAACAAAATGTTATTAACATTACTATAGGAAGCAGTGATTAAAGCACAAGAGGATTTTTCTCATGTCAGAACATATCCCAGCAGAGGTGACTTTTAAAAGTGACAATTAGGCAGCAGATGTCCCACAGCTCTGCTCAAATCAAGGCTGTGACTCTAATGTCCACATTCCCTGATTTGTCATCTCTCCAGCTGCAGGGATGGAGGAAGAGAGGGCCCTTTACAGGGTGGTGGTGGATTCTGGCAGAGCCGTGGCTGCTGCAGGAATGGGGCTGCCCTGGGGGCTCCCCAGTGCTGGGGTCTGCCAGGAGTACAGGCAGAAGATGGAGTTGGAGATCAATGTGCTGATCCCTGCTCCTGAGACCACTATTAAAAGTGTGGTACCTCATCAATCATTGGCCTTGACAGAATAGAAAATAAGCCATTATGCACTTTTTATGGTCTTTTATTAGCTCCAAAGCACCACTCAAGTGTAGGATGTGATTATAAAATCACAATATAAATGTACTTTTCTAGATGTAAGCCTTTTCATTTCTTGCATAACTGTGCAAAACTATATTTCCCAACATAGAAGTTTTATTTGTTTTTAAATTACATCCATAGGAAACAGGCTTGTTTCCAGCTCCATGAAGGGAGAGGAATTGTATAGGAAAAAAGAACATATTAGAGTGGAATATGATTCTAGTTGTGCCTGCTGCTGAACTATTACTTTGTGGGTTTGGTCACCGTCGTACAAGAATTTTGTAATATTTCCAAACAAAGCTAAAGAAACCAATTCTAATGCTGCTAACAAATGAACTAAGACATAAATGCAAGATAAAAACACCCATAAACCTATAGCAGCCTAGAATTAGGGAGAGTGAGAAGGAAGCTAAAAGTCTAAATGGAACAGATTATGTCAAGCCAAATTAATATTTTCAGTCATGCACAGATTACAAAGCAAAAGAAGTAAAAATGGAAATCAAAAAGAAAAAAAAAAAACCCAACATTTGGAGATGTAAGGAAACACTTTTTTATTCACAAGAACATAAACTTTTGAAGTGGCCTAGCAGGCAACATTATTGAACTTAAACACTGCGCCTATTCAAGACATTACAAGGTAGTGTCTCAAAGGGATCACAGTACTGAAAATGTAGTGAGACGTTACTTATCCCCGGTGATCTCTGATCCTGCATTGTATATGAAAGCTGTTCTTGCAAAACAGTAGCTGAGCCTGCAAAGGCAAATCCACGCTCTCTTTGTTTGTGTTGATTTTTTAGACACTGCTTATTTGTGTCCTGAGACTTACCCTGCTTTGCAGGAAAATTGTATGCAGATTTCGTCTCTGGTTCAGCTTCATGTACAGTTTTGGCAGGATGTCCAATAGGTCAAGAAGAATAGATGAAATCTTAAAAGGGAAGGTTCAGGCAGTGCACATCTACATCTTTCTGATCATGCTGCTGCTGGGATTGGAGACAGGATTTCGTGCAAAGAAAAGTTCCAATCTCTTTAAGTGTAAAGAGTCAGAGATATGGTGATAAAACTCTGTTCTTGTTAACATGGCTGGCCTCCTGTGATTTTGATGCTGATTCTTCTCATGCTCCAACATCCTGAAAAAGGCGTAACCTGTTTAGGTTTCTCTCTCTTTTTATGGTGGTGATGATGATGATTTGTTTTATTTTGTTCAAGTTGGCTTTCCTTCCCCTATTAAGATCTGGATGGTGAGGAGTGAGCTGAACTGTGGTTATGTATAATTTTGTGTTTTAATCCCTGGTGGCACGTTCCTTCCCCCCCCACCCCCAGCTTGTTGGTTTAGCCTGAGTTGTATCCACCCATTAAGCTGTCACTCTTCCCTTATACCTACCCCTTATTCCCGAATGTTCTCTGTCACTCTTCCCTTGTACAAGTCCCTGCCAGGACTACTCATTGGGGAATCCCCTTGCACTGGTTTGAAAGCAAAACCAGTGAGAGACTGCAAGTCAGAAATACAATTTAACAGGAAGGAAAAAAAAAAGGGTAAAATAAAATAAATGCAATAGGACAACCTGACACCTTCTTAGTTAGGGTAGTGGTAGCAGTCCAGATGAAGTGGTCTTGTTGAAGCAGTGATCCCGTAGAAAGGTCTGGTAGCTCTTGTCCTCTGTGAATACAGTGGGTAAGAGCTCCCTGTGCTGTCCCAAATCCCAGATTATATGCAGGTGGAAATGCTTGGCTCCTCCCCCTGGGTAGAGCATCTCACACTGGAATGATGAAATTTTATGAGTCATACAGTGGGTCCTTGATTGCCCATTAAACAGAGATAACTCCCAGAAGGACTTACCTATGAGTCATACAGCAGAGCATTAATGGGTCCATTAACAGAAAATATTCTGGAGGGCCAGGGAAACACTGCCCCACCTGTTTTCAACAGCTCATGAAGATGGTGATAGAATACATACTTTGGGCACATCTTACATTGTAACCAAGGACACCCCCATTTTTTGAGGTTCCATTGGTCTGTTTATATAAATCTCCTCCCATTATCCTCCCCACGGGCTTGTGTTCTGTAAACCCCACCTTGTGTCCCTGCCCAGTCATCTCCCTATTGGTCCCTCGACCTTAAAAATCCCTCCATCAATCTGCTCCTTAAAATGCACTGTCCTGCTGTTGTTCTCTTGTCCTCATCTCTGCTCTTCAGTTGGGTTATGTTACGTTTTATGTTGCTGTAATAAACGAATCCTCGGACTTGTAAGTGAGGCCTGCTTCGCTCCTTTCTGCACTGATCCTGCGGTGGCTGCTCGGGACTCTCGGGGGGCTGTTGTAGCTCCCCTGCCAAGTGCCTTATCACCAGGCACACACCAACACTGAACTAGTACAGGAGGGTACAAGTTTCCTTACACTGAGAAAGGTGAACTTGGAGGCAGGGTGTCGAAGGGGGCAGAGGTAGGGCAGGGAGGCAAAGTGAGAAGGGGTTTGAAAACTCAACATAATTGTGTTCAGACCCAGGAAAAGCAGTGCCTCCTGACACTCCTCTGCTCTGCTGTTAAAGAACGGGGTAGGGCAATGCATGTTCTGTCTACTAGCTGAGTTACATGTAGGATAACAGCCCACTTCTGATGCCTGCGTTAAACTGAAAGCAGGAGGCTTCTGCTCGGGTGTGTTTCATTTATCCATGTATTGCATTGTCCCCAAAAATGAAAGGTAAAATCCAGATAGCCTGCTGGAAGAGATAGTATCCAAACCCCAGGTAACAATGTGGGATTTTTTTTCTTCAGCAGTTTCTTACTCTTCTAAGACTCAGTGGGTTCCTTGTAAACATCCTTTACAGACAGTGGAGGAAAGGCACCACTTTACTATCTGTGTTTAGTTGTAGCCCAGATTTACGAGTGCCATTAATCTCCACTTCTCCTCAAGGCAGGCCAAGCAGTGTTCAGTCCGTTTGTTGTCCCTGATGGCACTGATGTGTTCAGTCCTGTACCTGGGGTCCTGCAGTCTGGACCTTTCCCTCTTTGATGTGTTCTCAACCCACAGTTTCTGATTTCCAGCATAATGTTTTAACCACCACATTCCAGACCAGCCTTCGGGGAAGTAATTTCTGTTTCCTCTAATGTAAGAGTGACTCAGACACAGATCAATGGTCCATTAAGCTGTTTTTCTTATTTGCAACATTACTCTGTAGTGACTGCTCAGGGATGACCATAGGAACTCAACACCACTGTGAAGCAGTTCATTTGGTGATATATCACCCAGTTGAACAGTAAATGTGTGAGGGGGTTTCTAAAGTGGAGTTTACTTTCAGACCATGGGACTTAACTTTTCAAATCTATATTAAATATATATATATATTT
>WBMY01011685.1:724064-850390 GCA_013397315.1 Donacobius atricapilla
AAATATATATATATAATTATATCATTTGCTTCTCAGCCTCATCTCATGAAAAAGAGGCCAATATTTACTTGCATTCCATGTAGAGGAAAAGAATTTTTTTGCTTAAACATGTTGTTTAATTGTTTCACTGGTACCTCTGTAATTTGTATGTAACCCTATTCACCCACTTGATAACTGTCTCATTTTTTACCCACATCTAAGTCAGCTCAGTCTGTTGTATAAAAGAGACAGAGCATACTTGCAATTGCCTTTTTTGCCTTTTTGTCCAGCTTTTCAAGCCCAGATGTAATCTTTTTCTGTTGGGTGACTGAAACTGTGCAAAGCCTTCTAGATGCAAGCACAGCATGCATTTACATAAAAACATAAAAATGATTTCTGTTTTGGTCTCTTTTCTTTTCCCAATAATTCCTGCCATTCTATTGCATTTTTTGACTGTTGCTGAGCAGTGAGTTGCTGTTTTCAGAGAACTATCCATAGTAACTCTAAGATCTCTTCCCTGTGTGGTAATGGCTTATTTAAAGCCCATCATGGTGTATGTATAGTTAGGGCTATTTTTTCCCATATGCCCTTATCAACATTGAATTTCATCTTCCATTTTATTGCCTATTCACTCAGTGCCATGAGCTCCTTCTGCAAGTCCTCACAATCAGCTTTAGAGTTAACTATTTTGCATAATTTTATACATCCTCAGCCTTTTTTTACCTCTTTATTTAACTCCTTTTCCAGATCATTTTTTGGCATGGTGAATAGCGCAGGTTCTCTAGTAATCTTTCTCCATTATGAGGACTAATCACCATTCATGACTTTTTGTTTCCTGTCTTATGTTTGATACTAATTCATAAGAGGATGTCCCCTCTTACCCAGGCAGATCAGTTTCTCTAAGAGGCTTCTGTGAAGGATCATGCCAGTGATTTTTGGAAATCGAGGAGTGCTGTACAGACTGGGTCATTGTTTTCCACATTCTTTCAGGCATCCACAAAGAACTCCTTCTGAAAAAAAGCTTCTCTACACAGAAATTATGACACTGACATTCCCTAAACATGACATATTTATCACTGTCATGATTTTTGTTTTTCTTTTTAGTTTTTCCAAAACTCTGGGATATTTGTTACTAGTCAGTTTTCACTTGATCACTCTGAAACCCTAAGTAAAGACTTCTCGTGGACTTGCCATGTCCTGTTTTTCTGCTTTTGGAAAAATTTCGGGGTAAGATAGAACGGCTATTAGTTGAGAAAGCTCATATTGAGGACCTTAGCAAACTTAATTTTCAATTTACTTTTTTTTTCCTGAAACATCTGTTATTGTCCAGTCAGGATCAGTGCTTTAAGCTTATTTCCTATACATTTCTTCTGATGCGCTTCCTGTGTGGTATTTGATACACATTGATCACCCACTGGTGATCATTGGTAAACTTTTCACTCCTGACATGTCCTATGGTTAGCATCTCTGCCTTTAACAAGTTGTTCTTCAAAACCTTTTTTATCTGTCTTACTACACTTCTATATTCAGCTTCCTAAGGGTTATAAGCTTTTCTATTTTTCTTAAGTAAATACAAATCCAATTTTGCTGAAGAATTTTTATTTCTAATAAACTCCTCTACTATTTTCCTTGCAGAGTTTTTTCCTGGTCCTTTTTGAGTTGGATTTTTGTTTGTTTGTTTATCTTGAGCTTCTAGTATATTGTTTTTAAATACGCCATAGTACCACTTTCAAACAGTTTATGTTGTTACATAATCCTGATGTTTTTACAATGAGCTCCTCTTTTTTGTAATTGTTCTTTAAAAGTATATATGGTTGTTACAGATTTTTCTCTTTTTTCCCCCCTTTAATTAGATTTATTTTTATTAGTGATTGATTTTTTGTATAGTCTTATTTTGAAGCAGATCCTGAAAGCACATGGGAATGCTTACTGTCATCTGGGTTTCTGGCTCCAGAAAGCTGTTGTTTATGATTACTGCAAATGTAGTCTTCCAGTGACACAGGAGTTTTGAGTTGTTGTTTTTTGAGGTTTTGTTTTTTAATTTGTTTGGAGTTGCATATATTTTACTGGTTTGATTTGCGTTCATTTGGGGGGTTTGTTTGTTTTGTTTTATTTTTTTAATCTCCTTAGTGTCTTTTGGAATCTCTTGGCCTTTGCTATCAAACCAATGCAGTCAGTAGCACAGCTCTAGTAACCTGCTTATCTGAGCAGAGAAATGCTGTCCTGTGATTTTTGGAGTATGGTTTGAATTTGTTAACTTATTTTGCTTTTGATTTTGTTAACTTATTTACTTTTTGATTGTAAATCTTCCTTTGTCATTCCTGCCCCTCAAGCTGCTAGCTGCTTTTACCATCCACTTACATACACAGCTGGTTTCTGACACCCATGCAAAATACCTTCAGTGTGACCACTTGGGAATCCTCCACTGTACTGAGCTTTGGGCAATATTTAGCTTTACTTGCAGGGTTTCCTTCTCTGTCCTTTGCTTTCTATGCATCAATTTACTCTACTCTCATCATTATTATGCAAAAAGTTTCTTTAGTTGGCGTCTCCCAGTATGTCCAAAACCTTCCTGGTCTTGATGACCGTCACTCCTTGACTAAGAATGCAAGAGTGAGGCTAAAGGATATCAGCTGAAGAAAAGACATGGAGCTTTGTTCAGGGTTTCTAGGATGCTCATTTCACATTAGACCATTTCCAGGAAAACTGAACCCTAAAATCCCTTCTGAGGTTCCTAACTCTCTTCCCAGATAGTACAAGAAGTCAGGGTTAGCTGGTGACAACAGACAAAAGATTGGAGTATTGCGTTGTCTACTGCCTGGGATTTTGCTCTTGCTTTAAAAATTATAGACATATCCTCACTGCCAGCAACAGTTCCCTGAAATTTATTTTAAGTTTCCCTATTTTAACTTTGACCCACTATTGCTTGGAAATTTCTGGCAACATAGGAAGTAATTTCTTTCATGCCTAAGGGGAACGCAAACGTCTCAAACATTTGCAGATGGTTTCATGCCCCCTAGTCATCCCTCTGCATGCTACATATTACATCTTTTTAATCCTAAGGCACAGGTTGCTCTATAAAGCTGAAAACCCACAAGAGCACTAGGCTATACCTCTGTCTCTGCTTTTTGATGTTTTTGAGGAGGGTGAAGGGTGGTGTGGTTTTCTTCTTTTTTTTTTTTCTTTCCTTTTTTTCCTTTTTTTTTTTTTTAACCCTGAACAACTTCATTTATTTTCATTGACTTTGGCATATATGCATCCACAGTCAGAACCTGTCCCTGTGAATATGAAGGAAGTTTGGGCCAAATGAAGCTTTTAGTCACACCAGTGGGACCCTGTTGACTTCAGTTTTACCTTCAGGTGGTGGCCTTTGTGTCTGCTGGATGAAAGGACACAGCTCAGACAGCTCTTAGAAATATTCTGCTCTTTTAAGCCACAAAAGCTAAATCCCAAAAAATCCTGTAACTTTTCCATCTGGAACAGGTATTTACAGTCATATAAATAAAATAAAGTTGGTTTTTTGCAGACCTTGAGTCAGCCCTCTACTAAAAAGTCTGGCACTTACTTGGAAACCAAGCAAAGAGCAAACAACAATGTGAACAAATGTGAGAGTTGAAGGTGAGGGAAGAAGGGTAGCAGTGCTGAAATGAACTAAAAAGCCCTTAGAAGATTCAAATAGGGAAAAATATCCTGAACAACCTAATGCAAAAAGTCCTGTTAACAGCACTGCAATTTCTAGCTTTCTTTCAGATATTTACCTCATGGCAATACGTACAATTTGTAAAGTGAAAATGAAGTCAACTCACACAAAAAATCTTGGCTTTTTAAGCTATCGAAACACAATATCTCATTTTGTGGAGGCAAAGAAGGTTAGAATAAAGAGTGACATCAGAAGAAATTCTTTTTCCCACGCTTACCCAACTTGCCATCCTCTATTCTTTGGAAAGGCACAGGTCCTATTGCCTTCAGTGGATCAAGCTCTTTAAGTTGACCTCTTTTAGCTAAGTTAAGTACTATTTTGTTTACCATTCCTCTCACCAGCTGTTGAAAGACTACATGCTACTTGATGCCACAAACCATAAAACCCTAGAAAGACTAAAGAAAAAATATTATGTTCCACGTATGGACGGTTTTAACACCTTGTAACAAAGGAATATGAGATTTGAATGTGCAGATATCTGAGTTTTTATGATTTGTCCATGGTTACAGATTTGGTATGGTATTAAATCTAAGTTTTCAAGGGATTGTTGAAAGGAAAACTGTAAGTGGCAAAGGAAAAGGAAAGTTTCAAGAGACAAATATTGTGCTAAAGGCTGAAGAGAAAGAGAAGACAGCTTCCTGGAGAAGTGTGGACACAGTCACAACCTACAGATATAGACAGACTAGAGCTGGTAGACTCAGGATTTAGTGTGTCTCAATGCCTTATTTAAGTTTTGGGAATACATTTTTCAGGATTTTTGTCTTCCAAGATTACACCTATATACATAAAAGGATTTAAGAAGTATTGGATTTTTTTTAAGCTTCAAAGGATTCACCAAATTGAAAAGATTGGGGACTGGTAGTTTAGGAACATGTCTACAGATACCACTGTTTTTACAGGCTCACCTCAGATAGCTTTAAACTGGTTAATCCTGGCTGGGTAATGCAGTTGTGATATCAGTTGATTGTAGCAGGATCATACTGAGGTATTTACCTGGATGTCAGTCAGGCTTTGCAGCCTGAGTCCAGCTTGGTGCTGCCTGGCTGCACCAGGTACTTAGCTTAGCTAGTTTAGAGCTATTATGGTTTGATCCATCTACACAAGATTGCAATGTGGTTGTAACTACAGTAGCCAAGCTCTTCAAATGTCTTTAACCACTACGATGCATTACTGTGTCTCTCCCTTTTAGCTTTTATATGTTTTCTGTGATGTTGCTCTTCTAAAGTAGATCTACTTTGGCAACATTTAATGCAATGTCCAGCTGAATTGAAAATGTTTAATCCCAACTCTTCATACCATAGTTTATATGGGGTTTCTCTTCCCTTTTTTTACCACCTTGACAGCTGTATGAATGAGATCAATCTATTCACTGTGGTCTACAACTCCCATAACATGCAAAAATGCCATGCAAATCTCTCATGTTTCCCATTACATGTATTAAATTATACATTAAAATTACTTAAACACAGTCCCTTAGAAATATTTCCAGTATCTTTCTCTCAACTGAAATGAGACTTAGAGGACTTGTCCTCTGAATCTTCCCTTGATTCTTTCTTGAATCTGGGGATAGCTTTAGTAGCTCTTAAGTCCTTGGGTATGACTGCACTCCTTAGTGGCCTGTCAAAAACCTTTGCTGAAGGCTTTCTTATTTCCTTTGTTACTTCCTTCAGGATTCTGGGACACAATTCATCTGAGCCTGGTGCTTTGTCAAATGTAACAGTCCTAATTGCCTTATTATCTTTTCCAGTGCAATAGCAAA
The DNA here is from genome assembly GCA_013397315.1 of Donacobius atricapilla. Classification (NCBI taxonomy): domain Eukaryota; kingdom Metazoa; phylum Chordata; class Aves; order Passeriformes; family Mimidae; genus Donacobius; species Donacobius atricapilla. Next base: position 729,503 of record WBMY01011685.1, read on the forward strand.
GCCTTTTAACATTTTACTTTCCCCTCCAGGAGAATGTCTCTCCGTCACAGAGATGCTACATTCCTAGTTTTATAAATTTTTCTCCCCACTTCCCCCCAGTGAATAATGAGGTGAGGAATTCATTTATGCCTGTAGCAGAATCAAACTCATCTGTCACTAACTTTCCACTTATGTTCTTCAATGTCTCTACTGTCTCACTGGCTCTTGTAGAATTCTGAATATATATTTAGAATCACAGAATCATAGATGTAAGGAATGGAAAAGAGCTATTAGGTCATCCAGTTCATTGCCCTGCAACTGGAGGATTGTTCTATGAAATATATTTCTTTTTTGTTCAATCATTTTTTAACATCCCAGATGTTGCCTTTGGAGTCACTTTAATGTCTCTCACAAGCAGGAAGTTTTCCCTGATGGTTAGCTGTTTTCTATTTCTAAATGTTAAGAATCTTGTCTAAATTAAATGGTCTTGTTTAATTTCCATTTTTTTCTCAGTTCATCTTTTGTTTCATGATTTTCAGCTTTTCAGATAGATATAGATGACCCTCCTCTTCTTGGGAGACATTTTGACCTTATCTTCACACTAGCTTTGTGGAGCCTGAATTTCTCGTAGACTCATAACAGCATAAAGATTAGAATGGTTTAAAAGATCTTAGAATAAGTGGAAGTGGCATGTCACTTCCAGCCTGCATGAAAGCACCACAAGTGTATTTAGAATATCCTTCTCTGTAGGTGTCTCCTCTGGTTCCCATGGTCACTGCGAACCACAGTGAACATGGTCTGCTACAACACTCTTGAGTCAGGCAAAGTGCTTTAGAGCACATTCCAACCCTTCTTCCAAAGCCCTGAGCTATAAGGTTGTGTAGGTGCCAGTTAGCACAGATTTTGTATTTATCTGTTCCAGTATCAGGGCTTCTGGTGTCCAGCCAAGGGCAGATACCCAAGACAGTGCGATACAGAGCTCATCTGTGACCCAGCAGGAAATTGCTTTCTTTCTGCAAAAGGTCTGAACATGAACTATCCTAGATAATCACAGCTGGACTTCTGCCTGTGTTACAGCACCTTCTTCACAAATCAGGTGCCTGGCTCAGACTTCCCAGTATCTAAGGCTGCAAGGCACAGGCTCCTTGCACAGAGACCACCAAGTAATGCTTGACATAACAACCATAATTTGGTACGTCATGGCTCAACACTGGCCAAATGCCAGGCACCAACGAAAGTTGCTCATTCATCCTCCCCTGCCCCGGTTAGACAGAGGAGAGAAAAAAAATTAAATGAAGGGTTCATGAGTTGAGATAAGGACTGGGAGAAAACACTCTAAAGGTAAAACAGGCTCAACTTAGAAGTACAAAGTGAGTTTATTACTAACAGAATCAGAGGACGATAATGAGAAGTAAAATAAGCTCTTCAAAACATCTTTTTTTCTTTCAGCCCCTCCGTACTTCCCATGGACAGCACACGGAGACAAGGCACTGAGTTTTTGGGTCAGTTCATCACTGAGATTTTCTTCCGCTGCTCCGGGAGAGTAGTCCTTACCCTACTGCACCCTGGGGTCCCTCCCACAGGAGACAGCTCTCTGTGACATTCCCCGGTGTGGATCCACTCTCACAGGCAGCAGGGCTACAGCACCTGCTGCAGCGTGAGCCCCTCCCAGGGGCACACAGCCCTCCCAAAACCACCGCATTGTGCCTCTCTTCCCGTGGGGTGCAGTGCTCCAGGGACAGGCTGCTCCAGCCTGGAAGCGAGGACCTCTCTCCATCGGCTCTCCCACTGGAGCACAGCCCCCCCCAGGCATCCACCAGCTCTGGCACAGGCACCTCCACCATGGCTGTGGGTGGATCTCTGCATTCTCGTGGATCCCTGTTGATTGTGGGTGAATCTCTGCATCCCCCATGGATCCCCACAGGCTGTGGGTGGATCTCTGCATCCCCCAAGGATCTCCAAGGGCTGCAGGGGCACAGCTGCCTCACCATGGTCTCACCATGGCCTGCAGAGGAATCTCAGCTCTGGCACCTGGAGCACCTCCTGCCCCTCCTTCTCCACTGACCTTGGTGTCTCCCTGTTGTTTCCCTCATGTGTTCTCACCTTCTCCTTTTCTCTGACAAGAAGCAAAACCTGAGACTTTGTTTTGAACTTCTTCTGAAATCTGTCATCACAGAGGTGTTCCCAAGCTCTCTAATAGGCCCGGTGTTAGCCAGCAGCATGCCCATCCCCAGAGCCATCGGGGATTGGCTCTGCTGGACGTGGTGGAAGCTTCCAGCAGCTTCTCACAGAAGCCACCTCTGTGGGCCCCCCACCACCAAAAAACAGGCTGTGAAAAACCAACACACCTACATACCAGCTCTTTACTTCAACTAGAATAAAAATAATAGGCTGTCTAAACCACTCTCCTGGATTTGTATAATGTACTGGAGAAATCTATTACAGGGATGAGACTGCAACCCCAAATACTTCTGGCCTTTCTTGGTCAAGCTCAGACTCAAGTTATTTGAAAGTGAACACAATATTCTAAGTTTGAGTTATGGGAGCCCTGTTGGCAGCTTCCTGCAGACCATGAGATTTTGATAGTTATAGAATGTTTATTTTTCCTTTCTTTGCTATTACATATTATTTATAATTTTACTGAACCTTATTCCTTTTTACATTTCATAACTTTTTCAGGCTTTTCCCCATTTATCTTTTGTTCTTTGATATTTTCAGGTGTTCAGTGTGGTTCAGCAAGGTTTTAATTTTCCTCATCAAGCAGTGAACTTCTTCCTTTTTCTTTCCAGACGGCTTAATACGGTTTGACATTTCCTCACATTTCCAACAGTCTGTAGCTGCTTCTACATGTAGCCACTGTGATTGGAAATGACTGCATATGATTATTGTTAGACATAATATTGTGCTTGTACTGCTGCTGGGCATTGCTTTGAATGAATGGGAACCCAAAAGAAAACATATTCTGCTCCCAAATATTTTAGTCCTAAAAACAAGGCCAAAGCATGAGCCAAGTAAGCTTACTGTGGTTCAATAATGGCAAAATACTCAGCTGTTAAAAAACAGGCGCCCAGGATTACACATATCTTTAATAGCATTACAGAGTCAATCTAGAACACTTTTAAAGTAGGAAACTATGAAAAGCATATACTCTGCATTAAATTTTGTATCTTTTCCAATGGTCCTATACCAACTCTTTAATCATTCTCTTTAAGTCATGTCCCAGCCTGCGCTGTATGTAAGGAAATGAATTATATCAAATCTTATAGTATTTTCATTGCCCCTTATATGAAAACTAAGTGTTATCTGTACTACATATTCTCATTTCTTCTTGTATTTCTTCTTTTTATATGGTAGAAGATAAATTTGGATTAAGTATAACGCAGCCCAAAATGTGCTTGCAATTTCCAAAATTATTTGCATATTTCCTATAGTCAGATCCAGTAATTCTTTTTCTGAAAACATTGTGAGAAAGTATTGCCTTGCTGTGACAAAGTTTTACAAATTAACTATGTACCTAATATACAAAAAACTGATTTTTTTTTAAACCCAAAGACTCTGAGTCTCTGTTAGCATTCCTTGGCTCATGTCAAGAACACATAGTAAAACACCTTTTCTTGCTCACCTTTTCTGTATTTTTCATATATTTTTACACCTCTGCAATGTGTGTTCACTATCATGTGCTAATGTTACTCTAAACAAGTAATTTAAAGTGTTTTTTTATTAAGCCAGGAATCTTTCAGGAAGGAATGCATTTAAGTGTAACTGGCCTGTGTTGGAAGAGAGGGACCTGTGTCTCCTGGTTATTGCAAGCTGAACACAAGCCAGCAGTGCCCTGGCAGCCAGGAGGGACATCCATGTCCTGGGGGGCCTCAGGCCCAACATCACCAGCCAGGCAAGGGGGGGAATTATCCTGCTCTGCTCTGGGTGGGGCAGCCTTGCCTCGAGTGCTGGGGGCAGTTTTGAGCACCAAAATATAGCAGAGAATATACAAAGGGGGGCAACAAAGATGGTGAAGGGTCTTGAGGAAGAGCCTTATGAGGAGCAGCTGAGGTCACCTGGTCTTTTCAGCCTGGAGAAAAGGAAACTGAGGTGAGACTTCATTGCAGCTACAACTTCCTGGTGAGGGGAAGAGGAAGGGAAGCACTGATCTCTTTTTAGTGACTGGTTACAGGACCCAGGGAATGGTCGGAAGTTGTGACAGGGGAGGTTTAGGCTGAATGTTAGAAAAAGGTTCTTAACCTGAAGGATGGTTGGGCACTGGAACAGGATCCCAAGGGCAGTGATCACAGCACCAACCTGACAGTTCAGGAAGTGTTTGGACAATGCTGGCGGACATGTGGTGGGATGCTTGGGGATGGTGCTGTGCAGGGTCAGGAGTTGGACAGGATGATCCTTGTGGTCCCTTCTGACTCAGTCTATTCTGTGATGTGCTTTATGATCAGACTCTTTTCCTGCATAACAACTGGGCTGATCTGTACTGGGACAGGCTTTTACACTAGCTGGGCAGTGGTATCAGAGTGCAGCTGGTGCTGTGAAGTCAGAGATTATAGTTACTTTGTGCCAATTGAATAGCAAAAAGAACCTGAATTAACCTACTTCTGACTGGCATCACAGAAAATTTCCAAAACCTGCAAAAGTCAGTTTGCTCCTAGAATCTGTGAGTTTAATTTACTCTGGTGGGATATATAAAGGAATTGAGGAACACACAGGTGTGGATGCCTGGTGCTGAGAAAAGGTGTTACCCTTGAAAGCCATTGGCAGGGATTTGAGGGCAGAAAGAGTGCAAAAGGAAAAGATAACATGAGGTTTGTCAAGAGGAGGAGTTATCAAAAGGTGGTTTCCAGCTTTCCAGCTAAGAAGCTTTTTGTTTAACGGAGTGTGCTGGTTTGAAAGTAGAACCAGTGAAAGACTCCAAGTCAGAAATACAATTTAATAGGAGGGGGGGAAAAAAGGTAAAATAAAGGAAGTTAAATAATACAACCTGTTAGTCAGGGCGCAGGTAGCAGTCTGGATGAAGTGGTCGTGTTGAAGCCGTGATCCTGTAGAAAAGTCCGGTACCTCCTGTCCTCTGGGAATCCAGTGGGTTGAGGGCCCCTTGTGCTATCCCGGTTTATATCCAGGTGGGAATGCTTGGCTCCTCCCCATGGGAGGAGCATCCCACAATGGAACGATGTAATTTTATGACTCATACAATGGGTCCTTGATTGCCCATTAAACAGAGATAACTCCCGGATGGGAGTTACCCATGAGTCATACAGCACAGCATGAATGGGCCCATTAACAGAACATAGTCCGGAGGGTGGGGACAAGGGGAACACTGCCCCACCTGGTTTCAACAGTTCATGAAGATGGTGATAGAATACATATCTTGGGCATATCTTACATTGTAACCTAGGACACGGAGGAACCATCTTTATAACGATTTAAGAAGAATACCCCAAGAAGAAAAGGCGCTTCATGAAGACAAACTGATGGGGCAAACCCAAACCCTTCTTTTAGGAATCTGTTTTACTTGATGGTTTCTGTTAAGAATAGAGATAAGCATACACAGCTGCAGATCAAAAAAGCCAGGCATGCTTACTCTGTGCTGTGCCAGACTCTCTACCGGAGAAGCTGCCAGTGCTATGAGTAAAATACATCCACTTTGTACCTACTAGTCAATTTAGGATCAAACTCATTTAATATCCTCTGCAACAGGGACTCAATACACCTGCACAACATTTGGTTTTATCATTTAGCCCATTTAAGCTAAGAAGATGGAAAAAAACTCTGAGTCCTTGTGTTCAGATCTATTTTTTTTATTATGGATAGGCTGTCAATTAGCCTTGCTCACGTCAGCATCAAAATTAACCTAGTAGTGCTAAAATGATGGAGTTGAAAAAATAATTAGCTTTTACCTGTTATTTTCATGTAAGTGAAGCCGAAGGCAAAAAAAAAAAAAAGAAAATCATCACAAATCTTTCAATGTAACTTGGCAAAGATGTAGCTACATTTGTTTTCAAAAAGCACTTCCACTATTAAAAAAACCCGAAAACAACAATCCACAACAAAACAAACAATCCCCCCCAAAAAAACACAAACCCCCAACCCAAATACATCCCTGCAAACACAAGTAGAAGAAAAGTAATCCAAATACAGCTATTTAGCTCCATATTCCAGCCAGTGAATCCAAAGCAATTCAAATTTAATCCAAGAGTGCATTTATGCCAAATTCAAATCCTTTCCTCCCTCTATATTTGATATTTTCTGTTCTAAAGGTCTCTAAGTGTTCTCTCACCACAAATTCTTGCCACAATGGCAGCTGTTTAGCAAATAAACCAAAAAATAAAAATGTTGTCATTGTGAAATAAGATATATTTAATTAAATAAGATAGAGAAGTGCTATTACAAGAACATAAAACTGTAAGGCACAAGATAAAACTAAATTACTACATGGCTGCTCAATTCAATCTAATCCTTGAAGATAAAGATGGAGCCAGAAAATTGCATGTATTGTGAAATCAACATAAGCCCTAAGCAAATATTAACTAGGGATATATAAACTGATTTATTATAAATACAAGTGTGAATGTGAGGATTAGTTAAGGAAATGCAAACCGAGACACAATGAGGCGTAAAATACTCCAGTATTTCTCTAAAATACTGGAAGTGTACACAAAAAAATTGTGCAATGCCCAAGACGTAATTTTTGTTTACCTGATTTGGCACCCTGTGGAGGGAGAATTATGGAATAGAGAGAAAAAATGGTACATTTGTTTTTAGCAGTTTTTGATAAACAGACAATTTATAGAGTTTCTTTATGTATTAAATAATAGGGTGTGATTTTAAAAAAGTATTCTGCCTTGGTTTTAACTGCTTTTTATCAAAGTTCCCCTTACTAAATTGTTAGGAGTGCATATTAGACTTTGAAAATTGTGCATGAGATCCTTCTCAGTAACAGAGGACTCATATTTTTGTATGGTGTGAACAGAAGACTGTCTCTAAGCAGTTTTACTTACTTCCACATCTTTCCTGAGAAGTCTGTAGAATATGCATGAACAAGAGAGAGATAAGAGTCATCGGTGTCCATGATAATAATGGTTGCATAATGCAAATATCTATATGTGCTCAATTTAAGCTTAGGTTTTATCTTTTGGAGAAGTAAAGATGCAAAATCCTTCAGGCCAGACACATCTCAGTCACAAAATGCTGTCAGTGAACTTCATTGCTTGCATTATACTCAGGGCAGATTAATGCCTGTTTAACTGACCTTATTGTGTCTAGAGTGAGTGAGAATTTTTATGTAGTTTGCAGCAGATCTTCCTGCCCTTATTTATTTTTTATGGCAATCTTCTTTTGGAAGGATAAAAATGGTAAACCGGGAGCTTTAATGGTGTATCTTGGTATCTTATCTCATATTACTGAAGAATATCCTGAACCCTTTAGAAAGACCACTGCTTTGTTTGTGAAGCCAAGCCTCCAGAAGGCATTGCCACAGGCCATACAAGGCAATGACCAGAGATCAAACAGGCCAGATCTGGGCACTGTCCATTCTTAGTCTTAAGCAAGGCAAAGGTTCCAGGAGAGGTAGGTACCTGAGAGCAGGAGGGAATGAGGCAAGCAGGCATCATGGTGGGACATAACTGCTTTATAGCAGGGCTGGACCCTTCAAACTTTCTCTTCTAAGTGAAACCATTAAGAAGACCAGCTTTTCGTTGTTTTTTCTCCCAAGCTCCACGTGCCTCTGTTTAAATCTGCTGTCCTGGACCCTGAGCTGTGTACAGCATTGTGTACAGCACTGATCTCTTAACTTACATTCCGGCTCTCAACTGCATTAAGGAACAGTTTTTGCCCCTTTGGCAGTGGAAGTTGGCAGTGCTCAGTGGGTTACACTGACTGCTGACCTGAGCCCATATTCAAGCCATGTTTCTGGTGTGGACAACCAGAACTGTGACCTTCAGGTGCACAGCAGCAACTACATGCTAGGCTGTGTCTGCTACCTCTATGCTACCTGTCTGACTGTTCCAAAGCTGTTCTTAGAAAGTCCTGTTCCTCTTTCAGTTTTCCATTTATTCTTTTTGTTGTTTCAGTAATGCAGCTTTTAACATTGTTTTCCAGGAAAAGACTCTTTTCTTAGAGTCTTAGGTTTCAACCTCTTGGCTTTATGCATCAACCAAAGGAATCTAATCCCTCCAGTCAAATTGATCCCCCGCTCATTTTTCCTTCATCAAATTCTGGCTTGGCTGTCTTTTCTGAAGTGATATTCAGTGCTGGTCTCCTTGCATGATCACTCTTGGCCAGAAGTCTTCTTCTCTGCTTCCTTGTTTGGCTGGTCCATCTGCTCCCAAATCCCAGTAATCTCTCTCTTTCTCTCTACCATCCATCCTCTCCGTCCTGGTCTGAGAACAGATCCCTCAGGGCTCACAGGAGCACTCACTTGGGTGCCAGGTGAAAGGAGACTAAGGCAGTCATGTTTTCTGTTCTTAGTTTCAGTTTTCAATCCTATTCAACTTTATACACCCTTCAGAGGGAAAACCATGACTTCTTGGAGTCTTGATTGTATTTAGCCTCTTCATGACATCAAGACTTCTATGATGTGGAAAACTGGAAAAGGGCAAAAGCAGTCACCAAAGAGGGAATAAAGTCTGTTGCTGTTATAATTGCAGAAATTATTTATGATTATATGAAAGCCAAGTTATTTATTTATTTTTATTTAGTTTTGACATCTTTTTTGGGACAATTCAGGCATGTTTTCCACAGAAGTGTCAAGAAGCACATCAGACACAAGATATAGTCCTTCCCTATTTAAATTATTTTTCTCCATCCCAAAGGATGATGAGCATTTCAAAGAAGGGTTGCCATGAGGGTTTGTATGTTGATAAAAAGGGTTGCCATGAAGGTTTGTATGTTGATAAAAGGTATATATACTTGTGCTAGTCTCACTCTCACTATTAATTTAATTTTGAAGGAAAATTAATATGCACATAGAATAACATAGATGATGTTGACATGATAGCTGATATTTATATAGCTTTGAAAACAGAATTTTAATGTGAAATTTTGGACAGCTTTACTTTTAGTGGTGGTGTGGTATGGATTCTATTTACTTATTTCTCTGAATTTATTTATGACAGGTGAATTCCACTTTATACTCACAATATGTGCGGTCATTCTCTGCTTAACATATACTGAATATTATTCATGGGTTTATTCTGAAAGTTCTTTCTGCAGCACAAAACCAGATAAAGCTATCCAACCTTTCCTCTGGAGATTTTGATTCACCCTGGTTTAACCTATGTACAATTCACTGCTGCAGGGCAATAAAAAGTGGAAAAAAAAAGGAAAAAAAAAAAAAGAAATGCCAGATGGAAAATGAGAACACTTAGTGAACATGAACAGATGTAGATCTCTTGTCTGACAAAATTTTCATGTCCTTTTACTGCTGCTCCCCAATCCTGATATCCCCATGCAGTAAGGTCTTAATCTTTTCTGGATTCTCAAGTTCAAACACACTGACACATCTTTCTTTTCTTTCTCTCTTTTTCTCTTTCCAACTGCCTGTCTGCAGATAACTTATACTTTCAGGATTTCTTACAAGACTCCTAAATCTTTTTCCCACTCAATTCACAGCATGCTTTTCTCATTTATCGTTGCTTTGGAAGACATTCTTGTGCCATTACTATGCTTGTTATGATGAAGATAAGACAAAATATTCTACTAACAGAGGTTAGAACTAACAGGCGATTTTTAGTTCAAGTTTTTTAAACAAAAGAGAAATAACTGAAGAACAACAAACACCCAGGAAACTTCACAACTGGGGCTGAAAAAAAGAAGCTTCTATTGTTTCATTCATCTAGGATCTGCAGCTTTGATGTTACATGAGAATTACCTGGGTTCTTTTGTCCCAATTACTGAGAGCAAAGTTGAAGAACTTCAGTATACATTAAGTCTACCAACTTTGATGTTATGTTGAACTTTCCTGACTCAAATTTGTGCTGTCAGAATTGGCTTAGGATAACTGGATGCACATCAAAATACTCAGAATATAAAGAGCACAACATCAAAGTATGCATTTTGATGTTATTTTCAAGACCAAATAAAACAACAGTTAGAAGTGTAGATCAATTGGTTACCACCAGATTTTGTGACAAATTGCAGAAGCCATCCCTTTGCTTTTGTTTTAGCTGGATTGGTACTGCCATCACCTCTTTCAAAATACTACCAGGTAACAGAAATATTTTGTAGGCAGGATACAGGAAGGGATTTGGGCATAGGGACACAGATACTGAGATGTCTAAAATTTAGATTTGAGTTGTGGGAAGGGAAATTATAATATTCAGTTAAGTTCAACACTCAGTTGAGTGGAAAAGCAAGGCCTCTAATTTGCATTTACAGCAATTGGCACAGGAAGAGGCAACACTTAAATTCTTAATTTCTTCCTTATTTCACTAGAATATGAAACCTGGATCGAGAACCTGGAAAGTGCCCCTGTGTCATCAGCACCTTGGAAAACATCAAGACTTCTCACTCCTGGTAATGCCTGTAAGGTTGAAAGATATTTCTGTTAAGTTATTGTATGCTGTGAAGTACTCAGTAACTTCTGATTTACCTTCTGATTTCAATTAACTTTAGAGTCCAAAACTATGACTGAGTAAAAAAGAAATAGCTTCTTGGTTTGGTTTTATTTTTGAGCAACCTGTTATGCCAGAACAAATGTTCCAGCTTTCATACACACATGCTGCTTGATTTCAGCCTTCTGTGTGAATTTATTTTCTTTTTAACTTTAGATATTTACTGTGAATTGATTCAGTACATCTTGCACTAAGTAATATAAATCTTGAAAAATCTTTAGAAAATTCAAACTTTAACTGGCCAGAGCCTGGTGTTTTTTGAAGTACAGTTTTGAAGATGTGGTGCTTATGGGCATGGTTTACCAGTGGTTAATGGTTGTACACAAAGAAATTAAAGGTATTTCTGAGTGTAAATGATTCTATGATTCTATGATCAACTTAAGCAAGCTAAGTTGTCCCAATTTTAATGAAAAGCTGGAAAAAATAGAATTAATGAAACAAATTAAAACAATTTAATGTCTCGTGCTCATTAAATTGTGATTTGAATCAAAAATAGTTTAACTTTTTGGAATCTTGCAATATGTACCTAAAGAAGGCTGAGTACTGCTAAGGAGGCCTTGCATTGCTTGATGGACTCTTAATTTCTGACAGTAAATGAGAAAAAAGCAGTAGGACCCTAAAATTGCATTTTAATATGTCTTATGTAGCCATTTACATTTTCATTCAAATTCTGTCTAATAACTAGCATTTTTCTGAGACAGGCTAAGAATTACAAAGACTGGCATGTGGGATTAATGTGGTTTAGTGTAGTATACCACTTCTGAAAGTGGACTATATCAGCTTCTTGAGAGAAGCACAGGAGGAATCTTTTACAAAATTATGGAAATTTTCTCGATATGCTTTTTAATTTTATTTAGCCTGCTCAATTAAAATTTAGGTTTTGAGCTAAAGCATAAGGATTTTGAAAATCTTGCAAATATTTTTTAAAAAAGTATTTCTTATAAATGGGTCTAGCTGCTTCACTTTCAAAGCTATTTGAAGTGCAGCTGAAGATTTTTTCCCTCTGCTTGTCTGGACTTTTTCTGTGCTTACTGCATCCAAAAGTAGTTAACACAGATCTGATGGGTTTGTTGCTTTAAATCAATGGCTCTTTCCCCCATGTTTCTTTAGAAAAGAATAAAAAATCAGATAGTGAAAAAATTAGCTATGTCTATCCTTATAATTCCGTGTCTTAGTGTTAATAACCTTCTATCTTACTGTAGTTTTTCTCAAGCTTTTGCACTCTGCTCCAGCCTCTAAAATAAGTTCTGAAGAGGATTTTAGTTTTTTAATCACAGAACCATAGAAAGTCTTGGATTGGAAGAGACCTGAACGACCATGTACTTCTATACCTCTGCCATGTACAGAGACACCTCCCACTTGTCCAAGTTGCTCAAAGCCTCATCCAACCTGGCCCTGAACACTTGCAGTGTGTGGGTGGGGGGCATCCACAGCTTCTCTGGCAACCGATGCCAGTGTCTCACCACCCTCACAGCAGAGAATTTATTCCTAATATCCAATCTAAAGCTACACTTTTCAAAGTCATTACCTCTTATCCTGTCACTATATGCCCTTATAAAAAGTCCCTCTCCAGCTCTTGTGTAGTGCCTTTCAGGTAGTGAAAGACTTTATAAGGTCTTCCTGGAGCCTTCTCTTCTCCAGGCTGAACAATCCCTATTGTCTCAGCCTTTCCTGACATGTTGTCTAAGCCAAGCTCCTGCTCAAATCACAGCTTACTGCAGTGTTACATCTGGTTTTCCAGGACTTCTTCCAGCTGAGGGTTGAACATCTCCAAGGATGGAGGACCCACAACCAGTAACTGACCACTCTTGCTTTAGAATTTTAAAAATAAAAAATTATTATATTCACTCTTTGGCCTAACTCCCTTTCTCTTATGCACACATCAGCTCTTTGATGGAAATTAATGTGGCCTAAATTCTATCTCTGTCCCCATTCACGGTCTTTCCTATTGTCTGGCTGCAGACCTTCAGAGGCACATTGTCAATAGGGAACAGCAGGAGCCCATCCTTGGTTGAAATGTAGGGCACCTGAATCTAGACTTCTGACTCTGTCATACACATCTGCAACTTTCTACTTTCCTGCTAAATGCCAAGCACTTTGTCTCCTGTCACATAAATCAGATGGAGCCACATTTTTCTATTCTAGCTGGGTTTGTGTGCCTTCCTCCTCACTGGGTGCCTTCCAGGAGTACATTAATCAATATGACTCAGGGCCGTCTCTGGAGTTTTTGTTATTTTCAGTCAGCTTCTCCTCAGAGGCTACGGTCTGGCCACCTTACAGGGAACACAGATTTCTTCAGCCTTTCCCAGTTGTAGTAAGAAGGGAACATTGAGAGAGGGGATGAAGTTCCTTCAGGAGAGATAAGACTTTTTTATTTGAGTGAGAGATGAGACTTTTTTATTTGAGACATGTCTTTCTTTTGATCTACTGCTGTCATTTTTAATGTGAATTTCTGGGTTTGCGTTATCTGCTAGAATGTCAGATTATTGTGATGGAAGCCAGATACTGAGTGAGATATATACACATATGCAGGAGTAAGGGCACTTAATTGAGACCAGCAAAAAACTAATATTGTGCTAATATTTAAAAATGGCAAATGGGACAACCCAAATAATTATAGTCCTGTCAGGCTGACATCGATCCTTGGTGAAATAAGGGAACATCCGATATAGGGCTCAGTTAGAAAAGAGCTGAAGGATGGAATTAATGCCAATCAACATAAGTTTATGGAAAATAGATCCTGTCAAACTAGGCTGGTATCATTCTTTTAGATTATAAGCTGTTTTTTAAAGTAATAGTATTGGTGTACCCTAGTCTGCAAGCTATTTGACTTGATAGTGCATAATGCTTTCATTAAGAAACTAGAAAGATATAAAATGCACATGGCACACATTAAATGGATTGTAACCTTTTCTTACTGATGGATGATATGATCTAATTGTAAATGCACTGTCATTCTATGGTAGAATTTTTCAGAATATTTGTTCCTCAACCACATGCAATTTAAGACTTTTTAAACATCTAGAAAGAAGTACAAGATTATCACTGATGCAGTTTACAAATGGTCAAAGCAAATTTTACTGGTGAGGAGCATAGTTCACTTTTACAGTGAATCTGTGAATTTCTGATGAGCTGAACACAAATCCTGTCTAAAACCGGCTGTGAAGTCCAACAGCTAAGAAGAAAGCATTTACAGTAATGCTATTTTTGTATGTTTAGTGGTCAAAGGCTTTAGAGGAAGAAGAAGGTAGAAATAATATTCTTTAGTAGGTCAAAAAAAGCAGTTAGAAAGGTGGCCTATCTCCTTCACTATGTGTGCATCTTCTCTTCATCTAGACCATCCAGTTTAATAAAGAAATTTGCTTTTATTATTGATCTTTCCTTGTAAAGAATGTTGGCCATACAAAGTTGAAGATTATCTCAGAGCGCATCATCTTTGAAAAGGCCAGAAGGTTAATCAGTGGTTAATCTGTGGTTAATTAATGCATCACAGTCTCGTTAAGTGAGTTAATCTAATTTTCAAGTATATAAGCAAGAGACTCCTGTGTTGCCATTCCAGCAGTTAATTGTTACTGGTTTTAAAAAATATGTTGCAAATTTAGGATGAAATAAGGGACAGGAACACGTTTGTGTTGAAAAACCCAGCTGGGGTTTGGATGAAAATTTCTTAGACTGAATGGCTTTCTAAAGCAGATCCCTGAGAAACAGAAATTCCAGGCAATTATGTACTTTTTTTCTGACTACACACCTGCTTGAAAATCTTTCTCAGCCTTCATGAAATCCCAGTATCTCAAACCATTTTCCATTCTTTCCTAGGAGGGAATGTTGCAGGTAATATTGGTATTAGGTTTTTTTCATTCTTTTTTTTTTTTACTGATTCTCCCAAATCTTCATACTGTGATTTCCATCAAAACCATCCCCGAGTAGCACTTTCTCCCCTTTTGTCCCCAAAAGTACATGTTTTTTGGTAGCCTCCATTGGCATCTGGTAGCCACCCCTGGTACTTTGGCTCCTGCTCAGTACATTCCATCATACTAACCAAGGTTTTTACCTGTAGCACCTGAAACCCTTCACAGACATTTTGTAACCTGCCATGCCGTGATCCTTGAAGCACAAACTAGTGTTTATGCAGCGTGGCAGAGAAGTAAATCAGAATATTTTGCAATATCTGATCTTAACAGACACTCCCACATGCGTTTCCCAAACAAAACTTTATAGAAACCTTCAAAATATTTTATAGACCTGGATGAATCAATTGGCTACAGGATATTTCTATTACTTTGGCATTTCATCAGTGTTTCTCTTAGGAATTGTCTGCAGTTGCAAGTTAATTCAAGCAAAGGTGGGCTGTGAATTTAAAATGAAACAATTACTCCTGAGTAAATCCACATACTCTTCTGCTGGAAAAACAGTGATATGCTCTTATTTAGTAAATCCATCCAGAAAAATTCCTCTTTTCCATCTGAAAAAATTCAAGAAAGCATTTCAACCACTATGGTGTTTGGCAGCAATAAAATAATTTCTGTATAATTTCATGAGCAAAAAGCACTTTTTTTTTACTTCAAATCTACCTACTGGATCTACTGTGGGCCTATCTCTTCTCACTTCTACATTGTCTGCCAGAGCCACTGGTCAAGTGATTTTCTCTTACAGTAAACAGCAAGAGCTCTCGGAGATACCTTTTGACAATACTCTAACAAGTCAATTTTTAGCTTCTCTAGCAGCATTTTCTATTAAGATCCAGGGAGCTTCTACTTTTCCATCTTGCTTTATGCCATCTATTATAAGCATGTTTCCCCTAGGATAATTTCCCGGTCTTCTGTTACACTGAGTTTTCACATGTTTCAAGACCTCCCTTTGGGAGAACTTTTCACATGTTAGTGCATACTATTTTGTTTTCCCTCATTTGTGTGTCTGAATTTCCTCTGACTTAGTCTATTCTCATGCTCATCATCTCCTACATTTCCCTAGGGCTAATTTTCTTTTGAAGTTTATGGACTGGAGCTAGCTCTCTTTTTCTGTATATGGACTAGTTTTGAACTTATGATATTTTCAGTTATAATTGCCCTATGGAGTAATTTTTCAACATGAAGTACAAATCATCAGTGTGTGGCAGATATCAGGTTTTCATAACTCAGAGTAAAATTGTATAAATTGTGTCTAAGTATTATAATTGTGCCCAAAGGCCAAAGAGATAAAAAATCATACTGGTGTTGTGTAAATGGATAGATAATAATTGCCTGTGTCCCAGAGGCCTTACAATCCAAATTTTTCTTTTGTCTTTTAACTTAATTGGAAATAATTAAAATTTATCACTTTTAACAACAAAATCCTGGACTGGGATCTGTTTTCTCCACCCCACTTCCCATTCTATATTCCTGTCTGCTTATTCAGTCATTCAGTCCACCTGAGAAATAGTAGGTAGAAATGGTGTTTTAATCAGCCATTTTAGGGCACACTAAAGAGTACTTCTGAATGGCAATGGTAATGACTATCAGATTCAAATATCTATTACCTGCTGCAGAGCAATGAGGCTGAGGAAGTTTATGCAGGTACTTTGGATGTATTTGAGATTATCCAAGTTCAATTGAGTGAAAGTAGCTATGGGTGATTTGCCCACTTAAGCAAAGAAGCAATTTTTGCTTTTTCTGCACCTAAGGACTCCTTAGAACTAAATTAGCACCTATATTTTGGGTTGAAATAAAAGTAATGTTTTTAGTAAAATTATTTCTTCAGTATCCATCCAATATTATAGCTGTTATAATGTTTATAAGAACTTCTACCCAGTGAGATGAACTTTCACAGATCTACAGTAGACTTTTTTTCTGTGTGTGTTATTGCAATGCACTCTCCATCTAGAGAGAAAACATTGTAAAATATCCCATACTGCAAGGTGTCATCCTTGAGGTTGACTGGATCAGGCCAGAGCAAGCCTTTTAAAAGTTAAATCTGAGCTATGGTAGTACAAGGAAAAAACGAGGAGAGTGCTTATCTGACAGTGCCACAATTCCATGTTCCCTGTCTGCTGGGATTGTCCTGATAGACCAGGTCACAGGCTTATATTTCACTAATGAGGTTAATCAAGACCCTGGGAAATGGGAACAGACACTGCTTTTGGGGTTGAGCTAGTCACATGTGGCGTGGTAACAAACCTCTGTAGTCACACTTGCAAAACTCATCTAGCAAATCATAGATCACAGACCATTTATATCTAAGTTTTGTTATGAATCTATGAAGGACTCATATTCTTTAAGAAATATTTTAGTGAAGAAAATGTTGTATTTCAACTTCTACAACAAAAGGTTGGAGTTGCCAAACATGCTATTTGACTTTCTTGTTCTTGCTAAGTCATCATCAAATTATTTTAATATTGATAGAATTATTCAGCCTTTAAAGAAAGAGGAAAACAATCAGTGCTGAACCATATTGGTTGACTGTGTTCCTTTCTTCAGTAATAAATAATATAAAGTGAAAGACATATCCTCTTATTTTTTCTTCATTTCAACAATTTTGACTTTTTTTTTAAAGAATCCCCTACTTTTCTACCATGAGGAATTAAAGAAAGAGGCCCAGTTTTTGATATGTTGCCTGTGTTCTGAGTTTTCAGTGAAGGCTAATATAACTGTTATTTGTTAGATTAGGGTTTTTGTTTTTATCCTACTCCGTGAATGAATGGCTGATACCCTGACATGTAGCAATCTCAGTCCTTCAGGCTTCCAGAGGAACAAAATTCTAAAAATCCCATAGATACCAATTTGTGGTGGAAATTCTGAATAATTTATAAAAACTTTTTTATGCTTCTATGGAGCAGCCAAAGTTCCTATGGATCCAGAATTTTGAACTAAAGGTAGAATTTGTGAAATATATTTGTCCTTATGCTGGAGCAGGAGTATTGCTAGAAAAAAACTCCAGCCTGTGTCTTAGAAAATGTGATTAATTGCAAATGAAGAACATCAAGAAATGGTATTGTGTATGATAAAGTCTGCCCTACATATAAATGCAGGATGTAAAAATCTTGTTATGTAAACCCAATAGAGGAAGACTGAAGAAATGGCCTGGTGGGGGTTTTAAGAGGCCTTCACTGTGCAGATGTGGAAGGATGGATGAGAGATCAAGTGACATTTATGCACTCTCTTGCTAAGGAACAGCCTGAATGGTCCATTCCTCAGCTGGCAAACATTTATTTTGCTTATTGGTGCAGGTGATGTCAGCTCACCTGCATGCAGCCTGGTTCTGGAAACACTGGCTGCTTCCACACTGTGAGTAAAACAGGCTAAAGATCACCAACTGCCAGCACAGCTTGCACATGCCCAGATAAATTCCCTTAACCCTTAGAACAGGATGGTTGTGGCCAAGCATCAGTTTGGGGATGTTCCCTGGGCTGCACTGGCCCTTGCACAGTGCCTGGGTATTGTCCTGGGAAGGTCTGACAAGCTACTGGGGTTTGTGGCAGTGAATATTTCAGTGAGGCACCCACGGAGTGAAGCTGATTTTGCATTAAGCATTTCCCAGCACACTTTCAATGGCAGATGAATTCAGAAGAAGTGGAGTTTGTCAGTAGGTGAATTATAAATAGAGAAAAGGACTAAATTTGTCAAAGTGGTGATTTTCTACCGATTCCTCACTCAGCTCCAATTCTCGGCAATATCCCAGCTGTCCTGAGGATTAATTAGTTAATATTTATGGAGCACTGTGAAAATGAGGACTGCTAGAATGGTGCTAAATGTTTTATTTGCATGGTTTATAAACAGCAGCCAGTCGGTCCCACATGGGGTTCAGCCCATCATGGTGTTTCACAAATCTCCACAGCAGGTTGAATCAGGATGGCTTTTATCATGATGTAATGTATTTTTATTGCTGTAGTAGAGCAAATGTATCCTTTAAATTATGTGATTAGTTTCAGTACAGCTCACTCTCCAGAATAGCTATCATAAAGTGTGAGACTTTGAAAGCATTGCCAAATTTATATTTAGACTTCAGTGTATGATTTCATGTCAAAAATTTATGCACAACCTCATTTGTCAGGCAGCATTATTGATTTTATAACGTGTAATGTTTTTCTTATTGAAAAAGTGTTCCCAGGCCTGAGCTTATTAACACAGTGTTGATTACTCTTTGGGGGCAAGCAAACGGTTTTTCCATTTATTACAGATGATAAGAAATGGGCAATCATGGGTTTTATATACACATTATTTGAAGGAAAATTATGGTTACTGATTAAATAATATGAGGCTTGAAAATTAAAATATAACACAATGCTTCCCTTTTATAAAGTTGTGCAAGTTACTAGAAAGTCTGCCTGTATTTAACAGACATATTAGGAGTGTTATATTCCTTCTGTTTTTCCTGTGAAGAAAGTTTGCACCAAAGCACAATATTGTATATTTTTTTTGTCAATGCCTGCATCAACTAAAGTAACAACAATCTGCTTGAGACATCATCATGCCCATAGTGTGCATATTCAAAAATGCCAGAGGATTATAGTTTTTGTACGGGATAAACATCAAGAGTGCAGATGACTGCTAAGAAACCTAAAACTGAAGGGTTTGGGGGAGGTGAGGAATGTTGCACTCAGTTTGGGTTTGTTTTATTATTCCTTTTATCAAACACAGTCATGGGATTTAGATACCTTTTTTTTTTTTTTCATTTGGATGATGATGACTTGTGAAAAATCTCAACTAAAGCTCTTACTAACTAAATAATGAAACAATGAAACTTCTCTCTTTACCAGCACTTCCTGTAGGATTATAATGATAAAATCTTTATAATGCTGCGGTAGTGTAACATGACATATTTAATCAATGAGGTAAAGATCAAGCTTCTGGCTTTATTGAAATATTTCTAAACTCCACTGAATTCAGTATGGCCAAGACTTCATTAGTTATTTCCCATGACACTGCTGAGCAGGTACTCAGTCCTTGTACCCTGATGTGTGCTCAGTTCTCAGTTCCTCGAATGAAGATTTAGATAGAAGAGATGCTCAGTTCATATTTTTCCCTAAAAGCTGTCTTATTTGCACATTCTGGTTTTCACTAGGGATATTGCTGGCAGGAGCTCCCCTTACATTGTGTAAACACATAAATAAGCTTTGCAGCAATTAATATTGGTCCACTTTCAAGACTATCCCCACATCTCCATTCCTTTGAAATCCATTATCAACTTTTTCATTATTAACATACCACTCAATTTGGCTTTATAGATTGCCTATAAACTCCTTCTATTATGCCATGTTCATGTTTATATCCCAAGTCTTTCTCTGCCTCCCAGAGGAGCCTGCAGAAATACGTGTTACTTTCAAAACATGCAGCACTGAGCTGTTATGTTGCTGGGTTATAGTGGCTGAATAGGCAGCTTAGAAGGAATTCTTCATGTCACCTCCTCCTTGATAGCTCAGAGTCTTGGTCTCCTCTGGAGATTCAGTGGCAGATGGTGGTAAAGTTGAAATTAGCTGAAATCTTGCACTCTTCCAATTATTATGTTCCTCCCTGGAATGCGAAGCAAGAGTAGATATATTCTTTAAAGGAAACTGATGTGGGTCTTGGGCAGGCACAGCAGGGAATTCATTGCAATATTTTCTTGTGAGTTTTCACCCTCCTCTCCTCCTTGAGTCCACTTGGATTTTTAATTATCTTCAGATCCTCTTTTCATTTTGCTTGCTCAGAAATGCAGAATAAAGCCTACCCCCTGTTTTCCATCCAATTCACTCACAGTCTTCTGTCGCAATTATTGTTCTATAATCCTGTCTCTCCATTTTAATCCTTTTCCATTGTTGGTTTATTTCAGAATTAGGGTTCTTATACTTTGATCTATTAATTTAGAGTTTAACCTTATGCTCTCTTTCTGCTTTTTATTTGGGCCATTGCTGAGGATTGTTCAAGTTGGAAGAAGGCAGAGCAGGGCCTTCTTATTATACATTAGGATCCCCAAAAGGAAGGCATTAGGGGAGTCCTCCTAAGGGATGGCTACTGGGAGAAAAATGCAATTTGGATTTGGATATAAAAGCTAAGCAGGGTAGGGAGGCTAGAAATGAAAGAGCTGGGCAACATTACTCTGATGTTCATTCACTGATTGAAACATCTTACGGTTTAATTTGCTGACTAACTTTATCAAATAAAGTACAGATGATGTATTTTGGAAAGAAAAAAATCCCCCCTCCTCAATACACACACACACACACACACACACACACACCACATCCTGTAAACTGTTTTGATTTTTTTCTGAATTGAGTAGCCTGCCTTTGGTATCAAATGCTGGGAATAAAATAAAAAAAAAGACAAAAACCACTTTTTTTTTTTTTCAAAAAGTCAAGAAATACTTGGGAATGAAGTGAAACTTTAAATTGAATGAAACTTTTTCTTTCAAGTTGAAAAATCTATTTGTTGCAGGAGCCTGTTCGTGTATTGGAGGTAGCAACCTTAACGGCAATATTGTTTAATAGAAAATGGGAGAACACACAAAAAGGGAAAGACAGAATGCTTGCCTGAGTGGACAAGACAGAGAGAACACTGCACAGTTAAATAGGTGGACCCAGGAAAGTACTGAGCCATTCCAGAAATTTGTAGCTATTTTTCCCCATATTCTTTTAGGTGCTGCTGTATGTCTCATCTTTTGTGGGAGAAGGGGAAAGGAGAGAAATAGGAACAAAGAAACTCATTCACATCTGGATTGGCAGAGATGTCCATGGGGAAAGAGTTTCAGGAGCCCTGAGGTGAAATAGTTCTTTAGCTTCCTACTTCCTACATAACTGCAAGGAAGCAATCCCATGATTCAATTCCTCTTCACAAAATGAGAATAATACATCTCTTGCTCAGAGAGGTGCTACTAAAGGGTAAACCCAACAGTAGGAATAAGTCTTTGCAATGAGAGAGGCCACTAAAACAATCTGCTCAGGATTCTTAGCCCCACGTAGCCTCAGCCAAAAGGTCGGCAGGGTGTAGCGTCTTCTCAGCAATGTACAGGTACAATGTTGAAGAACCAGTTATGTTAATGAATGATTTTTTAATGTAAATAATAAAATAGAAAAGAGAGAAGAAAAGAAAGAATGATTGCAAAGATTGCATGAATATGGGAGCAACAGCTTCTTTGGAGCCCTTACAATCTGTCATGTAAATAGAAAAGATTTGGACATCTGCAAAGTACTTCTTGTACATACGGGGACACATTTCAGATTGTCTATCCTGTACCCAAAACATTGCACTGCGTTCTTTTGCATATTGGTGCATTTACAGCAAGGGAAAGTGAGAAAAGCTGCAGTCACTATGACCAATTTGTCTGCACAAATTAAGTGTATTTCAAGGTCTGTCCTTAGCGTCTTAATTTTTTGTCCATCTGACACACGGCACTCTGAAAGTGTATGCCTACATGAGAGCAACATTCACACCCCTCTAAAAGAAAAAAAACAACTTGACAATATATCAGACAGAGAAAAAAAATCTGCCTCAAAATCAGGTCTTTGCAGGCTGTGACTTTTGCTGAGGGGAAAAATAAAAAATCATGCATTTGCTTATCCAGATAAAAATAGTGCCATTTCCAAAAATGTAAACTCTCTAAAAAATGAAACTGTCAGAAGTGGATCAACTTCTTTTAAGCAACATCTTCAAATCTGGAAATATTGTGGCTTAATTTTAAAAAGCCTTGCCTGTAGTGAACTGTAAATATTTTAAAAAACCAAAGGCCATTCTAGTGGTGTCTCTTAATTTAGCTGATACCTTCTTAAAAATCACAGATGTCTGAAAATCCTTATGCTCTGATGAATTTTAATGCTACAGTAAATATATATGTGAAAATTTATTGTCAGATTGGTGTGATATTCTGCAGTAGTGATGCCAGTGGCCAACACACAGTAGAAGTGACCTCTGTTTATCTGGACACAAACTGCATGTGGTTTTACATATTTTTGTCAAAGTTTCTACAAAAATTAAAGCAAGTCCCCAGACTTCAAGTACTTGAAAACTGGCAACAAATACAGCAGATTCTGCTACATCTGAAGTCAGCAGTGGCTTCTAATTCTGATATGAGTAGTACTTACTTTTTCTACTCTGGAAATGTTAGTGGTCTGATGAGTTTTTACATATTGTTCTGTGAATAGGGAAATATTAGTGGTGCATATACCTCTGCTTTATAGCATATAGATGCTCAAGGAGATGGGAAAATATGTCCTGTAGTCTAGCTCATTCTTAATATATCTGCTTCTTCAAAAGGTCAACCTGTTTTAACAATCAATTTTGTGCAAGAGATTTTTCTAAAATCTTTTGATTTTGATTCTCTTAACCCCCCTGAAAAGTAATAGAGGTATAAATATTAAACATCCCATTTCCTTTACAGCTTGGATTGATTGGGGGTGGAATTCTGAGGGCCAATGTGATTCATTCCACAAAACCCAAGAAAATCACTCTGTGATAGAATAATAGAGTACAACAGGACAGATTAGAACACGTTTCATCACAGGTATCAATATAAAACCTAAATTGCTATGGTGTTAGGATTCAACCACATGTTCTGCCTAGGGAAGAGATGTGGATTTGTGCTCAGAGATCACGATTTCTTCTCCTTACTTTAAACTTTCGCTGTTAGACTTTCCATTGGTGTCTTGGACCTCGGTTTTGCATCTGAGCTCCACACAAACAAAATTCCTCAGTGGAGATCTTTCAGGCTCAAAAATTTGTTGTGGGGGTTTGATTGTGAACCAGGAGCTAATACTAGCTAATGTTTCCTAGAGTGATTGTAAACCTGAATGCTGAGTTGATTCATTCTTTGATAAAGGATGTATTTGTGCAAAAAAGGAACAGTGCATTTTTCAGCAAGTACAAATACTTTCTGATCTTTTTTTGTGCTTGTTTGTTGCAAAAAAAAAAAAAAAAAAAGAGAGAAAAAAAAGGCCTTGATGGCTTAGAGGCTTTGAGTGGAGTGTAATTTAACAGTATTTGTCCTATCAAGTTATGAGAGTCTCAGGATCAGGTTGCATGCCAGGGCAGCAGTGAAATTGCTCTAATGAATACACTTATTCATCTGTGGGCTTTATTGTACAACCAAATGGTAATTGTCTGACTTCCAGAAATTGTCTGACAGATTGAGTTGGTTGAAAATGTGCTCTTCCTTCTTTCATTTCCAAATTCCTTGTCATGAACATTTTTTATTTTCAACTGCTTGTATGACAAAGGCTGGGGAAAAGGCTGAGGTATTTAATGCCCTATTTGCTTCAGTCTTTAACAAAAAGACCTTGTTCTTCAGGTACCCAGCCCCTGAGCTGGAAGACAGGGATGGGGAGCAGAATGAAGCTCCATAATCCAAGACGGAAATGTTCAGTGGCCACCACCTAGACGCAAACAAGTCTATGGTCCCAGCCAGGATTCACCCAATGGTACTGAGGGAGCTGGTGGAAGAACTCGCCAGGCTGCTCTCCTTCACTTGCCATCAGTGCTGGTTACACACACAGCCTGACCTTGGTGCGGGGCAAAGTCAAGGAGCAGATCACCTTGAGTGTCATCATGCAACACATACAAGGTTGCCAGGGGCCCAGGCCCAGACAGACTGGGTTTCTGAAAGACAGGTCCTGCTCGGTCAACCTGATCTTCTATGACAAGGTGACCCTCTTGGTGGGCGAGAGAAAGACTGTAGATCTTGTCTACCTGAACATTACTGAAGGATTTTACACCATTTCCCACAGCATTTTCCTGGAGAAACTGGCTGTTCATGCCCTGTTCACTGGGTAAAAAGCGGTATGAATGGCTGGGCCCAGAGTAGTGGGGAATGGAGTCACGTCCTGCCGGCGGCTGGTCAATAGTGGAGTTCCCCAGGACTCAGTATTTGAGCCAGCCCTGTTTTATATCTTGAGGGGATCAAGGGCATCCTTAGTCAGTTTGTCAATGACACCAAACTGGTGATCTGCTGGAGGGTAGGAAGGGTCTACAGAGGCATCTTGAGAGGCTGGACTGATGGGCTAAGGCCAGCTCTATGAGGTTTAACAAGGTAAAGTGCCAGGTCCTGCACTGGGGTCACAACAACTGCAGGCAGCGCTAAAGGCTGAGGAAGAGTGGTTGGAAAATTCCTGGCAGGAGCAGACCTGGGAGTGCTGGTCAACAGCAACTGAACATGAGCCAGCATATGCTCAGGTGGCCAAGAAGCCAGTGACACTGGGGCTTGTATCAGATATAGTATAACCAAAGGGGTTAGGGCAGTCATTGTCCTCTGTGTGTCAGGGGAGACATTATCACTCTCTACAACTGCCTGGAAGGAGACTGCAGCAGGGTGGGGGATCTTCTTTTTTCCCAGGTAACAAGCTATAGGCTAGAGGAAATAGCCTCAAGTGGTGCTAGGGGAGGTTTAAATTGGATATTAGAAAAAATTTCTTAATGTAAAAGTTGTCAGGCATTGGAAGACTCTGCCCAGGGAAGTGGTTGTCACCATCCCTGGAGGTATTTAAAAGATGTGTCAGTGTGGGGCATGGTTTAGTGGAAAAGTTGGCAGTGTTGGGTTAATTGTTGAGCTCAGTGATTTTAAAGGTCTTTTACAAACAAAAAAATTCTGTGATTTATGTTCCTAAATCTCTGTGGCCCAGAAGCCTTCTCTTACTTTCAGTGAGTACATTTTAAAGTATTTATTTATTTGAGGCAGGGAAGAATTAAAAAAACCCAAACAATTACAATAGAGCATTTTTCACTATTGCTCATTATGTGTGTTTATGTGACAAGGACAGGTTTAAAACAAACAAAAGATGCTTCAAGGTGTTATTCTGCCAAGTTATATTCCTGTTGAAATGCATGAATGGTCACCTTAATCTAAACTAATGGGAAAACACATATGAAATCACTCAGTTGGGAGTATCTCTAAGGTTTATGTATGTTTATATACAGTATCTCTGTCTCACATGCCCATAAGACATTCACAAATACACATACTTATGTAGATATACATGCATACACATAGGTTCATACAGAAGATAATTTATCTTTATGAAAATCTTTTCAGTGTACCCAAATTACTTTTTCTGCTAAGGAATATGGTAAAACATGGCTATAAATGGTATGATACAGCATTGCAAGGTTGGTGGCTCTTGACAGTTTTTCTCTGCAATTATTCTTATGTCTGGAGAATAGTGTGTACTTCTTAAAGACTTAGTGTCCCTGGCCAGCCTGTGAGGGAGAAAACTGCACGTTGATAATGTGGTTTGGGGGCTGTGATGACCTGCTTAAAAATTGGATTAAAGTCACCATCTTTTTCTCATGTTATTGCCTACCAGAAAAGTGCGACAATAATACCTTTAAATCACATGAAAATAAATGCTAAGATGGAAATGAAAGATTTCATATGTCTCTACCATTCTTTAGCCTTCATTCCACCAACACAGTACTTGTAAGTATTTAAAGCTAATTAAAATGAGGATTGATCATGGTGATCTGAGAAAGAAAGAAAGAATTTCAGTCACATTCTTTTTTATGATTTCTCAGTGAATCTCTGTAAGGTCTGTCCTTCCTAGAAATATAATGGAGGGGTAGCTGGACTGCTCTGGGATTGGTAATATGATGTAGAGTCTTTCATTTCTGCATTGTCAGTACAATGCCAGTCTAAGTCTGTGAGTAAAAGTTGTTATCATCTGATGGCTCTTCAATGGGCTATTGGAAATGAGTTTCATGGTTCCAGTTTCCAGCAGTGAGGCATCCACATCAGAAAAGCCATCATTGCACTTGGCAGTACTAATTGGCACCCTTGTCACCAGCCAAGGACTATAATGGGCTGATGGTAGTCCCTTCAGATCAGAGCTTAGGAACATTGCTGTTGAAGCTTTTATACCTGCTCCCTGTGCAGTACATTTTTGTGGACAGACAGAGACATTTCCAGAACTGTCAGTCTGATACTTTTTTCCACAAGTTACTATATTTTAATAAAAAACATTTTGTCAGAAAATTTTTGCAGAGATTTACAGTTGTTTTTTTGTCTTATTTTTAAATAATGCTTTTCAGCAAAGATGTTTAGAGCATATTAGGACTCCCTACATTGTTCAGTTACATGTTAATAGTTTTGGAGAATATAATTAAAATCATCCACTATGTTGGGTACCCATTTTACTTCCACAGTGTCACAGAATTTTGTCTTCTTAATGTATTCTTGCTGTATCCTTTTGAGGTGAGAACACCTAGTCTTGTCATTTTAGAAAAGTGAAATAAGTTATGTGGACAGATATCTTCTTCCAATTCCAAATGTGCTGGTTTGTAGAAATCTCTGTCCTCAGCTGCCCTCCTCCTAGAAGTTACTGACTCCTCCACTGCTCTGGCAGAGCAGCTTATATGAATGTCCCTCATGCTGCTCCAGCGAAGACCAGACAAACTGTTTCAGACCACACAATTATTCTACTAGAAGTAGCCTTGCAAATTGTGCCTGAAGGCACTTGGAGAAATTTTATACAAGCTTTCACCAGTGTTTACATGAGCTCAGTAAATTCTTGTAGTGCGTAACAATGAGGCCTTAATTTCCTCCTCTGACAAATATGTGATCAAAAGAGAAAGTTTTTCCAGACTGGAACCACAAGAAACCTTAATAGATCTTCAGGGTAAAAAAGTAATTTAAGTAAGTGCTAGGCTAGCCAAATGACACTAGCACTTAGCTAGGGTACTTGCTACCAGACCAATAGTTAAAGAAGATTAATTCTATTTAACAGAATTAATTGCAGAGACAAAATAAGTCCCAGATCAGTAGGGCACATGTTTTCTTTAAGGATACTAATATTTCTTTAAAGGCAATGAAATAATTTATGTATTGAATCTCAGGTTCTTGCTTCCACACTTTGATGAGCTGAGTTTTATGGTAATGGCAGCATTTAAAAAACATTTTGAAGGATTGAAGGAACTTGGGATGTGGAGAGACAGAGAACAAGAGAAAAAACAGGAAAGAAAGGAAAACAGAAAGATGGAAATAAGAAAGAAAGAAAAAATAAAGACAAAGCCTTAGATTTCTGTTCTTTTGCTAGAACCAAATGTTATTTAAGATTCTGCAACTTGTTTCAAAAATTACTTTTAACTTTTAGTATTTTGTCTGTGGTCAGATCTGGAAGTGCCAAAATACTATGACAAAAGCTGTTTTGATGTTAATTTTGGCCATGGACAGAAGCAGAAGTGTGAAAAATCTCACCACGAACAATCTTTCACATTGCATTTCCTTCTAGTTTGAAGTTTTAAGCAGTTAGGATTAACATTTGATTGTGGATCCTAATCGCAATTTAACCCAAACCTTTTCAGGTACTATCATCACTAATTAGGAGAGCTGAGTTCGTGTTTGCATAATGATAAATAGCTATTGAGAGCTGCCTCTGAGAGGATATGAGAGCCAAGGAACTTCCGTTATATCAGTCCATCAGCAAAGTATGATAAATTAAATGATGGAAGTCAACACAGTGGACTCTGATCAGGGTGAAAGTTTTGGGGTTATAATAAAGTCTTTTGTGTCTTGAGAGTTCTACTCTCGAACTGCTCAGGTTCTTTTTCAGTGCTTATAACTGTGATAGCTGAACAATACTATGATCTCTGCAAATCCTCTTTTCCAGTCGGTGACACTCATGAAGAATGAATCTGACAGCTTGTATTCTAATAATTATGATGCAGTAAAGACTAATTATAGATTTTTCTTATCAAGCAGTCTATTTTATTAATGAGAATAGCAGCTGCGACAAAAATTATGAATTATCTGCACATTTATTTGAATAAATGGGAGGATGGCAAGTAACTTCTTGAAAGAGGCAGAGCTTTCTGGTATCCATGGTTTTACATAACTGAGATGCTAGATATATGCTTGAAAATATTATTTGTAAAGAAAATAAAATCTTTACTAACAGAAAGTACCTTAGTAAATCAAGAAGTCCCCTCTTATACTTAACAAGGCTAAAGGAAACAGTTAAAAAGAGGGGCTCTCTTTTTCCAAAGGACAACAATTAAGGTTGTAATCTCTTTTTGTAACTAGAGATAATATATGAATTAGAAAATGCTAGAAATTGGCATCTACCTTTTAATACGTAATATAGAGTGCACACGGCATGCCAGAATAACTCTATGTATCTAGATCTGTTTTTCCTCTAAGCTCATCAGTTGAAGGACAACCAATCACCTTTTGTCATTTTGAGCCAGGTTCACTGCTATTGCAGATCTAGGGGGGCAGTGGTGTCTCTGTGTGCAGATGTTTTGAATAAATGTATGTATGATGTAACTAGTGGGAATACATTCTGAACTGTGTCACCAGTTTGACCTTGGGGTCAAACTTGAGCTGAGGCAACCAGATAAACACTAGACTAGAGAATGGCTATTGTTAGAGAGGACATTAAACACAGGCATAAGAGGGGCATGGCTTGGAAATCTGCCTTTAGATTTTAAACATTATTGGTGTTTTTTATTCTGTTATGTTATTCTGACACTGACAGTAATGTGTGGGGTTTTTTTGTAAACTAGGCAGTCTTAATTCTTGGTTTATTCTCTACTAGCTGAGTAGAGAGAGTTACTGCAAGATGATTGAAAAGCGACAGATGTGAATAGATGGATTTACAGGAAAATAATAGAGCCAGATATATGGACTTCATGTTCTTTAAGGTATTTATTTTCTGAATGCTGTGTGCTTTCTCAGTCTTTATGTCTTTATGGAACTAGTATTTTACTGCAGAAAGTGCTACCGAATTGTGTATCTCTTCTCACATGAAAATCCCCGAAAACCACAAGACTTGTGTTTTTGATAGGATTCTGGAGAGTGTGATAGGACAGGAGAACCTGGGTAGATGACACTCATTTCAGAGCCAGGGCATTGCCCTATTACAGCCACAGCTAGTGCATATTCTCTTACTCTATGGTTAATACAAGACAATTCAGGCCAGCTTATCTCTCACGATTATTTACCTTGAGTGCTTCATTTTCACAGTATTGCTAGAACAGCTTTTATAAGAAGTGGATACTCCTGTGTAAGGTGAGTTTTTTGTGTCAAAAGTCTCAGCAAATTTCTGGTGAGTATTCACCAGAAAGATTTGACAAGATCTGCAGTAATGACACCCTTCAAGGCTATTTCTTGAAATAAAATCGGATGTTGAAGGCCATGATCTAAATGTTTAATATGGATATGTGTCTCATACAGTGACTCACACAGAATTATGCAAAGCCATCCATAGTTAAGGGAATCAATTAAATTACATGATTAGCAAAAAATCTTGTAAGCAATGGCATGGAATAGATTTGATCCCAGAAGGAAATCCTAGATATTTTCAGCCAAAATAATCCCCTTCCTTTGGTACTGCTCTGGTTGTGAGGGCCAGATGCAGCACATTTTCAGCAAAAATGAGTAATTTTTTTCAGCAAAAGAATAAGTGTCATGATGTGATTTCCTTTTGTCCCAGATGAGCTGAAGATATGGAGGCACTAAACAGCTCTTCTGAGTGTTGAGCATCTGAAAATTGTAAAAGGAGAAATTCAGAGCAGTATCTTTCCCCCTTGTTTCTGGAACTCATGAAATTGCTCTGAAAAAGAAATATATACTTTTATAGTAGACTAGATAGTGATAAGCAGAAAGTTTTTGAAGAAAATAGCCTATTGGGAAAAAAGACTTAGGTAACTCCAAAAGGTTTTTGTGGACCATATTCTCTTTGCCAGGCAAACAGAATACTGTGTAAAGGATGAAACATATTTTGAAAATAAAACATAACCACTACTAGAGATGCACTTGCTATCTCTCCATTTACCGAGGATTGTCTTCCACCTTTATTTTGCTTATAACTGCCTCACCTCTTAACTCCTTGTGTTTGAACAGAAACATAAGCTGATAGGTTTCCTTGAAGCATGTTCTGCAAGCACATTCTCTGGGGAAACTGCATGGACCTGTCACATGCTGACGAGGTGACCTGGGTAGAAGATGACTTTTTCTACTTTGTTAGCACAATTCTGGTGGGAGTGATGACTTTTTCTACTTTGTTAGCACAATTCTGGTGGGAGTAGCCACATTTTCTGTCATGTCTGACACTGCAGTGACACTGCAGCCCAAGTCACGCACTAATCGAGCTTGCTGTTGGACACTTGCCACCTCTTAGGACATCTTTTATTATTACAAGATACCACAAGTTTTCCACCCCATGTTCCAGGCTACATACACATAAAGATATTCCCTATGTCCTTTCTGAAGATAAGAGAATCTCTTGTTCTCAAGCAGCTGACATTTATCAGTGTTTCTCAACGTGTGCTCTGTACGCTACCAGCCATTTGTGAGAACTGAGATGGAGTCTGAAAAATGGTACTAGAACCTTTTATTTTTGTCCCATACAAAAATATTCCTACACAGGTGGGTGAGCAAGCAAACAAAACCACAAATGAAATAATAATTAAAACTCAACAGAAAATACAAACAAGGATTCAGAAATTAGTCAATTAAAAATTAGACTAAGAAACTATAAACAATGATGTATGAGTAGTTTTTTTAAGTAATAAATGATGGTTTAATTTAGGAAAAAAAAAGAGAGGCACTGATCTGGATGATACTGAGTGTAGTAAGCCATGTCATATGGATTCATGCAAGAAGAAAGGAAGATTTTGTACACCTAATCTGTGGGCTTATGTGTCTGTGGATTTTCTCAGAGCCTTAAAAGGTAGCCACTTAAAGGAAATATTCAGTAAGTTAACATTCCATAGCCCAGGGTTTGGCCAATGCTGGAATTTACTTAGAGATCTATACATTATACTACACCTACTCATGTGATGGCTCTAAAGCCAGCAACTGGCCTTTCTCTCTTTTATTTCTTTTTTTTTGTAAAATCATCTCATTGAGAAAATAGCGACAGTGAACCAGGGAAGACAAGGAAAGCAGAAATGCCAAACCATTGACCCCAGCTCTCATGTGATGCTGAAAGATTATGATCAGTTGAAAAAAATTCTCCTGTTCTATCATTGTGTTTGTAGCTGTCTTTTGTTGCAGTTTTTGTTTTAAATTCACAGTGATTGCTGCTACCTGCCAAAAGATTTGGCATGGCTTCCTTGCCATTGATACAGAATATCTGCCATTGTGCTTCATGACCCACTAAAAAATGAGCTTTTCCTGCCAGGTTCTCAGGAGTTCTGTGTTTATTTCAATAACTATCTCACTGGTTTTCTTTCTACCAAGTAAGAACAGTTCTGCCCCGTGGGCTGTTCTTTCCTTTAAGCTGATAACGCTGCGTGTGTGCTTCATCTGCAGCACTGCTGCCACACACAACTGGCTTGACTAAGGACAGGGACAGGAGGGCCTCCCAGCAGCAGAATTAAGATACAACATGTTTGTTTTTCTCCTCATTGCTCTGATTTTTATCTTCTCTTTCTTGGTGAACAGTTTTTTTTCCTTCCTGTTAGCTGGAATTTCCCTGTCCATTGTGATGCTCACCACTCCAGGCTCATGGAGGTCATTCAATCCGGAGATATTTTTTTTTCCTTTGAGAGCTTGTTTGCCAAGCAAGTCTTCACAAGTTCTCAAAGGTCTGTAATAAAGTGATTACAGGATTAAACTCATTAATAATATGCATAGAAAAATCACTCTTCTTACAGAGGGAGCTCTGGAACAGGGAAAAGGTATTTAAATGCCACTGATGTAAACTTCTGTGTACATCTCTGTGTGTCTGTAGATATCACTAGAACAGGTTGCCCAGAGAAGCTGTGGCTGCCCCATTCCTGGAAGTGTTCAAGGCCAGGTTGTATGGGGCTCTGAGCAACCTGGTCTAGTGGAAGGTGATCCCGCCCATGGCAGGGGGTTGGAACAAGATGATCTTTAAGGTTTCTTCCAACTCAAGCCATTCTATGACTCGATGATTCTGCAATTTATAATATATATGTGCACTTTTATCTGTGTATGTGTGATGTCTACGTACACTGTTGTAGATGCTATTACAGTGTTGTTTCAGATGGAGCACTACTGATAACAACTCTAAATCTCACTTCATATACAGTAAATTGTTTTAACACCCTGTGCTCACCTAGTACAGAAGATTGTACATTTATTACCTGATGACACATGAAATAAGACACTGATAACAAGACTCAATTCTCTCTACATTCACCTTGTTTTTCCCTTTTTTTACCCCTTTTTTTATTTTCTGTGAATTTACTGAGTTTGTTGCTGTGAGGTTTGTATAAGATACATGATCCTTACTGTATTCAGGATAAACAGTGAGGAAATTCAAATTAACTCAAAAGCAAGAAGGAGTGGGAAGCAAAAACTAATAGTTACACAGGGCTGTGCAGGCAGGGGCAAGCAATAGGACTCCACAATATGTGTTGAAAATTGCATATAATTTTTGGCATGCATGGGTGCATACAAATAGACTACATTCTTTATTATTGATGGGGCCATAATCATTACGAAGAATTTTAATAATGAAGTAAAAATTAGACGTTCGTTGCCATAAAAATAGCCTTAAATGTAAAAAAAATCAAGCCAGCAAGATTGGATTTTAGTTATTCATCTGCTCTGTTGATAATATACCACTGCATAGAGTGATGCTTCAAAAAGGGTTTTGTATCATAAGTCTATTTTGGTCTGTTCTCACCATGGTGTCTCATGGTGCCTTCTTATTAAGTCAATTTTTTTTCTTTTTTTAATCTCAGACTAAATGTGATTTGAATATTCCTCACAGGTGTTATCTGAATTAAAAGGGATGACTATTGCTACTAGCATGCTTTCTTCTTAATAGCACAATGCACACAGCTTCTTCTGCTCTCCATCCTTATGCTGCATGCTGCTTAACTGTGGCTTTTAAGGTTTCATCAATTCCTACTGACACTTTACTGATAAATAGGTCATTCTGGAATTCAACTGCATCCTAGTTTGAAGGGTTATGAGGCTGAGAGGATAGTGAATCATTTTTTTGCTCTTTCTTTCACCTCCCACAGCAGGCAAACCCCACCCAGTAAATCTTTGATGAAGGGATTATAAATATTAAGGAATTCACAGAAGTAGCTTAAATTTCCTGTGAATAAGGGAAAGAGGCACAGCTGGATGTTCTCCCTCTTTGAACTCAGAGTCAGCAATGGGCTGGGGTAACTATCCACCGTCCCTGAAATGCAAAGAATGAAATCTCACCTTCCTTAGCCACGTAGGCTATAGCTGAGCCAACGCTTTCTGGAACTGCTCTACAAACACGTGGTCAGTGCATATCCTGAAACACCTGCCTTGGGTATCTGAGCTGAGAGAGGGATATTTCTCATAGCATTGTCTGATGTCCAAGTGGGTGGGGAGAGAGGTTGCAGGAAGATTGCCACAGCCTTAGTGCGATGCCAACCTTGCAACTTGCCCCTTTCTGTTATCTTCATTTTTGGAGCAGCAGTAATTATACCCCTCTGGAAGCCTCTCCTACAACAGCAACTGAGAGAGAACGTGCAAATCCATAGCGCCACAGTGACAAGACCTCCTCCTTCTCAGAGAATGTGCCAGTCCACAACTGGGCAA
This sequence comes from Donacobius atricapilla, assembly GCA_013397315.1. Taxonomy (NCBI): domain Eukaryota; kingdom Metazoa; phylum Chordata; class Aves; order Passeriformes; family Mimidae; genus Donacobius; species Donacobius atricapilla. The sequence goes on from WBMY01011685.1 coordinate 763,519, forward strand.
AAACACTACCAAGAAAATAGTTTACATTTGTGCAGATCACAGAATTGTTAAGGCTGGAAAAGAATTTCTAGATCATCAAGTCCAACAGTTAATCTAATGCTGCCATCTTCACCACTAATCCATGACCCCAGGTGACCCATCTAGATGTTTTTTAAATACTTCCAGGGTTGATGATTCTACTACTTCCCTGGGCATCCTGTTCCAGTGCCTGAATACTCTGTCAGTGAAGTAATTTTTCCTAGTAACTAGTCTAACCCTTCACTGATGCAACTTGAAGCCATTTCCTCTTGTCCTGTCACTTTTTACCTGCGAGAAGGTATCATCTGATATAAACTGATACAACTTGGATCAGAGTAGCAACACCCAGAATTAAAGCTTAGTAGTAATGTAGCCTCACTGGCTGAGAAAGTCCAATTTCTTTTGTTTTCTATTTCTTCCCATGGCGTTAGGGGACGTTTCTTGCCACAGCATAGTTCTTAGGAGATTGTCTAGACTAGCTTTTGGCAGTGTGCCACATTTTTTTTGCCAACTGGGTCACAAACTGTACTGAAACCTTCTAACTTCTGATTTTTAATGATCTTTAAAACTAGTTATTGGACTTCCACTTTTTGAGAATCCACAAGTGTCTTTTTATGTGCAGACCTAAATAAGAGCTCACTTGGATGAACATATATATAGTCCAGCATATTGTAACTTTTAATCAATTACATTGATTTATTGCCCTTATTGATTCACTGATGTTTATTGAATGATCTGATTTCATAGATTTTCTTTTTTTTGTGGGGTGGGAAAGAGGGGAGGAAACAGAGATTTTTTATTAGTATCAATTTTTCTGTGAAGCTATAAATGGTAAAATGCCAGGATGCAATGTGTTCTGGTGATATATTGGACACAATTAAATTGAACAATGACTTGCTTATAAATCAAAGCAAAGGAGGAATCATAAACCATTCCTAACCAAGTGACCATAGAGATTTTGAGATGAAAGGAGGAGCACAGTTGTTTTTCCCACAATTGATACTCAATTATTTGTGCTTTGTCATGCATGGATAACAAACAAATCTTTAAATCATTTCACTTAAACGTGTTCTTCCTTTAACAGCTTTAGAATTGATTTCTAAAAATTTTATTTTATTAAGTAGTGGTGTATGTTTAGAAAGTAAATCATACATTAAAAAAACAATATCAGCTTGAAAATTTTTTGTAAAATACTCTGAGATAAAACCATAAAAAGTAAGGGGGTTTTTTGTATTTTTTGTTTTTCTTTTTTCTTTTCTTTCAGTTCTCTGTCAAATAACAGGCAGAATAAGAGAAAAATCACATTTATAACTTATTCAGCAGATTTGATTCTCAGGGACAATATGTTCTAATGCAGTTGTATAATCAGTTCTTTCCTCCCTCTCCTATAAGTGGGGTATTGTGCTGTGATGTAACACAATAAACTGGTAAAAAAAATTAAAGGACTCTTTGCTAGAAATAGTCTGCTTTAAAGGCAGGATTTTATTGTATTGTGTCTTATGCTACTACATAGACTTTGTAAACATTAATGTGGATAATATTCACAAAGTAATGCATCTGATTGTTTTATCAATTCCCTGCTTTATTAATTCAAGACTTTAATATACTTGAAAAGAACAAGTACGGATTTGTGATAAAAACATCAAAAATAATGTCAGTCAGAGGACCTGGGCTCTGTTCCTGATCCTACTGAAGATTTACTGCAGAAGTATTACCCAAGCCACTATCTTCAAAGTTCACAGACATTAAGTTTGGATCACTTTTATGATCATCTCATCCAATCTTCTATATAACATAGGCAAATAACTTTTTCAGGATTTCTACTTCAAGTCCATATTGTACTTGAGCTGTAGAAAATTAGACGCTTAAATCTCAGGCAGAAGGGGCCAAGGATTTGAATTCTCTTTGCCAAAGTGATGAACATCTTCGATGTTCTTCTTGCAGTTAAAGACAGCGGTGCATGTTCAATACCTCTAAAAATAAAGCCATCTTGAACAACCTTTACCATCTTTCAGTAAGGTTATTTACATTTCTCTACCTCTCATCAGTGTTATGAATTCACTGCTATTTGTAAGGTACTTGAAGGAAGGTGTTATTGAAATTGAAAATATAACCATACGTCATTTGCATCAACTTGAATGTGCTCTGAGAGAGAGAGAGTGAGACAGAAAGAGAAAGAAAAGAGAGAGAGAGATATCTTTCTAGATATGGAGACAGTGCATGTGTAAGGCTGTTTTTCTTGTCTCCTGGTCATGTACTTATCTGTGAGAACAAAATATTTAGAGGTATAAATGTCATATACAGAAGAAACTAAGATTTTCTAGAGAGCAGAAAGAGAATAGGTTAATAAGAAATCAGAAAGGTAAAATAAACTAAACAAACTTGAAAATGGGAAGGGCACTGCTGAAATAGCTTTACAGTGGGGTCTTTTATTCTTTTGAGCAGAGGCAAAGGAAAAGAAAATACTTGGATTATTTAAAATGCAGCGTTGAAACAGCCTTGCTTCTTGCATAGGTCTTCTGAATGGGATTTGGTTCTGTGTGAAATTAAATGCATTGCATTTCTAACACCTGGGACATATTAGAAAGTGATCTGCATTGCCTTGGGATTTTTAGCCCACGCACAATTTGAGTGCATTACCACAACAATTAAAATTCAAGCATACTTTCTCAAATAAATACTTAATTTAATCTTCCTTCAGGACAAAAGCATTTTTATATACATAACATATATGTGTACATATATATATATGAATATTTGGATTTTTTGTTTTGCTTTGTTTTGAGGAGATCATATGAAAAATATCTTTTCTTAACGATGCACTACAAGTAAATCCCCACAGAAAACATGCCAGGATTGTCAGGCATTGCTCGGCATATCTTTAGTACAGAGCAGGACACATAACAAGATTTACCCACTGCCTTGGAGACAGAGAAGGTTGTCACGAGGACAGTTCTTCAGAGTTTTTACAAAAATGCATGGCTCCATCTGTCTTCCCTCTTTTCCTTGGCTACGAGAACAGCCTAGTAATTTCAATAACCCAACAAGGGACCTCATGCACCAGGAGAAGTGAGGAACAGATTTTTCAATTTGGCACCATTCTGATTTATTTTTTTTTTAAATGGCAGTTGAAATAATTATCCGCAACTACAGGCAGCTGATGGATAGCATGTTTAATCTATGGATCCAGCTTCACGCTCTGCACTGTGTGCTGAGGATAAACAGGGATGTTATGAGTGAGAGAGTTGTATGAAATAGTTCAAATACAAATCAAAGCTAGAATGGTTTGTCTTTTTACTGAGTTCATAGAAAGGAAACTACTAGACTGTTTAACAGGCATCACCTGATTCCACAGGGTCTAAAAGAATAAATAATAAGATGCTGATGCCCTGACCATGAAATGCTCGTGTTTAAAGCCATACCCACAGTCGTGCATAAAATATAAACATGTACACGCATTCAAAATGTATGCATATAATCAAAGGCCAGCTATATTTTAGCATGAATGTATAGAAAAAAATCTGCTTACTCACTGGATAGTAAGTAAATTTAATACTCACTGTGATATTTTTTTCTGATGGAGAAAAATTGGAAGTTTCATTAACACTGAATTCACTAAACCAGATAATAATTTTGGTGTAGTTTTGTAGCCCAGTGGGGTGTTTTTAGAAGGTTTAACATGTTTCAGGATCCATCACTTTTCAATATTCATATATTGAAGGATTTTATAGACTGATGGGGTAGATGGTATGGGAACCATACCCAAGCTTCAAATCACAGGTTATTTGTTTGAGATTTGTTTATTAGACTAATGCAAGAAATCTTCTTTCCCTCTCCAACTGATCCTACTGCTCAGTTTTTTGCTTTTTTTTTCCCACTTCACAGGTGGTGTTTCGTAGTGATAGGCTTAAAGGACAGACTTCCCCAATGGCTACAATTTTCTGACAGTGAGTTTCCTAGTAGTTTTGCAATTTCTAGAAACTGAGGCTTTTTCAAACTCTTCTTTGAGCATGGGGCAGAGGATCCAGTTGCACACATTTTGGCTAAGTTTTGACCTCCAGGTAGATTTCCTTTATATTGTACTGCTGCTGTTATTATGATTTCAGCCATAGCAATAACTAGAAGATCTAGACTTGGACCAGACAAAAACCTAGTGGTTATTGCACTATGATCTGTACAAACAAAGAACAAAATTAAGTATTTTTTTCAAAACTTACAGGCCATGTATCAGATGAGAAGTGTAAAGGACATGTGAGCAAGAAGAATAATAAAAAATATTGTTTGTCATCATAGGGTCTTGCTATATCAAAATCTTAATTCTTGCAACTGTTTTCATAGGAACCAAGGCAAAGGAGAGTTATGAGTGTAGATTTAAAAGAAGGTAATGAAATAGCTCTGTTCATTGGGACTTCCTACTTTGCAGGAAAAGAATAGAAATCATGCTTAAAATCCAGCCCCAGCAGATGATGGAGACTGGTTTTACAAACTGATCAAAATAGACATTTTGTCACTTTAGGATGATGGACAAGTTGGCTTTGAAAATGGAACTAGTTAGCTGTTATTGGATGCGATATTGAAGGAGGGTACAAAAAAAAAAAAAAAAAAGATGAAGAAGAAGGGAGTGAACTGTGCATGGACAAATCTGAGGGGCTGTGAAAATGATCTCTACCTCAGCTTTAATAACTGTTTGCTGTGGGGCAAAGTTGTTTGCAGCAAGAGAAAAGAAGGACTTTGCAGGAGTCAAATTTTAGAAGGGGATTGTCTCAGCCCCATGGACGGAGGGGAAACATGAGGCTTGGCTGTGGTACTGAGAGAGCACCTGGAAGACCCAGAAAGTTGCCTGAACCTGCACTGCCGGGCAAACATAGTTGTGTATGAGCACTGGGCATGTCCATTGCTACTGAGGGAAACGAGCTCTGACCCCTCCTTACAAGCACAGGAGGGTTTGTATAGACAGAAAGGTGAGAGCCACCCCTGGGGATGGTGGGCGCCTGCCAAGGACTCTGGCAGCCTGGCTGCATTCGCCTTTTAAAGCCTTCACATCTGTGCCCCTGGCAGCACGGCTTTAATTATCCTTTTAAGCTCTGCATCTACCCACTTTAGTGAGGAGCACACAAGAAGAGATTTTCTTTCTACCTCTTCAGTGTCAAGATAGGTTGCTTTGCCTTTTCTTTCCCTTGAATATACTGATCTCTGAGACACTTCATAAATATCCCTTGTTCCAACTTTAGCTGATCCTTTTTTCTCCTCTCCCTTTTGTTGACTGATTTTATTTTTTTGAATTTTCTAAAGAGTGCTTTTTAATTACATTTTTTGTTGCATTTTCATAATAGTTTTATTGCCCCCTGCAGCACCTTGAGCACAGTATAAATATTATTGTAGCCTTTCAATGTTTAAAGGATACCACGTCTGTTATGATAAAATATGTCATTACTAAATGTGTCAGGAACAGTCACTTTTTTTTTTTCTCACATGGTCTTTGGTTGTTGTTCTGTAGCAAATATGCTTAACAGCCCGCAGCTTAGCTTTTCTGTGTGAAGAACTAGGATATAACCAGTTTCTGCTGTTTTTAAGAAGAAAGAAAAATCACAGCCTCTGGCTCAGTTGCTCAGCTAATGTAAAATGGCACAGTGTTATTAAAATCAGTGAGACCTGGGCCAGGTTGGTCTAGCCAGGCCACTGAGTGACACAATATATCATACAATACATTACGTATCTAGAGTAATAGTGTAACTAGAAATTTCCAATGGCCTCCCAAATTTTAGGCTGGTTCACTTAATTGTGGTGCTGGATGAAGGGCATCAGAAACAGCAGTCCTGATGCTTCTTTCAGTGTAAGCGCATATTATTTTTCCCTGGGTGAGACTCTGGCAAATTTTAATCTTTGTTGAATCCATCAGGCCTCCAAACCTTTTTAGATATGTGAGGGGTTTTTTTAGAAAAAATATGTTGATATCCCATTCTTGGTGCCTTTTGCACTTCATGATAATATTTTCTGAGTTATTCTTCCAGTTCAAACATGGAGGAATCAATGATAGAATTTTGATTTGATAGCTGAGAGCATCTGGACAGAGTGTGATGTGTATATGACATCTCATGAAAGGCCACACTAAGTATAATACAACTTTATTCAAGAGCAGAAAACTGGTAGGAGGTCTGTGGGGCCTCAACAACTCGACTGTACACTCCTACATCAGGGCCTCACTAAATCCTGTGTGTGAAAAATCCCTTCAAGAAGATAAAATAAGGGCCATCACAATGGAAGCATTTTGATCAACAGCACAAACATGGCTGCCTGCACAGAATCACATGAACACCTGAGACCACAGCATGGCAATGGCAACTCCCTGCTGCACGAAAGACAAATTACAAGCACATTTTCTGGAAAATATGTCCCTAATGTTGTGCAGGGGTTTTTTTATGCTTGCATTCAGATTTTTGTTCTTTTGAATTTCATTATCATATGGAAAATATTGCAGATCTTAACAGATCGATTTTAAAGGGAGATTCTGCTCATTTACTTCCTTGGTGATGACTGAGGCTTTAAAATTATTTCTTGGATTAAAATGTCAAGCAGTGTGGAAGTCCTGAAATCAATGTCTCTTACTGTGGGGCTTGGGCAGGATCAGTGTCCAAGAAAGGCTTCTGCATGGGGCAAATCAAAGAGAGTTCAGGGCAACCCCATCTGTATGTGAACAGGCAAGGACTAGGTGAGATCCAAGGATTAAAGGAAGTGTTTAAAGTTTAGTGTTCCTAACAGTAGGAGCAGGGAATCATTAATCAGATTCAGAGATCCTGGAAATGTGTAATTTCTGTACTATTGGAAGATTCCTTTTTTTTGAGGAAAAGACTTTGAAGCCAGCAGTCACTAAGTCCCTCATGAACTCACCTTTTGGGGAAATAAACAATTTTTCGGGTCAGTCAAGCCATTCTTTCCCTGTCACCCTGATTTTTCAGCCTTCTTCTGTGTCTCATAGATTTCATAGTTCTCGGTTTCTCACACATGGGTGTTATAAATAGAAGCAATGTTTTTGATAGATTAAGTTAGTTTACATTTTTCCTCTTGGAGATATTGACAGCTGATGGACAGTTGTCTTGACCAATGGGATGGGGAGAGGTGTCAACCTTCTCCCCCAGTCCCTGGTCTTTGTAGAAATACTATAAAATGGAGTCAGATCTTGTAATAAACAGTTCATGCCTTCTCATCAGTGTGTATGTGTGTGTGTGTGAGTGTCCAACAGTGACATTTCCCTATCAAGGAGACAATGTTTTGCTGCTATTTTTTGCAGGAGTTTCTGCATTATTTCAAAATAAATCATATAATCATAGAAGCATAGAATATGTTGAGTTGGAAGAACCCATCAGAAACATGGAATTTAATTCCTGGCCCTGTCCAGGTCACCCCAAGAATCTAACCACGTACCTGAGAGCATTGCCTAAATTTTCTGAACTCAGACCAGCTTGGTGCTGTGACCACTGACCTGGGGAGCCTGTTACAATGCTTAACCACCCTCTGAATGAAAATCCCATGAAATACATGTTAAGAACAGAAAAATAATCCTATTTGAAACATGAAAGCCAAAATATTACATTTTAACATGGTTAAACTCTATTCCAAATAATATTATTGGAGAAAACACTTTTTGTTCTGAAATTCAAAGCAAAAAATGAAAAAAAAAGCGCACCTGATTTCAAAAAATGGACTTTTTCTCAAGAGTTGCAGCACTGAGATATTTTTCATCTGGTTTTAGTTGCTGAAGTTTGACTGTCCTCTGTATTGTAATGAAGAGTTATGAAAACTTTTGTACACTACTTCTTGCCTTTCACCGGTTTTCCAAGAATTCACCATCAGTCAGGTCTATGTACACACTACACTCTGATGAGGTTTGTTTTAATGAATGAAAAGAGAAAATAACTCATGGGTGAATACAGTTCTTCAGTAATATCACTTGTAATGATAAATGTCCTAATTTGCCTAAGTCTCTCTGTGCCATTCTTCCCCTCTCACTGCTAAGAATCTTTTGATCTAAGGAGCATCCATGATAATTTAAAAATACAGTTTCAGATGGTATAAAAATTTAAATTCTTTTTGAAATTAAAATTAAAAGCATTTAGCAAGCAATCATAATTACGTTCCAGTTAACAATTATATAAGATAATCAAACACCATGCTCTAAAACTCTGGCAGTGGGAAGCTAAAGAGGATTTTCTTGCTTTTGCATTTTACATAATTATCTATCTTTGTTACAGATGGATTTTTGAAACCTCTTCTCCCCTCAAAATATCAAATACTAGTTGCAGGGTAGCAGAGGGGTGGCTAATCCTGCGTGCTGTCACATGGCTGTAAACCATAGGACACATGGTGAATCAATGGGAGAGATGATTGAGGAGCAATTCACAGACGGGAGATGACAATGGCTCATCATGGATCCTATTTTGGGAATTGGTGGGGCTATGCATATAGTCTTTCAAGGTCACCCAGAGATATCAGCTTCATTAGCCCCTTCTGGCTCGGTAGTTGCTGTTAGCGGGAGAGGCTGATTACACCCACGGTCCCCGTGCCAGCACGGCCCATTGCTCCTCTTCCTGCAGCGTGATTTAGCCCTGGCAAGGAAACCTCCCTTGAACAGCTCAAGAGGTGCATATGGCTCGAGAGCCACATGTTGCTCACTCCTGGCCTAAGCCAATGAGACACAACATTGGTTTGATTGTCTCAACATTCCCTCATTAACACGTGTCTTCAGATTGATTTTTAGCATACTTCTGATGGAAATTATTTCTCTCAGAAAAATCAACAGTTGTTCAGAGAAAATCCCATATGAAAAGACTTGATTTCTTCTTTGTATGCTACAGATCATGGGCTCTGGGACAAGATAGGTTCTAACAGATATTAGTATAAATGAGCCCAGTGCCTGACGGCTTTAGCAAGGAGGAGATGAACACATGCCCAAAACTTTCAAATTTTTTTCTTTCTTTTCTTTTTTCTTTTTTCTTTTTTCTTTTTTCTTTTTTCTTTTTTCTTTTTGCTTTTTGCTTTTTGCTTTTTGCTTTTTGCTTTTTTCTTTTTTTTAATAGGAGCTCAAAATAGAAAGGTTCCCTCATCTATCTAATTCATCAAGGATACTTTGGCAATCCTGTCACTGATAGGGGAGGCTTAGATGCTCACATAGAACAGCTTTATCCTTCTCCTGAAGCCATTTGCTCATGTAATTGTGTTATCAGCTCATTGACCAATACACAATGCATATGCAAATATGTGATCTTAAATTGTAATGACAAAAAGTATAACGCCTCTAGAAAAGTAATTTGAAAATTACATACTCTGATTATGGTCTATTGCTGTGGAAACTTGAGGGTGCTTGACTGTCTCTGCTTCACTGTTGGTGTTAAACCAAACCCGTGTATTCCATGACTGAATTACTCTCCTGTCTTTGGTTTCCAGAGGGACAGTTAAATGCTGCCTGCCTAAGAAATGCTCAGCTGAATAATAAAACATGGAAGCTCAAGCTGCAGTGGACAGTCACTCACGTCTTTCCTTTTGCATGACAATCACCAGCTGAGTGGAACAATGATAATCTCTTTTGGTAACACTGCTACTGCTATTGCATCAGGAAGACTGATATGATAGACGTAGACAGGAGTCTCTGATCTTCCAAAGAGCATGTGAACATACCACAATAGATACAACTCTTTTGTCTATCCAGGGTTAGGAGGCAGAAGGCACAGTGTCACTTGTATGGGCTAGACTGTCCTGTTACTCATAAAATCCACTGGAATTGCTGCTTCCAGCTCTAGAATTGCTGATAAGTCATTGCTTTTCAAAGAGATTATTCAAGCATTCAGAGTTAAAGCTGCAGGACATATTTTTAGTGGGTGTAAACTGGCCAGGTGCCCATCAAGGGATGTCTACAATTATAAGTTTGTTGGTAGGATGATTCTGTATGGTCTGCTCTGGTCTTCAAATTCTATAAACAAGTTTTGGCATAGCAACTTTATTAGGAAAGCTAATCAAAGAGCACATAGCTTTCACTGGTGACATGCACCTGTCCACAGATGTTGAGAAATTTTAGGCCTGTTCTCTATTTGGGTGGGAAAAGAACCTTGGCATAAGCAGGAAACTAATTTTGGCACCCTTGGTGACCTGACAGAGAGGAAGGAAGTTCCTGATATGCACCACTCAAATCTCACTCTTGGGTTGTCTGCTTTGAGGCATCCAAAGGAAATAAATATTTGCGCTTGAACAGTTTGTTCAGAAGTCTACTTTTGAAACAATGACTAAAAGGAAAAATCAAAGATAAAAACAGGTAAGCAAGCAAAGAATGAGCTGTAGCAGGCTGCCAGATTTAAATCACAGCTGTGAAGACCTGCAAGGAGCAGGAGTGCTTCTTTTAATCTCAGGGGCAACCATATGCCTAATTGTATAGTCAGCACAGCATAGTGTTGGATCTGCTTGTAGCAGACATGCCAAGTTTTGTGTTTTGCCTGGAGTGAACTATGCTGTTTACCAAATGATCACATATATTCACATTCATATATACCCTAGGTTGGAAATACTGGCCATTGCAGCCAGTGGAGGTGAGGAGAAACTGTCAGAGCACAGAAGGTGGTCAATGAGTAATATGGAGACTGTTCTAAACAGAGAGAAGGATATACAGAGAGTATGAGGATGCCTGGTGTGGATAAATGTTAGTGTCTGGGAAATATCTGAGAGCAAGCCAGGCAGAAGAACTTCTTCACAGAAAGGGTGATTGGGCATCGGAATGGGCTGCCCAGGGAGGTGGTGGAGTCACCATCCCTGGAGATGTTTGACGCAAGACTGGATGTGGCCCTCAGTGCCATGATCTGGTTGACAAGGTGGTGTTGGGTCATAGGTTGGACTGGATCTCAAAGGTCTTTTCCAGCCTCATTGATTCTGTGATTCTGTGATCCTGTGATTCTGTGATTTTGTGATTACTGGATGAAATTACTTAAAACTTGCTGAAAGGAGTCTCAGGAAAGTGTGCAGAACCTGTTGAATGTTGAAGAAACAGCTGGAAAATATCACTGTCACCTTTCAGCTCTTTCACTTTTTCTGTTGCTTGGTACTGACATAGACTCTTCCTTCCTTACTGTAAAGGAAAAAGGGACAACTTCCTAATTTCTTTTTCAATAGGTATTGTAAGAGCCCCTAGCAGCCAGAAACTAATTGCAAGCAATTGTTGCAGGTAAAATGTATATAAATAACAACAACAACAAGTTACAAAGTGCATAAGATGTATGCTTCCTAGTGAGGTTTAAGGGCAAGATTTTACTGTTGTCATTTTCTTCTTTAAAGTTCTAGTTCTTTAAGCTGTATAACTTTAAATATATGTCATGCAGTAGCCAGTCTCTTTAAATGACTATTATTTTTAATTAAATGCTGAAATTCTGGCTGGGAATCAATGCATGTTTTTGAATTTTCAGGCCTTTTTTAAGGTTCTTAAGTAAGATCTCAGCATTGTAATTTTTGACAGGTCTTTTTGAAAATCCCAGTGTGGATAGTGTTATCTCAGCCAAATTAATTCCTAGAGTAATTCAGTTTGATTCATTAAGGTCTTATCCCTTGTGAGATTTTTTTTGGCATGTCCATTGCCTTAGAGACATAACTGTAGAATTAGGTGTATGTAAACTTTTGATCACCTACAAATTGAATTATTTTATCCTTACCAGTGGCATTGTTGTTTTCCAGCCATTTTATGATTTGTGTAATAATGTCACTTGAGAGAGGTGAGATTTCATGTATGTGTCTTTAAAGAAGTTGTGTCTTTTTCACTTTAATTTCTGGAGCAACAATTTTCCATCTCTGAGCAAGGCGTGCATTCTAACTTTACCTACTGATGTTTTTTTTAAACATTAGATGTTAGAATTTTTTTTTTTTTAATGAGTCCCTATTTTTTTTTCCTCTTTCTTCTTCATGGGGCCAGGGGCAAGGACAAAAGATGAAAATCAGCTCTGCTGAGGGAGGGGTAGGCAAGCTCCTATCCTACTAAACTCAATGGGAGGGTTGCTACTGATGTGAAAAGGTCTGTCTCTGCACAACTCTCCTGTAACATTCAGCAGGTAACCCAGCAAGTCAGTACAAGCTCTGGGCACAAATGCACAATAGGGAGAAAATGCATTTTAAAAATATTCCTCTCTTTTTTACTCTTTAAAAATTACATTGCTTATAGAAGGCAACAGACAGAATATACAGTCTGTTCTGTGTGTCTGTGAATAACTCCTGAGATTCCTGCTAGAAGCACTCACACAACAGAAAAGCAAGAATGCCCTCATAAAAACTCTTAATTTCCCTTTCCTCTCTTTTTCCCTCAGACTGCCTTTATGTTTTGATGGAAGGTTACTGGAATTAAATATTGAAAGAGTTAAAAAATGGGTAATTTCTTTTCTCAAACTCAAAAAAAAAGAGAAAAATATTTCAAATCTGTGAAAAATTATTTTGACCATCTAGTTTGACCTCCTGCAAAGCACAGGACATGGCATTGTCAGCCCTGTAAAGGGACCCGTAACCTGTGTTGGTCTAAGGTAGAGCTTCCAGAAATGCATCTTTACTTTATTTGGAGACATCAGACAATGTAAGATTCTTATTTGACAGCTTATTCCACTATTCATATTGTTAGAAAGTGGTACCATGTTGTTCATAATAGCAGATCCACACGTTGCTTTGGAAATAGTTACTGTTTATATACTGTGCTACGTGACTGTCTGCTCTCCGAGTCTGAAGCCTTAATTTGAAAATATATTCGTCATGGATAATCCATTCAGGACAGGATTTATGGAGATCCTGTGGGGGTGCTGGTTTCTGCTAATTAGTGTAGGAGTTAGAAGGCAAAGAAAACCATGGGATCTACCTGTCCAGCTGCTGGAGTAGAGAATATCCTTTTCTTCACAGTGACGCTGAGCTTCTCCACTCCTGGAGACTGTCATTAACAAGATACAAAAACTTCAACTCTCATAGCCTGAAACTTGTGAAAATGGTTCCTTTGGCATATTTGCAGCCCAGTGAAAGAGCTTCCTTGTGTCACTCCTTGCTGATCTGCACTGCTAGAGGAGAAGGGGTAAAAATAAAGTTGTGGTCGGGCCAGAAACAATGGAGTTTGTAATGACAGCATCTACCTGGTTCCTAGAAGCAGAATTAAGGAGCTCCGATGGAGAAAATATATTTTGGAAAGTAAAGAAGAAAAAAAAACATTTTATAGGCAGCTGTGCATGTGTTAAGATCCTAAAAGGAGCAATTGAATTCTGCAAATCAGAAAAGAAATGTATTTTTTAGTTAAAGTTAGTCAAGAAGAAAAAATGATAGAGAAAAGCTTTTTCCACAGCTGAAAACCTGCATTTTTCAGGTGGCTGCTTGGAGTACATGGGAAAACAATTATTTTCCTTAAAAAAAAAAACCAAACCCAAAACAAACAAACCAGGAAGCAAAGCAGATATACTAGGAAAGTGCTGTAGTAATGAAGTGGGAAAAGACTTCATTCGAAACTGATTTATGGGGACTCACCTCACCACTGCAGAGGTGATGGGGATGCTAGGCAGCAATATCAACAAGACCTCTTATCTGGCACAATGCAGCATAGAACAGGAGCTGCTCTGTACATGCCGTGCTTGAGGTAGCCTTAGACACAAACTGGAGAAAAAGGCTGCTCAGCCTCATTCCCTGTGGTTTTCCATGGAGAGCAGATGAGACAAAAGCATTTAATTCATTAAGTGTGGTGTGGAGGAGGATGCCATACTCCCGAAGCAAAGATGAAAGGTATTTTGATCTGTTTGCCTAAAACATTAAAGCTTTTGCAGCATCTCAGGTATACTCTCTGAGCTCTGTGCTGACATACCAGTATTATTTCCTGCCTGTTTTCTAATATGTATGTGAACTCCTTCCCTGTTAAAACCTAAAGTAGCCAATGAAATTTTTGTGTGGAAGGTCAGTGATGCATAGCTTCCCACTGTTGCTGCCTTCTGAATGGAAGTGTGATTAGTATCTACTGGTGGTCACGCTTCCTCCACGGTCATTATGGTTCTCCTCAGTCAGGCTGGCAGTCATTTCTCAGAGGTTCAGGTTCAAATATACTCACATTCGTCTCTCTGCTGGAAGGAGTCAGCTCTTGCTCCCATCCACAGTTAGATGAAGCTCCCCTTTCCAGTCCTGGTGCTTCCCCTCGTTGCTTCACAGTTGCTGCTGGCAGTTGACATGGAACATGCAGGTACAGCCTGGGAAGGTACTCCTTGCTAGTGTGGTGGTAAAATACTGACTAGCAATGGAAGCAATTTTTTCTATGGTATGATTTACATTCTTTATTTTTGATGGTTTTTCCTGGTGTCACCTTGGTCTGTGAGCATGTGGGGGACCCTTTCATCATGGCCTTTGATGAGACTTACTTAATCACCAGTTCCTTAATAAAACTGTCTTAATAAAGCTTCTTATAATAAGCTGTCTTAATAAAACTGCTCTGTAGTGATATACGTATGTCCAAGACATAATCAGGGCACCTACTATGTGCGCTATCATTGCCAAAGATTTCTTCAGCAGAGTACCTTTGTGATGGCTGGGATCATGCTCACCACTCATGGCACCTGCCAGTGAGAGTTCAGAAGCTCCTGCTGATGAGACAGAAGTCAGGTCCAAGGCAGTTAATAACAGGGCCACTGCAGCCAAAAGGGAATGAGTGTAGCAGAAGAGGCAGACCTACAAAAAGAAATCAGACTATTCAGTGAGTAAGCAGGAATTGGATAGCTCGGGGGTTGGTATCAGTGAAGCATCTATCAGTTAAAAACAGCTAAAGTAACCTAAAATTTCTTTATCTGCATTTACCACTAAACCAGCCTTCACTTTTGTTACATCTCTTCATTAGACCCTTTCTGTGTTCTGCAAGGCTTTTAAAATTTGGTCGGTATGTCAGTGGTTTTCAAGGGTTATCTTCTGATAACTGTTAGTGAGTTCTCAAACCACGTGGTAGTTTAACTGGGAAGAAAAGGCAAGTAAATTGCAGCAGCAAGGCACAGAACAGTATGGAAAGGCAGAAGTAGGGTGAATGAATTATCAATGGCACACAGCCACTAGGGCAGTACTTGAATTGTGCACAGACTAAGCACTGGCACACATCCCTTCTTCACAGAGCCTGGGATTGCAGGTGATTTGCATTGTCTCTTAACTACAGTTTATTGCTGCCTTCCGTTCTGAGTTCTTGAAAGGTCGTGCCCCATTTTCTACAGACTGTATCTCCTATTGCAGGTGGGAACATGGTTTTGAGCCACTGTTGCACACGCAGCCTGGGAGATGGCTGGTACTCTTTGCACGGTCTGGAATGAGTTGCTCCTGCTGCTGCTGCTTGTAAAAGGGAAAATCATCAACCACCTCTTCACACTGGAATTGTCAGAATCATTCTTGAAAAAGTGCCTGAAATACAGCAAGGTAACCTTTATCCTCTTTGCTCCCTATCACTAGATTTAATGAGATTTAATATTTCTGCCACTACCTCTTGCAGAACAGAACAAGAAAACAGCATAATGCTATCTAAGCATGATGCACACAGAACACATTTATTTATTTCTGTTCATTAATTAGACTGCTGTAATGCAGCCAGTTTCTCTCCAGTTTTTCAATAGCAGTAGGTTTTCATTCATCTAATAATGATTTTATGACTTGCAAAATGGCACAGAGTAAAATTTCACATGATGAACGTGTCTGCCTGTCTTCTTTGGTGGCTTGAGTTTCTGGACACACAGGAATAGAGACAGCCCACTGGAGAAATAAACTTGAATTATTGGGTCTTGGCTGTAAACACAGAGCTGAGACTTTGTGTGCTGGCATCATTCTTTCTGGTGCCCACCGGATAGTGAAATCAAAGTAAAATCTCAACAACCCAAGGAAAAGAGAATGAATAGAGAAGGGAGATCAACAGAAGAGCTGTTAACACTTCTTTGCATATTTTAAGAGTAAATGGTCTTCGTCTGACTTCTTATGTATTACAGTTGCATTTTAGCCAAGTAATTCATACTTTAATCCAGGAGATACCAGTTTAAGCCACCTTTAAAAGCACATTTTCCACAAAGGAAACAACAGGTGTAAATCTGGTACCCTTCACAGTTTGTTCCAATGGCTAGTCACACTCACTGTGCTTTATTTCTCATTTGAATTCAACTGGCTTTAGCTCCCATCCTCTGATTCCTGTTATGATTCTCTGCTAGATTGGTTTAATTTTACTTCCCACACCCTGTTCCTTTCAGATTTATTGGCCAAGCTCATCTAAAAATAGGATAAAAGCAAAAACAGTTGGCAGAGAGAGGGGGAGAGAGAGGGAGGGAGAAAGGGAAGGAAGGAAGGAAGGAAGGAAGGAAGGAAGGAAAAGACTCTCTTCATCTTTTCCCGAAGTAGAATTCGTTGAACCATCATGATAGTATTCAGGATTCAGGGCAGTCAAACCTAGAGTTACTGACAAGAGTCAAGATTAATAATGCCATAGAAAGACTCCTAAGTGTCTGTTACATCTGTCACATCTGCTGTATTTACCTTAGAGTGCTTGTTCTAGCACAGGACGTTTGTCTTCTAGGCACTCATAAGGTCAAAGTATTAAAAAAAGTAATGATAATAACTTTAAAGATTTTTGAGGTTGGCTCATTATGCCCTTGCCTTCATGATTATTTTTCAAAGCCTTGGAATTTTTTTCTGAACATCATGTATTTTTTAAAACAGGGCTTTTTGCAGGGCAGGTTAAGAAGAAGTTTTAAACAAATATCCTACACCAATCCCAAATCCAGTTCACTGCCCTTCTTTTCCCTTTTCTGATAGGTGTCCAACATAGTGTGTCATCCCTATGAAGTCAGGGCTCAATACAGCCCCATAGAACATAGCTGTTCTCCCAGACCTTCTCTCCAGCTTTTAGTGGATTTAACTAATTTCTCTGGATCTCTGGCCTGAGGGCAGTGGTGGAAGGGCACACCTGAAGAACAACCCTTCAGTACCTCTGTTTATAACAATTTTAGTTGTTCAGGTTCTCGAAGAGACTATGAGATAAGCTGTGTATTTTGCTACTGTCATGTACATAAGCAACCATATGCACTTGAAACAAGAGTCCAATGACAATGGCTCTGTTATCTTTGAAAGCTTTTAATGAGCTCCATATGTCTAGCAATCTGCAGCACAAATTTGAGGCACAAATTAAAATGTGGCTTTTTATCTCAAGGACTTGTTGGCTTATTACTATGGGCCATGTTCTGACACTGGGAGGTGGATGTCTCTGGATAGCATGACTGGTTCCTGATCTGAAGCCTGTAGCAAGCCAAGGTTTGCAGAGATAGGTAACAGCTTTTATTAAACCAACTGTTGGAAAAAGTAGAGGAGGTGTCAGAAGCACAGACTTTGCTGCCAAAACTTGACTATTTTTTCTCCTGTTTGTATTACTTTCCTTAATAAGGCTTCTCTTTCCAAAATTTTCTAGTCCTATACCTTCAGATCATTATGGCTTCAGTAATAAATGTTTTGTGAAAAGAGAAGAGAAGGTCACATTGTCATTCCTATAATACTGTAAACATCTAGGCTTGCATAAAAATAGACCATGTGCCATTACTAGAGATAAACTTAGACCAATGACTGTTTTCTCTGTGCATTTCTGCAAGACTACATTTGGAACCAAATTTTGTTTCATGAGCTCATGTCCAATTACAACAAGGTGGAATTTGTGGAATTCTGTTTTGCACATCTTACAGCACTGCCATGAGCCACCACAAGCTGTGTGTGATTGCTACCTTAGAGTAGGTTATTTTAGCAACACACCAATTTCACCAGTCTACCTGGAATTTGATACAACTTTTACTGGCAAAGTCTTCTCTACTGGCAACAGAGGTTCATTTTTTCTTCAGTCACCTTCAGTCACAGCAGCCCAATCTCAAACGTTGGGAATATTAAAGGGATGTCAGCTCTCTTTGTGAGTCTATGTCCTCACAACACTGCTATATTAATGGTCTGTCATCCTCATGGCCTAGCCAAAAGCACAAACAATGAGAACTTAGCCAAGGATGTCCATCAGTCTGGAACAATCTTTGGTTCCTTCAGACATAAAAGAAGCACGGATGTTTAAGCCACTGGCTTCCTTGCAGTGGTAGTGGCTGCAGATCTTTTCCAGTGTTTTTCACAGTAGAGAAACTGGTGAAATCTGGCTATTTTGCTTGGGCATTTAGCTTCAGCCAAAGGCTAAGTGACCTCTCCTACTTCTTGTTGATAGGATGAAATAGCCTCAATTTGCTTTATAGAAGACATTGCCTTGAGATTATCTAATGAAGGTATTATCATTATTATGAAGTGAATGGGAAAAGTGTTTGGATAATTGGCAGCAGAGAAAATGAGAACAGTGAACAGTTACAACTCTGAGGCCCCTTGGCAACAGATACCTTCTTAAGTGTATGTGAAACAGGCAGCTCCCTTGATCAGCACAGACCTCTCTGCTGGAGAGGCAGCTTCCTCTAGAAGCATAATTGTGAATTTAAATGCACAGGAACTGAGAAACAGAAATAACAAGGTTCTTGATTTCCACCCCTCCCACTAACTAATATGCATTTACTGCTAATTAACTTGGAGGTATAGACCACATTCCCTGGAAGGAATTTGTCTCCTACTATTTGTTAGGATGAATAGCAAAGGAAATGCTTTTTCTATTTGAATTAATGAATCCCTATTTTCTTTAGCTGGTGTGTTTGCTTGTGGTTTTTTGTTTTTTAAACCCCCATTTAAACTTGTTTTTTTGCTATGAAATGTGTTCAGATTCTTCTGTGGAGGGATTATCTTTCTGCTGCTCCACTGAAACACAGGAGTAAAAGATGTAGCAAATATTTCAGGATAAATGCTTAAAGCAGCCTCAAGCCCCGTCTGTTCAACTGCCCCTCCACTCTCAGGAGCTGAGTAATTGCTTCAGGCAGGTGAGAGCCTTTCAGTGCTGCTCTGCCCAGGGAGGGCGATGTCTGGTGTGAGGTCAGCTAACTTCCCAGGGTGCTGAGGTTGGGTCCTTGCTACCACTAGTGATGCTTTTTTTTCCATCCTGGGAAGCTCCACGTGTGACAAATTGTGGATGCACATCCAGTGCTTTTTGTTTTACTA
The DNA here is from genome assembly GCA_013397315.1 of Donacobius atricapilla. Classification (NCBI taxonomy): domain Eukaryota; kingdom Metazoa; phylum Chordata; class Aves; order Passeriformes; family Mimidae; genus Donacobius; species Donacobius atricapilla. Next base: position 782,638 of record WBMY01011685.1, read on the forward strand.
ATTTTTAAAAAAATTCTATTTGTTTATTTAGTCTGACTTTTAAACACAGGGCTCAGGTGTCATTTTTTTTGGCGATAATGTATTCCACCTGGCCTCTGACTGTTATGCCAGGAGGTTGCAGAGCTCCCCATGGTGCCATGTCATGTCAGGTGGCCTGGTGCAGATCTACCCAGCACCATCCCAAGACCAAGAAGGAACCAGAGGCACGCATTTAGATAGCTGATTTTCTTTCTTGGTCTGCTTTTCTGGCATCAGATATTTATCTTTCCCAAAATGCTCCTGTTACTTCTCTCATTGGCATAGTTTTCAGGGACTAGGTTTTCTGTGGAAAATATAAAAAACAACCTGATCTCAATATTTCTTCTTACAGGGAAATATATGTTTTTATTCTTGGTAGGGACATTGTTTATAAATAGGGGATGGGCGCCTAGCAGGCAAACTCATGATACATTCCTTTCCTCCTCCTTTCATGTTCTTGGGATTTTTGTTGTATTCAGAAAGCCATTGTCCAAAGTTACATGTTAGTATGCTCCAAGCTGAAGCCTTGGAATGAAGGACAGTAAATTTTGAGTCTTCTAACGAGACAGGAAGCATGATTGAATGTGTGGGGACTGTGGCACTGCATGGTAGTTTCTGAAATGACGGCTAGGGAAGGCAATTTTCTACTTCATGTCCCCTTTCTCCATTCCTACTCATTTATATAGGCTGTAAGTTCTTAGCATGTTCCTATGAATCTACGCAATGCCTTATACAACATCACGTTGGTAGGGTCCTGTAGAGCCCCTTGTCAGAACATATAATATATACTTGCAAACAAATGGTAATAAATTCAAATAGCAGTTAGTGCTGCATGAGCATATCACAGAGGCAGATTGTTCTTTCATTACACTGAGAAAAAGAAACATTCAGTCAATCAACACAGTGAGTTCAAGGCCTGGCTATCAGCACTAATAATGTCACTTGCTGCCATACATAGGCAGAAACCTGTCAGAGGAGGAAAGGGTGAACAGCCACAACCCACCTCTAGAGCAACCCAACATGACACAGCCCACATCATTTTTCCATGTGATATTTTCAGAGTGCTTTCATTTATTATTTTTTTTTGTCCCTGAGAATATACCACCATTAAAATAAACTACAAAAGCCACAACCCTCATAGCTCTCATTTGCCTCCTGCAGTCTGATCACAGGAGTAAAGTATGAGAGCATGAAGCACCTCTCTAGTCAAGCTGAAAGAGAAGGAGCTGACAAGCCAGGGAAATGTTCTTCTGTAACCTTGAACTTGTATTCACTTCCCTCTGAAAACAAGATGTCTCAAGGCAGACAGAGGTGGAGGTGAAGTACTTCACAACATCAATACCATGTTATAAATACCTCAGAACTGTGGTAGCCTGAAGGTTTTGTGGGCTCCATGGAATTTAAAATCAACCTACCACAGAGGATTTTTTTTTAAGAGTGAAAAAAAAAACCAAGTTCAGCTTGTTGCAATTATGAATTGCTGGAAAAAGAGGGCTGAACAAAGGAATAACTCCTGTTCAGTGATTCAGTACTTCAGCTGACAGAGAACTGAGCCAATAATCTGGGTGATACTCAGGAGAACTAGGGTAGGACTGAGGAGCTACACTCAATTCTTGGCACATCCGCAAACTGTATAATACTAGACAAGCCAGTAAGTCTGATTTGTTCCTCAGTATATCCTTTCTGAAATGGACACACTCCTTCTGTACTTTACAACATAGTTTTGGGAATAAAAATCTTTAAACTCTGCTACAAATGATTTACACAGACAGAAGGACTTCTCACTGCTCATGACACTCAGGCATCCTGTCAGTTATTGGATAGAGGGAAGGGAGGTATGACCCCAGACCTTGGTCTCTCCATCCTTTACATGATCAGCACATTATAAAGTGCCTGGAAAATCAGGGTAATTTTGGAAATCTTGTGAGGAGTCTGTGTGTAAAGGTAAATACACTTTCTGTAAGAGGTTGAGTATCTTGGTATTTTTTTTCTTCAACTTTTCAGATCATCTGGAGAGAAAAAGGGTTAAAATAAATATAAATAAATACATAATTCCTCAACTTTGCTGTTAGGAAAAAGAACAGAGACAGAGATAGATAAATAGATTTCACGAGAGCTCAGAAAACACAGAATTGGGTGAGAGCCATACAAAGGTATGGAGGTAGCAAAAAATCTGAAAAACGTCCATGCCTCTGGTGGTGTGAGCAGCAGATGGGCTCCAGCAGCTTTGCTGCTTGGTTTCATTGCTGCTGGTGTACACAGAGCTGTTCCCTGAGTAGGGTTAGTAATTGAAGTCCAAAAGAAGAATAAAGTGGAATGGCTTCTAACAGAAAGCATGAGGAAAAAATAATGAAATAAAAATCCTTTTTTGCCTCACACCACAGTGGAGTTCATTACTGGTTTTTTTTCCCAAGCAAGAGCAATGAGGATTACAAGGCTTGTTGGGACAGAATAAAAAAAGACACAAAAAGGGTTTTGTAGACAAGTTTTGGAGACAAGTTGCATCTGGAAATGACATCATAAATCTTAGACACAACGTTGGAAAAGAGAGGAATGAGATGACAAATTTTTTTTTTTGGTGTAATTTAGTCAAATTTCTGTTCAAAGAACAGGACAAAAACATTGAAGGTAATAGGATCTAATTTTAAGATAAGGGAAATAGTACTCTGCACATTTTAGCTTTTTTCCAAAACTACTTTAAGACAGCAAAATTAGGTAAATTGAACCTTACCTACAGGACAAGACAGCAAAGTACAGTACTCATCCAGCCATTTAACTATAATGTTCTTTTATATGTTCATAAATTCGTCTTGCTTTTGTCATCATGACCTCAAAGGATGTTTCTTAAAATGCTATCTGATGGTGTAACTTTAGAAGTAGTGCTTTCTAAACATAGGTCACAACAGGCATTTTTCACAAGGGGAATGTAGTGAACAAGACACTTGTCTTCTGGGGCTTTGTAGAATCCAGGAATGGGCAGCAGTGTATTATGAATGGCTGGTTGCCTTATTGCCATTCTCAAAGTATCTGGAACTGATCTAAAAGTGAAATTTGGATTTTAGGAAATTCATATACACTTTTATTTACAAGGGAAAGAAAGACAAGGGTAAGAATAAAAGCCAGTACAGTGCCTTTTACATTTAGCTTCTTTAATAAAGCCCCCTGAAAAATATGGGTTGATGTCTGTCGTCTGCTCCTATGACAGTGCTGCACAGAAGGCATGTGATGGGGAGATTGAGACAGGTGTCTAACACAGACCTGCTGCAGATGAAGAGTGGTTAATAAGCAGGGTGCTAACAGGCGTTGTGCAGATCCATGTAATCAGACCAGACACATTATCGAAACCAGGATGAAGCTAAAGGCTCCACTTTGCTAGGCATTAAAAAAAAAAAAAAAAAAAAAAAAAAAGTAAAAGAAAAAAAAAGTGTGAATGAGAATGTATGCACAAAATCAAAATACGTGCACCCCCCTGTTGACATGAAAGAGACTAATTAATTATCTAACTTGTCACATCCCCAGCTTGCCTGCATTCTGTCTCACATGCACATTCTCGCTCCATCAGAGGTTTTTTTTGGGGGGGGAGATATAAAGCAAAATTTAAATTAAACACCTAAAACGCTATGTCTGATATTAGTGATCATAATTTTAAACACAAGAGAAGGTAAGAAGGAAATATAGATTCAGAGGGAAAAAAACCCCAAACCTCTAGAAGGAAAAGTCAGAGAGATGTATAAGGTCTCACAAAAACACACAGGTGGAAGCAGGGAAAACAAATAGGTGACATGAATGTGTGCAGATACATGCACATATTCACAAATCTCTTTTTGGGTTAATAATGCTTTACAGATGCATCTAATATTTCTGGTAAACAGCTACTCTCTACCAGTTCTCTTTCTCTAAACTTCTATACTATTCATGAAAATAAACGGAGCATTAGGCAGCTGTCCTTCCTGGTTATTAATGTTTAATCATAAGGTGAAAATCAGTCACTTCTAAAAATACATAGGTAAACCTTTCCATTTATTTTAGCTCTGGAATTTCATTCTGATGTAGCTTTTTCTCCTTATTTCATCAAATTTCTGTATTAATGTCCTTGTCCTTTCCTTACTTCATATCTTGCTCACTGTTTACTATACTTTGTTGTAATTGTGAACAGCATCAGCATGGACATACAGCAGAGCTCAACAGCTTATATTTCCTAATGACTAATGTGCAAGGATTGACTATTTTGAGATCAAATGAAACTGAGACAGAAATCAACCCAGGATTTGCTTTGTAAAATCCCAAACTTCCTTCTTCAACCTTTAGTTTGCACTCACTTCTGAACAAAAAATGTTTCTGTTTTTGTCCCAGGTGAGGAGCATTTGTGCATACTAAAGTTAATAAAATTTGTACAGTTTTTTAAAATAGAAAAACAGAAATTTCAGTGAAAAATCCAAGGAAATTAACTTGAATTTTTCAAACTGCAAATAAAAATACAAATAAACACTCTTTACTTTAACAAGTCCTTTTTAAAATAATAAAAAATGAAAAAGACCACCATAGAAAACTGAGATATGTAGTAATATAAGGAAAAAAAGGAAAATATTTTCACAATAACCAATTTTTAAGTATTTTAAAATGAGCTCTGATGTTTCATGTCTTAAAAAGCAACTGTGACCAGTCAAACACTGAACAATTAATTTTGATTCATAATTCCTGTCTCAAGCTAAATAACCTGAAGATGAAGTAAAATTTGTGTCACAGAAAAATATTGATTTTTTTTAGGCTTCCAGAGGCAGGAGGTCCAATAGCATATGATTTGGCAGTTATTTACTTGAATCATTAAGAATGAGCACGTTTATTTCCATTTTGAGTTTCCTGTTCTCCATCTTCCAGTCTCTGGTTCTGATTATACCTGTCTGTGAGATTAAACATCTCAGCTAGATTTGGAAGTTGTCCTCTCTTGTAAACATTCTCCCTGTTTTGATATACATGACTATGTCTGAAAATATCCTCTTTATCATCAAAAACGGATGAAATATGATATAGCTCAAAGGCAAAATCTGATGTTTTCATGACAATTTTTCATAGCGTCTTCAGCTGAAGAAAATAACAAAATTAAAAAAAAAAAGAGAGAGAGAGAAAGTGAAGGTAAAAGTTAGCCAAGAGTAAAAGAAATTGGAGAGAAACTTGTAAGCATATCCCAAAAAGAAAAGAAAAAACCCTCAAACAAAGGTATCGGTGCTCATTCCAGCATCTCTGCATGCTGCCCTGGCTGTCCCTTGCTGGCTGGCTGCCATTTCCCTGCAGCATTCCAGGCGATGTTCAGCCTAGACTGGGAAGGGCAGTGATGCCATGAGGCAATTTCTGGCAGCCCCAAAGCTGATTCAAACTGCTGCCTCTCTTGCTCTGAGATTGCTCCTGACTGTGAAAAAAAATTTTTCTATGCCAGTGTGCTCCTTCAGGTTGACTTCTATCTTTCAAAAGCAACTTTGAAATTCCCCACTGAATGTCCAGCCAATACTTATTTATTTACTATGATGGAGTTTGGCAAACACATGGTAGTCCGTTTTATCTGTGTTCTTTCACATTTTCATCCTAACAGGGCTTGTTACTCAGGCCATTTGCCAGGATATCTGGTTGCAGGGAGTGAGCAGGCACCTGCATGTGGCCAGGTGTCACCTGCAGCCTGGCTGAGCACAGGTGGTCCATGGGCCTTTCGCCATGTTAAAATACAGTTACAGTAAATGTCTCTGTCTAGAGAATACTGATGTGTAGTCAAAGGGTATTAGTGGAGAATAGCTAGGACAGAATTTGGCTTTCCTAATATCAGATGCCAAGAAATTTTTTGGTTGTGTCTAGGCAGGACGCATTTTATAGCTAATAGAGAGGAATCAGCATTACTGGAAGCTGATCAGTCTCAGTTCTCCCAGAGAGTAATTTTAAGCTAGGAAATATTTTTTTTCTGTCAACTCTGAAAGAAACCTATAAATATTTGCTTTGATTTGACCCAAAGCTGCTAAATATCTTAATTACTGAACGGTACTACAAGCTTGTGACCAAAGGTATTTAGAATTATGTCCTATTAGGTTGTTTTTCCATCACCTGTTTTGTTAACATTCCTTTTTCACGAATTCTCAAGTTTTCTAGCTGTATTGAAAGAAACACTCTCAAAGACAGGGAAACAAGAAAGATTAGTAGGTTTGATCATGAGTAGGAATATCCTTGGAGGGAATATTTATCAAATTGAAAAAGAAAGACATGAAACATTGTAGGTAAGTATTAATCATAAGGGGGTTGGAATGAAAAAAGGAGCTAAGTTTTTTCTGGGAATACCAGGGAGTGTCTCAGATGTGAGCTTCACCATAGGTCCAAACCAGGGATGAGGGAAGTTCCACTGTCCCATTATCAGTAATAAATTTGCAAGATATAATGACTTTCCCTAATTTTCTGGGAAATCATTGAATCTTTGTTGAAAAGGTGATTTTTTTAATGTATGTAGTACCTAGGCATCTACATTGCTTTCCATCGGGGCTTTTGCATATAATCAAGGTTTAGAAACAATTTGAAATATGTTCTATACACCACATACAGTTGGTTTTGGAACAGCCAAGGAAGAAATAGGTAGATCCTTGAGCATACACTGACACAGAGCCACACATGCACAGAAAAGCAGAGACTTGTTATGAGGCAGAGGGCCCATGCTTTTGCAACAATCATCAGCCTGGCTTTATGTTTACATCAGAGCAAGAGAACAAAAGACAGCGGGATCATTACAGTACACTAATCTGATTTTATTCTGGCTCTTTCTCTGCAAAAAAGAGACTTTCATAACATCTGAGAGGCATGGGTTTTATATCTGTCTAAGCATGCTTAATCACATGCCATGTGGTTCAATTCAGCTTGAGATGAGAAGTCAGCCAAAGAAGGGACAGTAGCAGAAAAGGGATTCATGCTCAGGACAGCCTGCTTCAGCTTTAATTGCAAGACACACACACACACACAGAGATTTCAACGGCTTGGCTACAACACTGTCATCAAATGTTGTCTGTGCTGCAGGTGGTTTTTGTTTATTTGTTTTTCCTGCCTCTGGATTATGAAAATGTTCTTTATAACTCATCTGAAACATAATCCCTGCTTTCCTGTTTATTCAGAGTGAAAAAACCTCAGACCATAGCAAAGCACAACACCCTGCTTTCACTAGTTGTATGAGACATTTAGAGTCTTGGAAAAGTGTTGGATCCTACTTTATAGCAAAGCCCTGCAAACCAACAGACAAAAACCAGGGCCACTCTGAACAAAGAGAGAAATTTCCAGGCTTTTCTCTTGGATGTAAAGGATCCTACTGCTCTATCCGCCTCCTCCAGAAAGGTGAAGAGGAGATAGGCTGTTCAAAAAGACATCCCTCCTCTGGAGCAATGGAAGGATACAGGTATCTAGTCTGAAAAAGGTGTTCTGTTTCAAACTTGCCTGGAGCTGTCCCACCCTTCATGAATTCCAGAGGCTTCTTTTGAAGGACTGCTTCTTTAGTGCCTTGGATATGCATCTCCAGAGGGCACCAACCCTTCTCCAAATCAATAAATGCAAAACCCAGCAGCTGACTGTGTGTGGTGTACTGCAATTCCCACTTAGCCTGACTGTTTGCAGACTATCATTGCTGTCTTGCATTAGGTGAACATCTAAGGCCACAGGAACTGGCATCTGAGCGTCAGCTTCTCTTTCAGACAATCATTTTCTCTATAGTTGAAGGTCTTTCAATTAACCATTCCAACTTTTCTTTTAGCAGTATGTACCACATAGTGTGGTACTGGCACCCTCAGGAACAAATTTGGGTATGGAGGAAGGTTCATTTTCCTCCCTCCTAGTTACCAAGCAGGCTGTGTAGGGGCAAACCCCACATATTTTACAAAGAAATCATTATGCAGAAAGAAGTGAGCTTTTGTGTAGAAATGGGATTGGAAGAGCCAAAAGCCCTGCAATGGCATTCATATATTCCTCGGGTATGGTTTTATAACAGACTTCTAGCAACTTTGAGAAAAAAAGAGATTATAAACACTACACTTAATTGTTATAATGGAGGCTGAGGATTTTTTGCCACATCTAGAAAAGTGTCATTCTCTTCAGAAAGGATGAATTTGTTTCTTCCTAATGAGATGAATGAATATCAGACAGCAATAATTTCTTCTAATTACAGGAAGTCTGGAATAAATTAAAGCAGGGAAATATCTATTCCTCTCTTTTTTTTTGTTTTGTTTTTTTTTCTTTCAGCAGCATTTTTAGTGTTCATCAGCATTGCCCCTAAGGCAGAAACAGAGTCATGCATGATCAATTTGTCTTACAAGTCTTCCAAAATAGTTCCCTCTTTCCATTTAGCACTGTCAAGATTTGTTCTTATTTGCCATTTCAGACAAGATTTAGAGCTTCCACACTTTGATTCTTGGGATGAAGGAGGATTAAAGTTTTCATTGCTTGTTTGTGATGAGGCAAATTGTAACTCTAATTATGTAACCAATTTGCTGCAGTTAACTCTCAAAAAGAACAGCCATGGTCCTGGCAAAGGTTCATTTTGCACTGATGAGGTTTGTAACAGTGCAGAAAGTGCAAGTTGAAAGGCAATAGGATCTCTGTGACTAAAATTCACGTGGTTTTGAAAAATCCAGTGCTAATCATTGGGTGGTTGGAAAAATAGTGCAGATAGGAGTGACCGTGTCAAGCTAATGCAAGGAAATCCAAATCTCTTCATGTATTTTCCTTCACATTAATCCTGTTCTGAGATCAGAGGAATTTCATTAAAAGATCCAAGCCAGTTAAGATCTAGCCTCCAAGAAATGCATTAATCAATTTTAAGGGAAAAGAGACCTTTCTGATCATCTGCATTACACAGGAGGCAGACATGCACACTTCACTTCTTATTGGAACCAATAACTTAATGCCAAATTCATAATTTCTAAAAAGATAACCTGTCTTCTTCAAAGGACTCCTAAATATGGAAAGTTCACTGGTAAATTGCCCCAGTTTTTAATTTTACTCTTACTAAAAATGAGTAACTTACTTTTCGTTGCTTGTTACTTTCTTCAGACTCCAGACTTGGGGCTTTCTTTTCTGTAATGATACAACATTAAAAGGACATACACGTTTCTGGTATCTTCTTAGGTCAGTATTCTTACATTGAGGTCCAATTGTTTCTCTACATTCTCTGTCACTAAATAAACATAGTCTGGATTTTTTTTTTTCAGCTACTCATTAGAAAAGTATTTTTTTCAGGCCATGGGAGAGAATTTTGGACAGAAGAGAGCAGCTTTCTGGTCTTGATACTTCTTTGGATCAATATTGTGGCCAGTTTATGCCCATATACCTGTCATGACCTTTTGGAAATCCCTGTTCTTTCAAGGTGTGGTCCCACAGTTGACATGTGCATCCTCAGTTTTCAGTCCAGATGGATTATGCTTTGCTGTAATACAATACAGGTTCTTGGACCACAACAGACTTATAACTATTAATTCAGTGCTGATGGCTGAATAAGACTCTTAGTCAATACTCAGCTCAATGAAGCTTCTTGCAATGATATATTCTTTCTGTTCATTGGCCAAAACTATCTGTGAAAAATGTGTTATGAGACCAGTAAACAATTTGTGCTTCCCCAGTTGGCCAGGCACATATGTGTGTTTCTGTATCTGAGAGTAGTTCCCAAATACACATTATTTTGCTGTTGCTGTTTGAGTTGCAATGTACAGAATCAGGTGCTTTGTTAAAGTACTTTGCAATGTGGAATGAGCTTGTTGACTTGTGGGAAAAAAAGAGTGGCAAAGTAAGGTTTGCTACCAGCTAAGAGAAACTCTTTAATTCAAGCAGTTGGATAGTGATAAATATTCCAGTGCTGAAAGTGAAGGCTTTTGGAACATCTTTGGGTCACTCTTGAGAGTACAGGAAAAGAATAAAAGATTACAGAGACCAGAGCAATTTCTTACATTTCTTCTGCTTGTTGGCAGCTTAAAACTGCAAAAATGGAAGTCACTGCTGCATCTTTACAGAGTTCCAGTGTACTTCAGAAATTCTTCCCTGAGAGAGCCGAAGTAATTGCATAAATATATTTCAGCCCAAAACAAAACAAAACCCACAGTTCCACACTGGACAATAATTTTACTGACAACAAGAGTTTAGCTGTTTGAGTTGGGGGAGTTATGACTCTTATTTTGAGATCCAGAGGCTCTTTGTTCTTGCCTTAGACATGCTATGGGGCACAAAAACAAGGTATAAATGAAAAATATATTCAAAAAGGAAAAACAAAAAAGAAAAAACGAAAGGTAATCATGAGAGATTCATAGTAGTTTATCAAGGAAGAGTTGGGCTACTTTGCCTGTGAGTTAGTAATCTATGTTAGTATTTTCTGGCAGTAAGAACAGGGCGAGAAAAGAAAAATAAAGATGAAATATTTCCATATTAGGCTGGAAAAACACTTATTAATACCCAGAAAGCTTCACTCATTTAAGAAAACTTGATAGTATCAGAAAAATCAAGTTAAAAAGATAGGAGCCTAAAGTGTTCTTTGAATTAAATACACACACTGACATTTAGGAAAGTGAGTCAAGTGATTCCTCACTGCAGCTCTTGGGGTCCTGGAATTTACTTCCTCAGATTTCTATGATTCAGAAAAAAAAAGTGTCCTTAAACTAATTTTTTCTGCTCCTGTTGTACTACACCGAATTAATCTGAAATTGTGGAGATGATGTTGCAATGTGTCTGTTATAACAGATTAATTGATCATGAGGTCTTCAGGTAAGTGGGAATATTGAGATTCAAACGTTTAGTTCTAGATTATTTTTAACATTGACTGAGGATATGTTTTAATACCCTTGAGACTATCAAAGCAACATTTTTGTCAGCCTGCTTTGTAATCCTTGCATTTGAATTTCTTGCTTGCAAAGCGTCCTTCTCCTAGACAGTCAGAGTGGCTATCGCTTGGCATTTGCCACAATGACGCCACTCTCCTGGACTTTGGAAATGGTGGGTTCAGAACACCTCCAACATCAAGCCCTCTTCTTCCTGCTCAGGTATTTCTTACTGAAAAGCAATGATGATGAGCTAAAGAGGTTTCCTTGTGAATTTTGTCCCCATCTTCCTTGGAGAAAACAGTAGCCTGGAGCTATATTTCACAGAGGTGTGTTGTGGTAGGCTTCACACCTGTTTTCATCTTAGAGGAGTAATTTCAGTCATCCTTGTGCTTGACACTTCCTAGTGTTGCCAGCTCTGAGCTGCTGTTGGTTTTGTTTGCCTCTTGTTGGTCTGGGTCTGCGAGCAAAGTCCCCCCTCATACTCAGGAAACAGACTTGCTTCAGCACAGCAGCTCCCATCATAAGACATAAAGTTTAACTATTTGGATCTGGACCATGCCTCTTAAATGTCCAGAAAACAACCTGTGGAGGAATAGGATGAATCTATGGAAATCATTGACAGCTGCAAAAATTAGGTCTGAAAGCAGGATGGAAGGCATATAGGGAAATTGTCCCAAATTCAGTGGTGGTGTTCGTGAGAGCAGCTCCTCGGTATTGCTGTGCCTGTTTATACCTGCAGTGTCTTTGTCCTGCTCTGTGCACTGAATAGGACAACAGGGATTAGCACTTAGAATAGAGTGAAGACCTTTCCAGCTCTCCCCTGATGACTGTGTTGATTTTGGAGCTCCCATAAAGTCTACTGCTCTGTCATGTTCCCAGCTACTCCATTTTATTTAGTGGTACTAAATGCTTGTCTATGTCAGCTGAAGTTACAAAAACAAGTGGGATCTTTCTGGCAGATTTTTAGGATACAGTCTATGATTGATGTAGGGTAGTAAACCACAAAGAGCATATGAAATGTGAAATGTGAATTCTCACTATTTATTTATAAGGAATGGTTTTCTCCCCATAGAAACCTTGCCATGCAAAACAGTGAATAACAGCCAAGATTTGCCTTCCTGTGGGTGAAATAGAACACTGATCACCTGTGGCACTGGCAAGGGTGAGCAAGCAGTGCAGCAGGATGTTGCTTTCAGAGCTGTTGATGGAAAACTGGAAACTGATTGTTTGTCATTGGTTCTTTCCTTTATGGATACTGGTCACTGGGACAATATTTACTACCTGGTTGCCATGAACCTACTATGTTTCACCAAAAGCTTTTTCAGATTACACCACCAATACAGTCTGTGTTTTCTTGGTTGCTAATATTCCTCTTTAGCAGAGTTTCTGTGTTTTTTGTCCCGCTGTTGAAATGAATTACTTGCCATGGGATTGCTCCTCAAAACTGACAGCATATTGGTTGTGAATGCCCCAGCCCTGAAGGTGTTCAGGGTCAGGTTGGATGGGGCTTTGAGTAACCTGATCTCGTGAAAGATGTCCTTGCCAGTGGCAGGCAGAGTGGACGAGATGATATTTAAATGATCCCTTCCAACTCAAATCGTTCCATTATTCTATGATTCTTTGATAGGTCTGCAAGACATAATAGAGGACACTAAGAGAGAACATGAGTATGCTGTCTCACATGATTGTTCCATATTGCTGCTTATAGGCTGTCTGCAAAACTGGATGTAGGTAAAACTCAAATTATTAATGCTTTATGATGGAAGAATGGAGCTCAGTTTCTCTTGGGTGGAGGTCAGCTTACCAGGGTGCACCTGCCTCACTCTTATGGCTAGTGAAGAACAAGTGCAGTTTTGGCCTGATCTATGGACCTAGATCTGCTCCTGTCACTAGATTGGTGACTACGCCTCAATTATCTCTCCCATGGGAGAGCTCCTCATTCATGCTGCTTAAGGTTTTTGTGAAATTTTGTGGTACCTATGATGGGTAGGTCTGATCATGTTCTAAGCAGCACTGAGCTAAAAATGTAGATATAGCAAAATACTGCTTTTGGGAAGTGGAAGCTGAACAAGGCTAAATATCCCTCCTGAAAATGCGCCTCATTTGTAACAGTTTATCTCTAATGAATTTCAAGAATTACAGTGGAGTTGGAAAGTGATGGCTGTTATCAGTCCACAAACACATCTAAAACCTAGAAATGTTGACAGTGGATACATTTCTTTCAGGCACTGCCTTTTGGCAGCAGATCAGATTATCTGTGTGAGCCACACAAATCACACGCTTTCCCAGGTGGGCATTAGCAGAACCATCTGGCAATTAGAAGTCTCCAGGGCAGTCAATGCAACTTTGAGCTGGATTAACTTGGAAGTTTTAAACACTGTCATTGCTTTGCTTTTTGATAGTCAGAGAGGTTTTTGGCCCTTGTGAATAAGACAACCGTTTGATCAGGGACAGAAAGGATTATTCAGTTATTTATCTTCAGCCCTGTTCAGCTTTCCATGAGGTCAGTCTAAGTCATCTCCCTTAGAGCACATATATAGAGGAAATGTATATGCATGGCTCAAATCCAGTCAATTTTGGGGATGAGTAAGTTGGCTGAGCATGCAGAGAAGATCTGTAGCAATCTTGGAGCTTTATGTGGTATGGCAGACTGTGGGTAATTTTGGACAGAGAGTACCAGGCACTGTTATTTCACAGAAACTCTTTAGCTTTTGCTGTATTTCAGCAGTGACAAAAGCTCCCACAGCCTCACCATAGGCCCTCTTGATAACAACTGAAAAAAATCTGTATCTTCCAAGTACGTTATATCGTTAGATGAAGTGGACAAAAACAAAACAAGTATGTTTATGACTTAGCCTGAGGAGATAATTAACTTCTGAGTGCTGAGATCCTTGATTGCATTCCTAGCATGATCTTAATTGGAAGTCTGAACTTGTAAAAGGTTGTAGTGTTTGGAGGATATTTGAAATGGTTCAGTGAGAAATTGTTTGTTCATAAATTTGAAAGGTAATACAGACAAATACCTTTTACTTTGCCGTTGTTGTAATTGTTGTGGTTGATCATGATGATAAAAATAATCTATTACAGCAGCAGCAAAAGCACCAGACTATTCAAAGAGAACATGTATCAAAATGTATTGAGCCACTTCAGGGAATTTCAAAAGAAAGAAGTTTTACAAAAAGGGCTGAATACATACAAAATGATAATACTTAGAAAACTGTATTACTGCTCCAGAGTGTGGTATGATACTTTACTGAAACTATTGACCTCTTTTGTGTTCTCAACGAGAATTGTCACAATCTAAGCTTTTGCATGGAATTAAGTAATGTTGCACATACACTAGAGTAGGTTGCCAGTGTAGATGGAAACTAGAAACTCTTTTGTTATGCTGTCAAAAATCTCTGCCCTTTACCCATTCTAGTTATAGGCACTTGGCTACCAGGAGTCCCAACTCTCTGTGATCAGTGAGGGCCACCGATTGCATCCTTCTTTCTGGAAAAGGCTTAATCCATGCAGTGTCAGAGAACATCTCCATCTCGCCAAAGCTTAGTCATTTGGAGGTTGGGCAGAGAAGAGCACCATCCTTGGTGCTCCCTAAAGTCAGGGTTGAAAAATGAACTGCAGGCGATTTAACATGTCTAATTTAAATTTGACAGGGGAGACAGGGGAGGCCTTTGAATACATAAAGGTGGCCTAAAAGTAACATAGAGACAGACTTTTTAGTAGAGTCTATAGCAATAGGACAAGGGGTAAGGTATTTAAACTAAAAGAAGGTAGATTCAGTGTAGATGTAAGGAAGAAGATTTTTACAATGAGGTGGTGGAACAGTGGCACAGGCTGTCCAAAGAGGTGGAAAATATCTCACCCCTGGATACACTCAATGTAAGGTTGATTAGAGCTTTGAGCAACCTGTTTTAGTAGAAGATGTCCCTGAGCATTGCAGGGAGGTTGACCCAGATGACCTTCAAAGGTCCTTTCAACCCAAAGCATTCTATGTTTCTGAATATATAAGATGAAGAATATAAATAAGTATCTAAAGAGATGATTGACTATTAAATATATGCAGAGCCCTCCCTCTTGACCAGGTTAGATTAAAAAACTGACTTTGAGATATTTGAAAAAATTGGTGAAATTAGTATAACATAATGTGAAAAAATTATTTGACAATTCCTTTTGATCCCTGAGGAAAAATGGCAGCAGAAATATGGGTAAGTTTCACATGACCTGTGCCCAAGACACCTGGATCATGAAGCCCACTTGACACAGCAGTCTGCAGTAAGAGTGTCTTCTTCTGTTATCTTACAGAAATCACAGAATATGCTGAACTGGAAGGGACTCACAAGGATCATCCAGTCCAACTCCTGGCCCTGCACTGGACACCCCAAGAATCCCACCGTGTGCCTGAGAGCTTTGTCCAAAATCTTCTTGAACGTTGGACTTGGTGCTGTGACCACTGTCCTGGGGAGTCTGTTCCAGTGCCCAACCACCCTCTGGGTAAAAAACTTTTTCCTAATATTCAACCTTACCTTCCCCGGCTCAGCTTCAGGACATTCTCTTGGGTCCTGTCACTGGTCACCACAGAGAAGAGATCCATGTCTGCCCCTTGAGTGCGCCTCATGAGGAAGCTGTAACTGTGACAAGGTCTCCTCTCAGTCTTCCCTTCTCCAGGGTGAATAGACCAGAAAGATAACACTGAGCTTTCAGATGAAACAAATTAGCACGACTGATAGACAACTAACTGGAAGGATGGAAGCAATTGGAGCAGAAAATAAACTGTGGAGCTCTCAAGGGAACAAAGATGCTGTGAAGGTTAGCTCAACAATGTACTGTTATAGAAATCTTAAAACTGAAAAATTTGTGCATCTCTCTGAATGGAGCAAGTACTGTCACAAGGATGTGCTACAAGTCAGGGTCTCCACACAGATGAATGAGATGGGACACAGTAGTAGACCTAACTGAGTTGGATTAACCCAAGAAAAGACAACTGTAGTATCAATAAACAGAAAAAATCATCAGTGGTTTTTGATGTGATCAGTTCTGTAAGTCAGAATGATTGTTTATCCAGAAAACAAAGGAATTCAAGAGACTGGGACATATGAAAATAGCATAGTGGGATAAAATAACTTTCATATAAGAGCTTAAGAAATTATTTTATTGGCAAAAAAACCCCACACAAATAAAATTAAATGACAGATACACAAAGTACCCTGTGCCCTGCTAACATGGGAGATGCAGAGAATAGTAGATGTTTTAAAATGTTACAGAGTTGTGCATTCAGGGGTAAGAAATATCCTTTGTGAAGAGTCTCTAATGAATATACAAGTTTAACCTTCATTTGCTGCTGCTGCTGCTGCTGCCATCCAGGCTGATGGGGTGAAGGAAATGCTGCTGGCTGGAAAACACCTTAGGGAAAGGAAAATGTAGAAAGACATTGTTTTTATATCTATTTACCTTTCCCACCTCTTTCTCAATATCACCTCTCTTTGTTAAATTCAAGGCCACAGCCTAGACTTTAAATTAAATAGATTTGTTTCCAGTGATGATATTGGGGTTTATTAAATTCCTATTTTGCTGCAGTGGATAGTATTTATATAATTTTCCTCAAGGAAGTTAAAATAGCTTTCTGGTCCTTAGGGTTGCAGGGGCTGATTTTGCCTATGCTGTTAACTTGGCTAGTACTTTTTAAACACAAGTAAGTAAAAAAATGAATAGAGAAGGGAAAGGTCGGTCTCTCTCTCTCTCTCATACTTTTTTTTTATAATTGGACATGAAATAAAAGCAAGTCAAATTGGCAGATATCATTGTGTTCTGTGTGGTGTTAAGTGCCAGAAACAGTGTTTTGCCTGCACACAACTTGTTTTTTAATAGTACTTTTTTACTTTTCACTCATAACAACAGAAGTGAACTATTAAAAATCAAATGTTGAGATGAACTGAACTAAACAAAAACATGCCGAAGGCAACAGGCAGGGTTTAACACTCGGTAACTTTTATCTCTCTGGTGTCTCTCTTTGATGGTTGACATGGCAAAAGAATTCTCACAACACTTCTGAATCCTGATCACTTTCCTAATAACAGCAAGACTGCTGCTACATCATTTGTACTCTTGAATCCCTCTAGATACCGTTCCTTGCTTACCCACTTGATATTCACATGGCACTGTTCAGCAAAGATTTAATGAAGAAAATGAAGAAATTCTTATGGACTCAGCAGATTATGGTGTATTATTGTTATTATTGTTATTATTATTATTACATGTCAGTGGTGCCAGGGGAAACCAATCAAGGATCAGTGCTTTGACCTAGGATGGGGCAGATAGATCCTCAGCGGGGTATAGTACCACATAAATTAATGGAATGGGATGGTTTAAACCAATTAACGTTCTATACTTCCAACAAACCCCAAGCAGTGGTGTGAGGTGCAGACAAGTAAATGAAAAATTGAGCATGTTTCTATAACCATTAATACAGTCTTTGCTCCACAGACTCCCTAGACACTATCAGTCCAAAAGATTGCAGGGACTTACAGAGGAGTAATGAAGTCAGGGCTAAAGAGATTTCAGATGTGCTAGTAATATTCTTAAAGGTTTTGTCAGTTTTCTCTCTATGGGGAAAAGGTCTTTTGTGAAGGCACTGAGCTGAGGCTCAAAAGATTTGAACTTCATTCCTAGTTCATTGTGGACTCCTCTTTGATCTTGGAAAATAACCTGTTTTGCTCATGTGAAAATAGGAATGGTAATAATAAGCCTTTGCCTGTCCTGCAGGACTAAGCAATATGAACACCGTGGGCTATGGCATCCTACATCTGTGTACAAACAGAAAGGGATTGAACTCATCAGCAATCTTCATTGACTGCTGTAACGCAAATCATCATTAGAAAACTAAAATCACAGAATAACAGAACATCATTAAAAGGAGTATTTATCTGCTACTTATATCTGTTCAGTTAGACAAAAGCAAACTGTTGCTCGTATGTCTAAACTTTTCTAAAAGTTGAAGCGAAATCATGGCCAAAGGTAAAAGGGTTTTATGATACAAGGTGAGCCAATATTTTCAAGCTTCTAAAAAATTAGTTGCTTTCTGGTTTTTTTAAGTGCTAATGACTAAAAGGGCAATAATGTACAGCCTTGAAAGCCTGTACTAGAACCTTACAAGACAATCTGTTTCAGATTGTCACTGTGGTAGTATATAGATGTATAGAAAGGTATGTTCTACAGCCTTTACACAAAATCTTCCCTTTCTTCCTCCTGTTTGAGCCTTATGTGTCTATTTACAATGGAGTAAGGTTGCAGGTTTTTGTACTCCTATGTCTCTGCTGAAGCTCTGCTTCCACTACTATGCAGGAAAAGCAAACCAAGGACTATATCTTTACTGGCAAATTAAAAAGAACAAAGAACAAACCTGAGAGCTTGTGTATGATCACCCATCTGCTAGACTGTGAACAAATTGAAAGCACTGAGGGCAGTCAGGCATTGGAACAGGCTGCCCACGGAAGTGGCAGAATTACCATCCCTGGAAGTGTTCAAAAAGCTTCTGGATGTCTCAGCTGGGGACATGGTTTAATTGTGAACATGGCAGTGCTGGGTTAATGTCTTTTCTGATCTTGGTGACTCTATGATTCAAAAATCCCTGACATGGAATAAACCGGTGTCTGATAGCATGCCTGCAAACATTGCCTGAGTGAAGTGAGTGGTTAGCACAAATCAAGAATCATTCCCAGTACCTACTTTGGGGACAATCTCTTCCTTCCTGGTCAGGGTTGGGAGGTTTAGCTGCTTGAAGGTGAGCTGTTCCACACTGCATCTCAGTGTTAGAGCACTGTCCTTAGTGCTTTTTGTTTACTGATACAGAAACAGTGTGTTCATTAGTGTCTGGGGAGAAGAAACTCCTGAAAGATTTGAGTAGGGAAATTATCATCTGAGCATCTGCCGACTGGTAACGAAATCAGATTAAATATTTGTGTAGTAGAGTCATATAACATAACAGTGGGAGTGACATGGGTCCACTTCTTCATCAAAATCAAGTACAGTAAAATTGTAAACAGATGTTACCTTAGATGCTTCCAGATGGTTTTAAATGTCTTCAATGATGAAGAAAGCACAGACTTCCTGAGTAATCTGTTCAAAAGCTGAATTAACCTTTGAGATGGACATTTTTTTTCTTGTAATTAGCAGTTAATTTTTTTTTTCATTTTTCATATGAAGAAGAAGATTCTTGGAGTTTAAAAGATCAGCAGTCTACTGCCAGTTGTGTGAGCATTCAGGATCCCTTCCTTATCGTTCTTTCTTCCTAGGGAACAAGTAAGAGACTTACAATAAGGAATTGGCAGCTTGAGTTTGTAGAAGGAACCATGTATTATATAAGATAAAAATAAAACTTGGACAAGGTTATATTTTGAGGTCCTAGTGGCATCATAAAATACTCTTGTTTTTGGCTTTTATGGCTTATTTTTATGTCAGCGGAGTCCTGAGATATTTATGTAACCTTGAAATTCAAAACCATCTTCTCTAAAGCTTTGGTTTTAAACGGGGTACATTTGTAAGAGGTAAAAAAACCAAAAAAACGAAAAATTCTCCATTGCGAAATATCAATTATTTGTAAGTGCTTGGATTAATTTATTGAATTTTATGGGTAAAAAAATGGAAATCGTTTCTTACATTAAAAATTAATATTTTACATCCAGCTGTGTCTGGCTGGGCAATAAATAAGTTCCTTACAATTACTTATTTGTCAGTCAGCATGTTAGTTCAAAAAGCAAGGAGCTTGCCTGTGGATCCTGCTCTACTTGAAAGCAGGGAGAGTTCAGGTCAAATCAATTTGAGCCACAGTAATTAAATACAAGATTGAAGATCCTTCCCTACCTCTGTGGTAAGCATCTGGAGTTACTTTTTAGAATGGATCCACTTCTAGGCAGCAGTGGCAAATACTGAAGGTAGACAACACTACTAAGGAAGAGCTTTTTTTAAAATGCTTAAGAAAGTTGTATATGACCCAAATATTTAGACTTTCCTCTGGATAAATCTGAGTACTTCATATTTGCTGAGCAGGGAAACATATGTTTTTTCAGCTTGTCTATTTACAGCTGCATATCACATAACCTTCAGAAGATGTATTTACAGAGTCTCTGTATATAGGAGCAAATTAAATGAGGCTGGGGTAAGGTAGTGCCCCATGATCATCATGATCATGTCAATTGCTGGTGGTGGCTGTTGATTTTTTGGTCATTATTGTCCCTGACAACATCTGATCATGTTTCAGGAGTTGTACCAGGGACCATCCTCAATACAGACTTTGTGGACCCTTATTTTGGTAGGTAAAAAAGTTCATCTAAGTTAAAGGAATATTCTGTACACTGTAAACCCAGGCTCATAAAATGGACACAAGCTCTTTTCACTGGTGCGGATACAGCCAGAACATTTGAATTGATGCCAGCAGAATGAAAACCTAATAGAAAATTAGTGTCTTTATCAAAAGTGATGAATGAGGCACAAAATTGCATTAAAATTAAAAAAAATCTCATAGCTAATGGTGTAAATAAAAACTTCCCTCAAATATTTCTTTAGGGTCTTGTGATTTGGCAAGGCAAAAGAAAATCTTGCTTAATTTTGATAGAATGTAAGTTTTTTTAAGTTTTCCTTGGCCATCAGGATGAAAAATTATCTGTAACCAGAGCTCTAGTTGCACAGTGCTCCTAGTGAAGAATTCTGTCATGACAGGGAAACTAAGTCAATCATATCTAAGAAAGATATTTAGTTGCACACTTCTCACACATAAAATATTGTATTCAATTAGAAATAAATTGAATAACTGTGGAAATAAGGTTACATGAACTCCTAATATACAAAAATATCTCAGACCTTTGGAAGTTGCAGAAGGCAAAGAGAAAGCTCAGACCTCAGCCTTCTCAGACAACCTCATGTATTAGCATTGTTCCCTTTCTCCTGTACTGGGATCCTGCTGTAGATATACATGGGGTGTGTGGGGCTGGGGACTGTGGGACACACAAAGGTCTGATGCTGAAACCAGGGGGTGCATTAGAAAGGAAATTTTTCACCAGCAGCACTGCAGAAACTCCCATGTCAACTCATCTTATATCCAATGTCCTGTGCCTGAACAATTTGTGTATTATGAGTGAAGCTACTGTGTGTCCCTGCACCCAACCCTCTCATGTAGGCATTTGTCTCACAAAGTAGCATTTCTCTAACTAAAACTAGAAGTAATATTTGGCACATAATGAAGTTTTACTGCTCCTAAAAAACCTATGTATTTCTGAATGTTAGTTTCTGGAATCATTTGATCTCATATTTATGTGCCCGCAGACAGCCATTTACTGAGCCTGGTGTAATGAGAAAAGAGCTGGGTGGTGAAACCACATCATCCCATCACTCACCTGTGCAATATAGCTAACTTGAATGCATTTGAATGATTCTATATGAACTAATTAAGGACTGAGTGAATGATTTGTGAAGTTGTGGATAAATACTCCAAAACAAGGTGGTTACAATTAATTGGCAGTGGTTATCTCAAGGTCATGTTGAAGATGTGCTGTCCAAATTGTAGCATTAGCTAGCAATGATCTAATTAAAAATTGTACACTGAGTTATAAAGACAGAGTACAAGAGTAAACAAGTGGCAGAGTCTAGATTTATTTGCCATGCAATGGAAACAATCACAGCATGATGTTGAGGTGTCCAGCACAAGGAATTAGGGATCATAAATAAAAAGCTACCTCTTCAAAGCTGCGTATTTCAGTATAAACAAGAAAGCAATAGCAAGTGTGTTTCAGGACATGCAGCTGCAGGCCTAAAGGCATGAAGATGAAGATGAATGATTAAGAGTCATAGTTCTTCGAGAGTTCCTTGTCAATTTACAGAGTAATGTTATGCACTGGATTGGTTTGTGAGACCAAAGACACATGACTGAATCAAAGTGAATTTCATCAGGGGCAAAAGGCATGCCCAGAGGGGGAGTGACACTGTGGGCTGGAGAAAATCCCATCTCGCTCTCACCCCGGGTGGTGCCAGGAGTGGCTGCCCTCGGACTGCTCGCAGTGCAAGCAGCAATGCCGAGCAAAGCTGCTCTCTACAGCTGCAGTGCATCTTCGGTGTCGAGGCTCGAAGCCAGGGTCAGAGAAGGCTCTCTCTCTTACAGAGGTCTTTATTCTTTGAGGTGGTACAGGAGAGAGAGCGTAGGGTCCCACGCCTACCTTTAACCCGGGGGGTGGAGGTGTGGGGCAGGTTTGGGGTGTCTGGCCCCAGGTTAATGCAGGGCAGAGTCAGGAGAGGGGATGAAGGGGCAGGGGAGGGGATACCTTTGGACGGTACCTGAGTTATAGGGCGGGGGGAAAGCAGGGATGAACCACTGGGATAAACAACTCCAAACAGCTTTACAGAACCCACCACCACAGGCAAGTACATGTTAATTACATTTGCATGACCATGTGTAAGCAGCAGAACCAAGGCAGCACAAAACAGTGTCAACCATGCTGGGACCAGGAAACAGTCTCCCATGGCCGCGTCTCACAAGATTATGGCACATGTAAGCAACCACAATCCAGGGAGAAGGGGAGACAGCTCAGCAGTGGAAGTGGTAAAGGGTATCATCCCACTGACTTCAGCAGAGATCAGGTGATTTTCAACAATCTAGCGAAAGAATCTCTGGTTCATTGCCAATGTGTAGCAAATTAAATGGAATTAAGAGGATATTAAATTACAAGGGGTTTTTTTTTTTGGTTTTTAATTGTATCTGATTGGAAACCATGTTATTTAACCCTGAGAAGCTATTTCCTATTTTTAAATCTGTCTGAAAATAAAACCACAGAGACAGAAAAAAAGAAAAAATCCCATTTTCTTTCTAATATAAATGTACAATGTTCATTGGCATTTTAGTGCTGCGTTCTGTCCTGCATATAGATACGATCATGCATAATATGACTTTCTATAAGACGCAAGACTTTCAAATTTTCTGATTTGCCATGTTACTTCAAACTATGGTATTATTGTTTTCTTCTTCAATGGGTGCCAGTGCAGACTGGGGCTGACCAGCACCAACTTAATCAGCACTTTTATTTTTATTCTGGATTCTTTTTTGTAATAAAACCAAATATTGCATCTAACTTCTATTTTTTTTTCCTTTGGCTGTAATTTTCTTTTTGGCTGTGATTTTGAAGGTTTCATTTTCTCCATTAGCCCTAAATAACATTTTTGTCATTGCACTGAACAATTGAGCTCTTTCTCTCAAATACAGCATTTGTCATTGAACTGAACAATTGAGCCATTTCTTCCAACATCCTACAGATTTTTCTGTTGGCTCAAGAATAATTATTTCACAAAGTATCTGTGGGGTACTTTTGTTCCCCACAGGTCTAATCATCCAAACCATCCGAATCTAGCTGAATCGGAACACTTTTTCTTCATTACTTCTCTATACCTCCAAGGAAGTAAGTGTGACTCTGTGGCCTTGTATTTTTGTACACTTTTTGCTGTATCACACATCATCGTTTGCTGTTTTTCTTTTTTAAGATGTTCTTACTAATTTTTTTTATTTGCTGGTAACTTTCTGTTTTTTAATGACTTGGTCTGAAACAATCCATGTTTCATCTCTATATCAGATTTTCTTCTTCAAATTAGAGTGAAAATAGAGTGGTCATTTTGGAGAAATTAGTCCATATATACTTTATTAGGCTTTTTGAATTTGTCCGTTTTGTGTTGAAGAAAGTATTTTCATTTAAACACAGGCTAAACCGTGGAAAGCTAGAGATCCTACAGGATTTTTCCATATATCTTTAGATATATATTAGATTATCCATATATCTTTGATTACTTTGGAAAATAATGGGAATACCAACACTGGAAAACAATATTTTTATAGAGGTTTCCTCATGTTTCGAGTCTTCTCCAGGACTGAACACATTTTCAGACTGCACAGCCAACCTGAACAAGACAGATGCAAGACAAAACAGCCTGGTGCTTTCTGTGCCCTCTTTAAATCTCCTTTTGCCTAAGGCTGTGAGACAGGAAAAGTTTGAGCTTTTTTGATCTGTTTAAAGAGCCTGACTTCCAGTTCAACTAATTCTTCCCTCAATCCTCTCTCACAAGTAAGTGATAACATGGCCTAATACTTAAGCTTTTTTTAGTAAGGTGAGTGGGTTTAAAAGAAAGCTTAAAAATATGGTAAATTGAAATTCATGATTTTTGGAACCAGTAAAATTCCCCAAGAGGATACAAAAGTATAAAGGAAAATAAAGTCAGAAGCTGGCGGCAAGAACAGTAGTTTTTAAGCATTTAGAGTATGAAAGAAGTTGTGAATATTTAAAACCAGCAACAGAAAACAGTTTCTAAAGGGAAGTTAGCAGTGGGAACTAAAGGAGATAGTGGTGGTAGCCAGGAAAGATGCCTGAAGGCCATCGCAGGATAGGGGCTGCTGTCTAGGTAATTATAGCTCATCTCAATAGAAGCCCTGCATTAAGAAGTAAAGGAAGAAAAGGCACTGAGAGTGGCAAGGGGACTGCAAGACCTGAAGGATGAAAAGGTCCTGTAGTTCACAGACAAATGCAAGATTATTTTCTTCAATATTCCTGTCTTTGTGCAGGTGGGCTCAAAATCTTGTTTTAAGGTGGCAGAGGCGACCTGAGCATACTGAGGTGCTCCCCAGCTGTGAGGCAAAATCTGCTAAGTGTGTCTATTCCTCATCTCAGTGTCCTCCTTCAAATGCTTTTGATATTAAGGGCTGGATGCTGCATGCGTACTTAGAGTCATCTTTGTCTCTGGATACTACACAGGTATTTGAAAGTATTTTAAAGCAGTATTTTTAATGATGGATGATACCACCTGGGAGCCTAAGTGAGACTTTGAACTGCCTGAGCTAATTGGATTTCTATTATTTGAGATAATCTTATTGGGATGCTTGGAAATGAGTTTTATTCTTCATTAAAAGGACAAAGGGCTGCATGTTTAAAGGGCAACACTAATGTATGCAGAGGGCAAAAAATAATGTTCTCTAAAGCTTTCTATGGGCTCCTGCCAGTTGTGACTAATGTTGGTGCAGGTATTAGGAAAACACAGGCCAGTGTGATGATGAAGAGAAAAGACTGGAGATTAAAAGAAAAGTGGTTTGAAAGCTCTACTCACACTACTGTATGAAGAATAATACATAATGTGGGTGTAATAAAAATGATAATGCATTCTGTCACTGGAGATAATTAGACTTTGATCCTGGAAGATGTTTCTTGTGGCTGAAATACTGTATCTGGTAAGAGTTCTGCCGCATTTATATTTTATGTTTAGATTTGATGTTAAGAAAAAATTTGTCACTGAAGGTGTTGTCAAGACTTGTAACAGGCTGCCCAGGGCAGTGGTGGAGTCACCATCCTTGGAAGTATTTAAAAAAAAATATAGATACGATATTTAGGGAATGGCTTCAAACAGAAAGAGCGTAGGTTTAGAATAGATACTAGGAAGAAATTCTTTGCTATGAGGATGGTGAGGTGATGGACAAGTTTGCCAGAGGAGCTGTGAAAATGCCATATCCCAAGCATGAATGGACCTTTGAGCTTGTCCATGGCAGTGGAGTCGGAACTGGGTGGTCTTTAAGATCCCTTCCAACCCAAGTTGTTCTATGATTCTATGTTTTAATAGTGGCCTTAGCAGTGCTGGATTAATGGTTGGAATCAATGATCTTAAAGGTCCTTTCTAACCTAAATGATTCTATCATTTTATGATTTCCTGTATTTTCAGAACAGAATTCTTAACTGCTGCCTAGTTTGAGATGCAAGGGTCTAGGCCTGAGGAGACACTGACATTGTGATGTTCTCATTGGGCACCGTAACAAAGTCCAGGTGAGGTCCCCTGATGATTCCCAGATGAGTGGAGATCTGGAGGACCCAACTGGCTTACCATGCAGGAATACTCAAGCACCAAGGATGGGGGGCTGGGTCCACTTAGAAACCACCTCTAATGCCCAGCACAAAGTTGCTGCTGGGAATCACAGCAGGTTCCAGTAGAAAATTTTAACACTGTTCTGCTATCTTCCTTTTGCAAGGCTTTTGACACAAAGCAACTTTGCATAGCTGCAGAAAAGAAAGTGAAGTAAATGCAGAAACCTACAGGAGTTCTAACTTCTGTGCAAATGTTTGTCAAAATAATTCTCTATAAGTAAAGGGTCCTTTCAATGACTTTTCAGAGGCTATTTTTCTCCACAGTAAATTCTGACAGCTTGCTCATCTGTATTTTAAGTGCTTTCCAAGTATCTCCAGCAGAAGGAAACAGGCTACCATGACCCTGAGTATCAGATCAGTAACTTGATTCTCATCAAAGAAAACAAAAGTAGGGAGCATGTGATCTACCCTCTTGATCTGAACAAAGCACTCAGCTCACAAATAACCCAGTGCTACTAGGTGCAGAGAGGGAACTCCTTCTTGGTGAATAACTGAATAGCAAATGCAGGAGATTTTGAGTCAGCCTGTGGGAAATGCTTGAAAAGACAGAGTGGATACCTTTAATAGCCAAGGTATTTGCTAACATGCCTTGCTTTGTTTCTTTTTCTGTCAGATGCCACATTCAGCTGTGTCTGAACTGCTGACACAAGCAGGAGCTTGGCTCTCTATCCCTCTACTGAGATCTGTGGGTATAATTTGCCTATTTGGCTTGAAATAGTGGTGTCTTAGACAATATATAGACAACTGGTCGCGGTAGGTGATGAATATAGGCGAGTTGAATTTCGGTCTGCAGGTTCGATATAACTAATGAAGTGTTACTAAAGTGTTTTAAGAGAAACTGGTTCCTGCATTTACAATGTGCTGTAATGATTTACTTAGAAGTCTCCCTTTAGACTCAGTATACAAGTTACAAATGATGCAAAATGTTGCTGATCAGCGATATTGACAATCGCTCATTGGTATTGACATATGCAAGATTCTCCACTGGGTGCCAGTGCAATTATGAACTGACTTTAAAACTTGCTTTTGGTCAAAGGCTAAAAGAACACCTTACCTCTCACCTCATTTCAAAGTTTCTTCTATCTTACTCTTCAGTTGTTTCCCTCAAGAGATCAAAGTAATAATGATAACAAAAATAATAATAAAAAAGTATTTTTGTCTCAGTAAAACTTCCTTCTTTACTATGGGATATTTAGAATTAGACTCAGATTTTATATTTGAATATGTTCTTCAAAAGAGCCTAAGTGATAGAGGAAAAGAGTCTTACCAGCTCTCCCACTGAATCTGTGGTTTCTGACTGAGCCAGATCGATTTCTACCTAAGTCCTGTGTCCCATGTTTCTTTTGACTAAGAATATCCGAAAAGAACATGGAGCCCTGACAATAAAAGTTATTCAGTGTGTTGAAGAGGTTTCTGAAATAAATTAACAGAAACCATCTCTCCACAACCAAGACAAAAAAAAATTACTTCATGCAAACAAAGTCAAAGAATCACAGTGAAAGCATATCTGAAACGTACTGAATTATAAAATCATTAAGGTTGGAAATTACCTCCAAGATCATTGAGTCCAACTAAGGTAAGGTAGGTAAATTAGGGAAAGCAGGATTGGCTAAGAAAAATTTAGTCAAGCTGCACCCTTCCCCTGTGCTCTTGCTTGAAAATCAGGCTGCAAACTGACCAAATTTTGCTGCTGAGCTCTATTTCCTTTTTGTTTCATAGGAGAATCAAGCAGGGACTCTATCAGCTGAGGTGCATTATTCTTGACACAGCCTGAAAGAAAGCATTTGCTCCTTGAGACTGTGTGACACACAGTATGCAGGCTTCTGCTTCAGAAACTCTGTTGCTCATTATAGAAATGTTAAGTTTACTCTCCACTCTGACAGCTCTGCTTCAGCAGGAGAAAATAGTACATCCAACAAGTTATCCTAACGCCTATGGACTAGCACCAATAAACAAATCTCTGTCTCCTTGTGCTTGAAACAGCTGCTGGTGATTACCCTCCTCCCGTGGAGACAGAAACACATCTGGTGTCTGCAGAGCAGCAAAGAAGCAGAGAGGAGATGAGCCAAAGCAGCCGTCTCTGGTGTACACAGCTGCATCAGCTCAGCACTGCTGCTCCACCTGAGAGCCATGGCTTATGCAAGCAGTGGGTCAGGGTGCTTATTTGGAGAAAGAGGAAAAATATAAAGGGTACTTTTCCTCCTTCACATTTCCCTGCTGTGGCTGAATCATTTGGCTTTGTCTTAGGTTTTCTACGTGGTGTTCACTGTTCCCATTCTTTCACGTTCCTCATGACCATGTTAAAAAGATGACCAAGATGGCCTAAATTATCATGTTTGTAATCTTTGATGAAAATTTACCTATGTGAAGAAGAAAAATACAACATCCTACCACTCATCTGTTTCTCTAATGGTTTATTTGTGACCTGTGGGGAAAAAAAAAAACTGTGGAGTTTTCTTTCTGTCTGAAATGTCATTGTGTCAACATTGTCCACCAGAAAAAATACATCAGACCAGAAGCCCAGACTCTGTAGGGATAAGGTGAGTTTTAAAAGAAGATTAAGGAAAGAGGAAAATGTAAACTGCACAAAGCCCATATGTGCATTGTGTCATTTGTTTTTAGCTTTATGTGGCAGGATTAAGGCTTAAAACATTTGGCAAAATATGAAAATGAAAGGTGAAATTCTCAAATGCTGCCCCATATTGATGCTAAGTTTCATGAGAAAAAGTAGAAAAATACTAAATATTGTGGAAGAATTGGCAACATGTTTGTCTACTGCAGTTTATGGCAGAATGTGTCTATTATGTTTGAATTGTTTTTTCTCTTACACTTATGAATTAAAAATAAGTTTTAAAATTGCCTCTTCTTTACAACTGACATGAGGTGTACCGTATTAAAACATTCTATCTGGAGCCAAATACATTGATGCAAAATTGATATAGGCTGGATGCTGGCAAAGCAGCTGCAATCTGGTATCAGCAATCAGGGTGAACCCATTTGACTTTACATCTTCATATTTATCTATTTTCTTCACCTCTTCCTTTCCACTGCTCCTGCCCTGTCAGCATACCTTGCTTGGCAGTTTTGCAACTTTTATTTTTGTAGCTCTCTCTTCTATACTTCGCTGCTATTCCCATTAGGAAAATCTTTTTTATTTTTTTTTTTCACTTGGCTGTGGAAAGCCTTGTTTTTATTAGATTAATATTTGTTATCATTCCAAAAAAAGTGAGCAAGTAAGAGAGAAAGACTCTTCTGCATTTAATGCCAACTGTGAGAGCGATGAAGGGTACTGAATAACTTCAAATGCAGGAATGGGAGGAATACTGCTGTATGTCTGAAAGATTGTGACTACAGACAGTGCTGAGCACTACTAATTAAATTCCTGTATTTTCCTATGCTATTTGAAATCCAAAGTGAGACTGGGTGATAATATATATTGTTATGCAATATTCTACAGAATAATGTTTAATTAATCATTAATCATTATTTACTTTTGTTCCAGAAGTTCTCATTTAGTCTTTCTTCCTCTTTCTTTCTTTCTCTCTTTCTCTTTCTTTCTCTTCACCTTTCTCTGTATCTCTGTCCCTTTCTCTCTCCCTTTCTGTCTCCCTTTCTCTAGCTTTTTCTCTCCCTCCCTCCCTCCTTTTTCTTTCCTTTCTTTCTCATATTATTTCTCTACTAATGATGACATGAGGCGCAAATACCTGTCAGCATGAGAGAGGAAGAGCTACCTCTCTCTCTCTGAGCATGCTTGTGTTGGCTTATTTTGCTTTGTTTCTTTAAATGAATGTTTTCTCTCCAAGTGAATTGCCCAAACTCCCTCAGCTGAGAATGTGGTAACTTTTGAGGCTGAATGTTTGTAAAGGAGAGGACTAGAGTAGGCTCATGCATTTTCTGAAGAATTTTTATGAGAATCACTTTTTACAAAATTTCCCAATTGATTTCCTGTGTTATTACTCCTCTGGCTCCTAATAATGTTATTTAGACAGAGAAATATTCTGACAGCATATCTTCCCATTTATACTTTCCTTACAGCAGTGGCCTATAAATAGGCCATTATAGTCTGTAAAAAAAATTGCAAAGAGTAAAACTTTTCTTTCATGTTGCTTAAAAAATGCTCTCTAAATAATAGTTGTCCAACATGCATCTGCTATTATAAAGATTTTTCTACCATGCTAAGCATGCAGAGGTGGACTAATTTGTTTAATAAATAGGTAAGAATAATAAGCAGGTAATTTTATATCCATGGTGCAGTCCTGATTACTATGGAATATCTCTGTGCTTTCAAGGAAAGAGCTATGTGAAGCAGCAGTAGGAGCCAGCCTAGCAGACCCATTACCATGGCATGAGTGAGTTTTAGGTCAATGAGGTTAAAAAAATCTTGCTTCAGACAAACCCAAATCTTGCTAATTGGTTTAGACAAGGTAGCCAGTTGGTACTAATATGACCCCAAATAGAACTAATGTGGTATTTCTGGGCCAAGTTCTGCCTGTCGTGTCTGTGGAAAGTAGTCCCATTAGCTTCAGTCATAATGCATATGCAGGAGGCAAATACATTAGTAAATTAATCAGAAGGACTCCTTGGAGGAGGCAGCAGGTGGCAGATGCCTTGAGGGGCTGCTCTGGTTAGCAGCTTGCCCCACTTCTTCTATTCAGAGCCTTAGTATCCTACTGCACCAGAAAATATTGGAGCCATGGACACCTGCAGATGTAAAAAAAAGACAAGGTTGAGATAATTGCAAGTATTCAATTAATGAAAAGGTCCCCTTCTATTTGTGCATGTGGGGGAGTCCTGAGTGCTGCCGTATATTGGTTCTGAACCTGTTGTGACTCAATGAGAAGTCTTTGGGCACTAAAGCAAATTTTAGTTCCAGGTTTATTATCATTGTAGGGGAAAGCTTATCTAGAATGTTACATTTATTTTTGTCATGAATTGGAACAAATTGTAATGGGAATCCTTAATCTGCTCTAACATTCAAAGATCATTTTACATCATTTTTCAGCAACATCAAGGAAGTTAGATAGGCCTGCTGGCTTTTGGGAAATTAACAGATTTACTTCAGTGTCAGAAAATCTCAGTATGTTATATGGTGATTGACTAAGAGACTTTTAAATGGAACTCTGGGTATTGGTATTCGACATCTTGCATTCGCTGAATGAATGGTAAAATTTCACCAAGATGTCATTCCCGACAGAATTATAGACAGATGGCCAAATGGATGTTTCTTTTGTGGAGTCCTGCTAAACAAAACCAGTAAGTCCTGCTCACTTACAAGTACACTTTTCCCTAAAATTATGCCCTGTTGCATGACTTGGAGGAGAACAGTAAGGCAAGATCAGTCAACAGAAGGTAGTGACTCCTCTGTTGAAAGATGCAGGTACTGGGTGGAAAAAGTACACTGAGAAAATTGAGGAGGGCTGTGCCAAGGAGCCAAGGAAATGTCTCAAGGGCTTAGGCACAAAGGAACTTCTGAAGGAGAGGAAAAATGAGTAATAACTGAGCAATGGCAGTGAACTCTGCTCACTCTCAAGCCGTATAAGGTTTGGAAAGAAGACATGTTCAGATGGAAAACAAAGATAAAGGCATTGATTGTTAAACACAGGGTTATGGTAGACATTAAGAGGTGAAATGTCTGTGTAAACTGATATTGCCGCAACAACATAGTATAAACTTGCCACGAGCAAATTAAGTTGCATATTGAAGTGTTCCCAACCACCAATGTGATGCCTGAGCAGCCATCTCATAAAAGTAGTTGAAGCGAGAAACCATTTTCTGACGGAACTTGATAACAGAATTATGTGATGAGGTTACAAGATAGGACTGGCAAGATGCAATTATCTAGATCCCTTCCAGACCTATTCCCCCGGGAAAAAAGCAGAAATCAAAAGCAGTGGCTTACACTGCACTGCAGTTGTACAAGTGGTCCAGTTTATAAACCTCAGTTGGCCAGGGCTGGTTATTATTCCAACTACCCTGGAAGTGTTAAAATGTTCTCCCCAATATAAGCACACAGATGTTCAACAGACTGCCAAAAAATATGGATTAATATTCAGTTGATGCAGCTACTTGTCCCTCACAGTATCAATGTTTCTACCTCCAAAACATTCTTAGGCTTAACAGGCATCAGCAATTCATAAATACTAAAAACTCAAGTAAGATGGCACTGATGCTGCTAGAGAGAAAACACCATTCAGAAAACTTTTCAGCTCCTTGGCCTCTTCCACGTTTTTGTTTGTGTATACTTATCAGCAATTCATCAACTTGTCAATTTGCCCCATAATCTCTGAGTGCTCTGGCGGAGCTCTAGCCTAGCAGAAGCAAAACCTTCTCTCCAGTTGCTAGGTAACTCCTGTGTCTGTTCATTTGTGGTGCCTGT
The DNA here is from genome assembly GCA_013397315.1 of Donacobius atricapilla. Lineage (NCBI taxonomy): Eukaryota > Metazoa > Chordata > Aves > Passeriformes > Mimidae > Donacobius > Donacobius atricapilla. The sequence goes on from WBMY01011685.1 coordinate 814,779, forward strand.
TATCAGCTGTTCACATCTCTATTTACTTTTCATCTTGACCATAATAATGTGATATAACTGGACACAGAGCCTCCAACATTTAAAAGACTTTACACAGTTACCAGCGCTGTATCTTTGTCAGCCTTCCTCACAAATGTGTGTGCAGTTCCGCTCAAGTTAAAAGCAGGTTTAAGTTCTCAGCTTTGGTTGGTTGTGTATTTTAGGACTGTTTTGAAGTTGTGAATGGAAACCATCTTGTAAGAGATCTGATGATCTAGCACGATGGATCACCTTATAAATTGTATATACAGCCATCTAATTCTGGGGAGGGAAATAAATAAGGAGGCACACAAATGGAAATAAAACCTTCCTTAGGAACTAGGGTCCACAAACTCATCAGTGCCTGCTAAAATAAACAGTAAGGCAACATCGGTATTTTCAGAACTTTTAGACAACCCTTAGCAAATTCAACTACTTTGCACCCCTTCTTTGAGAGATAATGAGAAGACAGAAAAGAATATGCATAGCCATGCTGCTTACTGCATTAAGAATTCCAGTGAGAAAAGGGACATAAAGTTATATACAAACCAAAGAAATAGAAGAACAACTGACTTTATTTTGCTGGATTTCAGTAGATTCTAACAGTCTTATTTTGTTCTTCTAACAAAAGAAAGCACCTATCACGCACAATAGTGAATAATTTTACTCTTGAAATAATTGCTCTGACTACAAATTGAGGTATAATATGAGGGTGCAACAAACAGGTGGAGTAGGAGGTCAAGGCAAGCTGTCGACAACTGTAGTAGATGGACTAGGAAATGATCAGTGTATCAGCTCCCTACCAAGACCCCAAGGTTCGACAGAAAAGGTTTTGACACATCTTTGCTCACATCACTGTCTGCCAGAGAAAGTTCAGCTGGTAGTGTCTTTTACATAGAGGGATCTATATATGTCCAGCTGTCTATATCTCTGTCTCTATAGAGAGACACTTATCAACTAAATACATACATAATTTATTAAATTATGTATTAAGGAAGTAATAACAAAGCGAACTCAGAATGCCTCTGGCTGGAAAGAAAAACAACCCTGCATCTCCCCAGTCACTAACAGACGACCCTTCTTTGCCTTACTTAGAGAGTGAATGTACAGTATTTAAGGGATTTCCTTCACAGAATTTCTTGGCAACCGGGAGAACATAACGTACTTACGAAGGATTAATCAAAATACTTTTAAAATCAATGAATCTACTGATCTAAATATACTAATAATAGAGAAAAATTTTCAAGTGGTTTCTTACAATGTGCTCTAAGTGATAATAAGATACCACTCTTCAAGGGCTTCATCAATTACTATAGGCAATTGGCTGAACTTCCATCATAAGCAAACAGCCTTCTCTATGGAAAATGCACAATTAAAAGCTCTTCATAGATAACACCACAGTATATATAGTCAAACTCTGCTGGCTGGTGCTAGAAATTCCCTATATCTTTTGATATTTAAATCTCCTCAGCTTACACTTTCCACACTACTTTACCTGGAAAGCTAGAATGTTTATAAATCCTGTTTAAGATATTGCATGTTAGAATACCTGGAACTTTTATTTTTGTCAAGGTCTCAAATCTATATTCAATACTCACAGCACATTTGAAAATTGTTTTCACACAATATTGTTTCCTTCATGATAGGAAAAAATGATGTCTTGGAGAATGATGTCTTTACTTTTTGACCATCCATCCACAAAATCCAGGTTTGCCCTCTGACCAGACAGTATATGTAATATGATCTATTTTTATTCATGATATGCCAGATATACATGGAGTACTAGATGAGCAATAGAACTCAAGGTATTTTATAATCTAGATCCATGATTTTATCAGATGATTGAGGCTTTCCTGGCTGTATCCACTAGGTCTACTCAAGTTGTTCAACCAGTAGTTTCTTTCACTGTCCATTCTTTCATCTACTTCCATCTACCTTAACCACTGAATAAAACTGAAAACAAGTCTACGACAAATAAATCAACATCAGAGGCACAAAAATCAGAATTAAGCTGTACATGCAACCTTAAAAATACAGTTTCAGATTGCTGGAGTGTTTGGCTTTGTATCTTTGGCATACTATTAGCGCACTGTTTCTTTATCCATGCAGAAAACCACACATGTACGATGTATCAGAGGGCAAATAAGGCACATCTTAGAAAAGAAGGTAATTTAGGAGATTCTGGAGAAATATTTAATTTCTCTGTGCTTTGAATTAATAGCATATAACCTTTAAGTATACAATGGGATTGATAAATCTTATTCAAGCTGTCTTCTGTAGTTGCCCAATTTAAATGTTATTGTTGCAGAAATGATGTTTCATCTAAGCCCCCTGTTCACTGCCTTGTAGAATCATGATTCCATTGCTGCTCTTTCTTACATTCATTTATTCCACATGATCCATTTGCAGTAAGATGACAAACCTGTGTTATTTTTTTGGGAGACAGAGCCCCCATAGAATGAGAAAAGACAAGAGTTTAGTTCTTGCATATTGTTGAATGCTTTAATCATCAGAAAATTGCATGGAAGAGTCTTTGCTTGGCTGATTTCGAGTTGAACTCAGTGCTCTGTAGGAGTAATAAGGATAATTTGTGCAGGATTACGTGGTGCTTTTGAGTTGCATTACAATACAAGCACCAGTACAGCTCAAACAGGGGAAAAGAGTTGAAGATTTGGCGTCTTGTGGAACACATAATCTAATATAGATGGCAGTACCCCTACAGCCAGGTTATCTCTGACAACAAGTGAGCAGAACTGTTCTCTAAAACTAATGTACTTAAAATCCATTTAACATTATTTTGATAGGGGAAGCTATGAAGAGAGACACAGGTGATTTGTAGGGAAAAAAAAACCCCAACGAACCATGAGAGAGGAAAAGGGCTCATTCGGAGATTGAGGCATCCAGTCCAGAAGGATGAGAAAGAATATTCTAATTGAGAATAATGAGACGGTGTGCAGTTTTGTCTTATCAGAAATAAAAAAAGTAAGAATAAATTGATTACACCTGTACTTTTATATTACTGAATGACATACTTTTAGATCTGTGAAAAGGAGTGGGTTGCAGTCAGGCTAAACACAGGCTTCTAAGTAATTAGTATTACAGGAAGAAAAGAGCTAAACAAGACAAATCTGGTGGATATCTTTCCTGGAAATACCTAAGAGGAAGTGGTTCTTTCCCTTGCATGAACCCATAGCAGTGTTTGTCATACCCCAGCTTCATGGAAAAGGAATGCATTGTGAGCAATTAAATGCTAAACCATGAATTCCCAGAGATGCAAATCACTGGAGGCCAGGAGAATTTTGGGTAGGTGTTACTGCATATGTTTTGTGGCTGCTCTGCCATCTGCTTGTGTTCTCAAGTTAATATGAACCATTTGAAGTGGTGAAGTCTAAGATACTCTCCTGGACCATTTGCTTAAAAGGTGAATACATTCTCCAGAAGGAGAATTATCCTACCTTAGCATTTTGTCAAGGATAAAAGAGTCACTGGTACTGCCTGTCTTGCACTATTAACCTGGGAAAGAAGTGAACAGCTACCTTAGGTTGGTCATTCAACTTCCAGGTAGAAAAATTCAGGCAAAGTGATTCCTCTCTTAGTAGCTGGTGAATCCTGTTCACTGATTTAGTTTATATCTTTCCAGAAAGAGAAAAAACCTAAGCAAGACACTTTCTTCTCCCTTTGACTTACAATGATCAAATTCTCATGATGATGCCCTGCTACAAACCACTTTGCTTTTTGCACCCATTGTTCACAGATAGACACTTATCTTCACTTATCTTCGTCCAATACACATTAGCTGCTTCTGTGGGTTTATCTGCTCAGTCTCCCGAGGACCAGCATTGCACCTGCATTTTTTTTGTTCATCCACTGGCTTCCTTCTCTTTAAGAGCCTTAATGGATCTTTTATTAAAAATCACTATTCTTTGTTCTGGGGAGCGGGACTTTTTTTTTTTTTTTTAATGGCTGAGCAAAGTCTAATTAAAAACATAGTACTCTTTGGGCAAAGGAGTCTTGTCAAACCAGTATTCCTTGCTGTTATTCAGTATAAAAATTTGCAAATTTGGAAGGCAAGATTTTTACTGTTATTGGGTGAAAGATGATATTTTTCCTTTTCATTGCAAGGAAATATTTTGGAGTTTAAAAGGAAGTATAGTAATTTTATGAATCATATCCTTGAAAAAAATCTCTTTATTTTTAACTGGATATAAACCAGTGAGTAAATAATGCCATTGATTCACTTTAGCAATTCAGTTAGTCATAATATAACTGAAGAGAAGGCTTATAATGGAAATAAAGCTTTGGCCTTTGTTCACCACAATAAAAAATGTCATCTCATGGATATTCTCTAGATGATTAATTGACCCTACATCAAATTCCTTCTTTTCTCACCAGCCACATGCTTCTCCAACTGTGTGTTAAAATTTAATGAAGATCAGTCAGCTGTTATGTTTGAGTCTTAAACTGGTTGAAGAAAAATAGCGACACATTTTTGTGTTTGTCTTGCAGACAGTATCTATGCTATGTCACTGGTGTAAACAGATAGCATCTTCAAATTTTGACTGTCAGTCTCAAATATTGGCTCTTCATTATGCAATAAAATGGAATACTGGGAATACTGTAATTTGCTGGGTTGCTGAAGATACTTGAATTAACATAATGCTTGAGCAGAATGTCTACTCTGTGCTTATCCCATTGCCTTTCTAGTGATAAACACCAAAATTCCCTATCACAAAATAATAATGATTTTTTAGTTAGTAGCTAGCAAATAGACAATCTGCAAGGATAATTAGAGACAGAATACAAATATACTTATAGAAGGTACTTAATTTGGAGAGAGACTCCCTCCTGGCTATTTTAGTGAGTTTTCTAGGAACTTTCTACATCTTTCTCAAAGTACAAAGTACATAAATTCATAGGGCCCCGGTTTTCAGAAGCAAACAAACTAGATTCCATCAGCAAAGAAAGATGAAGAAAAATGGCATCCAAAAAAGACTACATTTTTCCTTCTAAAAATATGACTTTAAGTGCTACTTCTTAAAAATATTGATTTGAAAATTTAGATCCAAACTTGGCTAAGGTCAGTCACCCTGGGCAGGCTGTGAGCCCAGGGTAATAGCTGTTTATTGTTCTGTGACTGCTCCTTTGTTCTGTAACTTGCCTGAAATCTTAGTCAGGAGTCAGAAATGGATTCAGAGGGCAAGAAAATTCCAAGGCTTGCCCTTCTCCTCACAAGGCTTAGCAAGCCCATCCCACCAACTTCTTGTAGGTGACATAAGGTCCTAACTACTTGTCAGCCTTGCTCAGACTCTCTCCAGTTTCTTATCATCTTGAACTGAGAGGGCCCAAGCCAGGACTAACACTGCTAACTTCTAGCCTTCCTCTTGATCCAAAACTCAGGCTTCCAAAACTTTTCTCCACAATCCTGGGCATAACAACAAGTTGAGGATTGTTGGTAGCACTGGTCGTGCTGTAATTGCCACGGCTGCTCTCCCCTCCTTCCTCCCTAGGTGTGAGTTCCAGGCGTTTGGCAAAGATGCACTGTGGTGTTTTTGAGGAACTCTCGCTGCCACAGACTTGACTTGAACATGTTGAGTTTGTTATGTCTGGTTTCTGAAAGATTTCTGCATGACGTCCACTGGAGCTACATTGCTGAGCAAGGCTGAGGTTCTGTTTTGGCACAAAAACTTTTTAGTGATATACAATAATTCTGTTAAAGAAAATTTCTCCTCCTGTTGGGAAGTACAAAAAAAAATCTGTGTCCCATTACATGTCATTAATTTATCTTTGCTACTATGGGTTTTGATTTGGTGCAAGACTGAGCAGTAGCAGTTCATCTTCTTTTTTTCTCTCAATAAAACTGTGCTAAGAAAGAACCTAAACTTTTGCAGTTTCTCTATTTCCTCAAGCAAAGTCCTAATTGTATCAACACTCCCACCAAAAAAGCCTTGGTAATTATAATTATACAGTGTTACAGCATGAAAATATGATATATCACACAACATTTTCCAGGAAATTCAGTAGAAAAAGTAAGTCAGTATTATAGTAACTATGTGAAATGACTGGAGTAAAAATGTGTTAAAAAATGTCATGGATACAACCTGAATGACTTTACATGACTTTATAATTATTTAAGACCCTCTGTACCTGACAGCCAAGACACCTGAGATATTTGGTAAGCATAAGGCATTTTTGCAGATTAAAATACCTTGAAATTTTTACCTTTCTGACATATTTTGATCCTGGCTTAAAAGTGGTAGCAGTGCTGGGACACCAAGTCTGCCGTCTCTTCAGGTTCAGTCTGAAATGTACCTGAATTGTCCTCATATCTACCAGACTTCTTCAGACCATCTTAATGGTCTGTATGCTAAAATTGTGCACACAAATATGCTGAAAATTTCCAAAAATTAATTTTTGCTAGGATTAAAAATATGCAGTCTGATCAAAGATAAAAGGATATTGGCAAGAATATTTGTTAACAATCAACTAAAAGGGAGTATTACAGTGCTTTTGGAAATACTACTAATAGAGAGGTTTCTCATAGGTTGTGCTGTTTTCTACAAAGATGACAATCATCTTCATCTTCATTCCAGAAACATATTTCTAAATACATAAATAGAAATTTATATTAATGTTAATTTATAGTTAGTCCATGACTGCTCTATTTCAATGAAGTTAAAGGCATATTGATCTAGCAATGTATTAGTTTTGCCTAGCAAAATTTTCATAGACTAGGGGTACAGGGATACCTTCTGTGAGCTACTGGTGGAAGCTTCCCCATATCCAACAGAGCCAGTCCCAGGTGGTTCCAAGAGGGACCTGCCACTGACAACGGCTGAGCCCTTCAGCAGTGGTGGTGGTGCCTCTGGAATGACAGATTTAAGAAGGGAAAGCAGGTATTGCACAGGAGGAATTGCAGCCAGAAGAGAGGGAAGTAAGAATGAGTGGGAGAAACCCACTCAGTTACCTAGGTAGGTGAAGCTGAGGGGAGGGAGCTGCTCCAGTCCCAGGAGCTGAGATTCCCCTGGAACCCCTGGTGCAGCCCCTGGTGCCCCTGCAGCCCACGGAGGCCATGGGGGAGCAGAGATCCAGCTGCAGCCATGGAGGACCCCACAACAAAGCAGGGGAATGCCTGAAGGAGGCTGTCACTCCAACCTTCACAGGGAAGACTGTGCTGGAGCAGTTTTGTGATCAGGACCTGTGACCCTGTGGGGTACCCATGCTGGAGCAGCCTGTCCCTGCAGAATTGCACCCTATGGAAGAGTCCTAAGCTGCAGAAGTTTGTGTAGAACTCCACCCCATGGAAAGGACTGTCTGGACTGACTGGAGAAATCTGTAGAGGACTGTCTCCTACAGGGTGGGCCCACACTGGAGCAGGGGAAGACTGGGAGGAATCCTCCCCCTGAGCAGGAAGGAGCAGCAAAGACAATGTGTGCTGAACTGACCACAGCCCCCATTCCCCATCCCTCTGAGCTGCTGAGGGGGAGGAGGTAGAGAAAACAGGGAGTGAAGCTGAGCCTTGAAAGAAGGGAGGGAAGGGAAGGTGCTTTAAGATTTGGTTTTATTTCTCTCTATCCTACTCTGATTTCATTGGTAATAAGTTAAATTAATGTCCCCAAGTTGAGTCAGTTTTGCCCGTGACAGTCAGTGGTGTGACCTCTCCCTGCCCTTATCTCAACTCTTGAGCTTTTTGTTGTATTTTCTCTGCCTGCCCGGCTGAAGGGGGCAGCGATGAAGTGGCTTTGGTGGGCACCTGGTGTCCAGCCAGGGTCAGCCTGACACAGGCAGCTAGAGGAAAAAAAATCTTCTGATTCTTAAAAATAAGATTTTTTTGAGTATGAATGTATTCAGGCTGTCTTTGAATTAGCAGTGTCTTTGTTATGAGTATACTGAGTATATCTGTTCATTAATTTAAACAAATTTATCTAGAACAGAACCCAATTTAATCAGAATATGCTGGTTTCTCATTTTTCAATATCTATTTGGTTAATAGTTGCTGAGATTAATCATTAGTATAGTGTTATAATGAATTACATAATCAAAGATTCTAACAAGATTGGCAATGTTTATGACAGTGTTAATAAGTTGCATTGTGTGTCAAGTCTGACCTACCTGAATATACTACTTTTTATTTAACTTTTTATAAAATTGTAACATTTTACATTCATATTTAACATTTTTATAAAGGTTTTAAATTTTAATGAAATATACAAGAAGAAAGGGGCCAAATATGCTCCTAAGGTGACTCAGTTTTCTAGAGATAAATTTATTTTGGCTTCATTTATTTGTTCGTATTAATGTACCTTGTATTTACAGTTTAGCTCTCTTGTTTACCAAGGACTTTTTTTTCCTGTTTCCTGATTTCCTGCTGTTTTCAGGGGATTGATCTCACCAAAAGATAAAATTTTCTTTTTTAATGATAAAGAGATGTGACATTTTACCTTGGAAGAGGCCTGAAACATTTTAAAGCTTTTGAACTCGTTTAGGTTGCTGGAAGCCCTCAGCTACCAATCAATGGGAGGTGACAGTGACTAGCTGAAAGAAAAAGGCTCTTGGAGGAGTGTTTGTCCTGCTATGCCCATTTGTGTAAGTGGCATAGTTTATGTCCTGTATCTCAGAGTCACCTAGTAAACGATTGGAGATTAATTGCAGGAGTCAAGGTGTTCAGTGAAAAATAGCTGATACAGCCTCATTGTTTTCACTTAAGTAGAACTATACCACTCAGTGATACCCTTTCCTATGCATTCCTTCTTCTTAGAATACCTTTTGTGTCTTATCACTATCTATCATGTTTTCTAGATCTTATTCTGACCTTTCTAATTCTGAAGCTGGATGCTATGTGACAGAGCCTTTAGAGGTTGCAGTAGTTTCAAGACTTCTCCACTGCCCAAGGACCAGCTGGAAAAAACAAAAACAAAAACAAAAAAACCAGGAGAGCCTGTAGCAAAAAGTTCTGCCAGGAGTTAGAAGGAAAAATAACCCAGCACCATGAATTAGCATGCAGGTAGGCAACTGGAAAAATTAATGTATAGGGTGGAGTACATACAGCTTTGCATGCCTTCCTCAGTGATCCATACTGAGTCATCTGGATGTTGACTCCAAGTCCTAGAAACCACCTGGATAGGAGTGGATATAAGCAAACCACAAGGTCCTGCCTTTCAAGACTCTTTTCAAAAATAAAGTTCACTACCTATCTGTATTTGCTGTGTTTGAGCCTTTATGATGATACTTTTGAGAGTACTACCTTAAGAAAGACTTTTTGACATGCCATCAATGGGCATGTTCCCATAAAATAAAACAAAACCTGTGGGAATAATGTAGTGTTAGTGACACTTAACATCATGTATATATGATGTCTTTTAACTCTGAGCACTCAATACACTTGGAATCACAGAATCATTTAGATTGAACAAGAACTTTAAGATCCTTTTGAACAACATTAATCCTACCACTGCCAAGTTCACCCCAAAATCTTGTCCTTAAGTACCATATCTACACATCTGCTAAACACCATCAGGGCTGGTGACTCCACTTCCCTGAGCAGCCTGTTCCTTACGCAGGCACCTGGTGGCAACTGAGACACTCAGATTCTCTATCTGATTTTCAGTGGCTCTTCCATGAATCTCCTTCAAGTCCTGCTGAAGGAGTCCTCCTCTCCATGCTGTCTGCCAGCTCCATGTAGATGTCTCAGATACTGCTTGAAGGATTCAAATGTTTTTGAATGCCCATATTTAAATAAGTGAACTGAAATCTGTGTGAACACTTACTTTTCTACCCTGGACTTTATAGTTGTGCTCTTTCAGTGAATAATGGACAGAAGTCATGTACTTGTGAGGTAATTTTCTCATGTCATCCTGAGAGAAGTCCAAAATAAGGAGGATTAATATCTGAAGGTATTTGTCTTTAGTGGTGGTAAGTGACAGCCTCACACTCATAGTCACGTCAGCTCCAGCTATCTCCAGCGGCCAACATGTTAATCTGGGCTGGTCACTCCAGGGTCCATAAATCATCACTAAAGAGAAATGGGCACTTTTAAGAAGAAATTGGTTTTACCTGCTTTTTATTGTCTAGATGACATGAAGCAATAAATCCCACCCTAGATCCTTAACTTTTAGAAACCTTGAAACTTAGGTGAAATTAATCCTAGATATACTCTTAGGAGAAAAACTTAACTTCATTTGCACATACATGTCCCGCTGGTTGAACTCACTACAGAACAAATGCAGATACAAGACCTCAGATTACAATGACTACAGAATATTCACATAATTACAGGTTAATAATATGATTACAGAGTATAAATTCGGAAGGTACAAGTAGGATGCTTGTGTTGTATGGTCTGTGTTCCAGCTCTGTCTACAGGGGTGAATTTTGCCTTGTGAATGAAATCTTGATTATATAGCTCCACACAGCTGTGGGATGAGAATTATGTAATTAACAGTGAGTGCTCAAATCCCAACATGTAGCCATGGATGCACACCTGCCATGCAGTAATGGGAGTGAATTTCCTTTTAACATGCAAGTATAGGCTACTGTGGACCACACTGTGATTTTTTTTCCTCTTTCCATTGGCAATGGGAAAAGAGGAGTGGAAAAAAAAGTGAAGTCTTTATTACAATTTCTGCTAGCATTACTCTTAATCTGCCTTCTTAATTAGTCCTGCTGTGTGGCTGAGACTCCACATAGGCTGTCATGCCACAGGGAAGACCTATATATTATAATATGGCAATTATATTATTTAACCTCACACTTTCCAGCAGGAGTGACTGATTCTATCTCTCATGCTGCAACCATTTGTATCTGGCTGCTGTTTTTAATGACTGAAACTTACCTGTTTTGGTAGGGTTGGTTCAATCTCTTATCCAGTCCCTCCAGCCATGAGTGGAATGAAAAAGGTGAGAGGGGAGTAGTCAATGAAATAAATATTTTTTATATTCTTTTTTATACCTTATACTTTCAGAATTCAAGTTCCTGGTGGCTGGGGAAATTATTAAAAAATAGAATTGACTTTTAGAACTTGAGGCTTTATTTCTAAAATTATGACATTCCTGCCAGGATTATTTGGCATGGTTTTTGGGATATTTCCTTTGAGCTCTGTCACTTCCAGTGGTCTCAAATATTCATGAGATAACTAAACAATTATTATTATTTCTGATTTTTATCTACTGTATTTTTGGCTCTGAAATTACTAATTTATGGGTCTGCTCTTGCCATAGAGAGTAGAGATTTTCCTTTTTATCTGGTGTATTTTGGTACATAGTTTCATAGTTACAGTGTCTCATACTCATAGTCCAGATGCTGAACAAATCTCTGCCATGAACTTTGGTATTCAGCTTTAGACAGCATGAGAGGATCTTCATGATTCAGTAGACTGTGAACAGTCACTAAAGAATTATGCACATCAAAAATTCATAAAGCCATGCAATAAAGTTTATCAGAAACTCACAGTTAACACTTTTTATCAAAACTGACTATATAAAGGTTTCAACCTGAGCAATATTCTTAGGAGATCAGTGAAGTGTTTAACTGATTTCAGAAAGTCAGGTTTAGTCTGGGTGACTGTCATTCACATGTATCCATGTATGTTAGCACAGGATTTGTGTTTTTATTTTAAATGACTTTTCCCCTCACTAATAGAAAGTAGGATATCACATTTCATCTTCCCAAAACCCAAAGCGAGGGAAGAGAGTGAGCTCCAGTTCATATACGTAGAAGCCATGCACTGAGAGCATCTGCTTCAGAGTATTATATGTTTCTGTCCTTTTTCATTTCCCTTAAAACTATTCATTAATTTTATGACTCTCTAGATTCCTTGGGATTACATGTGAAGCTCTGTTTTATTGCATCTGTAACAGTGTATGGCAAAAGGGTGAAGGTTGTCAATTCAATGTTAAATACCATCTTGGGTTACAAATATTCTTTCCTCATTCTGCTCCCCAGTCTGAGCTTTCCTCTGTGACTTTCAAGCTATTCAAGTTACACTGCTCTTTTATTTGGATGCATGCTCAACACACCATCGTTCTACCAGAAATGAGATACTAATGTGACAAAAATAGGAGATATTATTATATCAGAGAGATGTACACAAATCTAAATGCTAAATTGTGTTCTTATCATGTCATTGAATAAGCCTTATGTTTTGTCCATCTTTAGGTGTAAGAATTCATTGAATAATTTCTAAAATGAAGAAAGTAAATTTAAATACTATTGAAATAATTCTGTCTACTTATAGAAACATAATTCAATATCAAACTTCACTGAACTTAGTTTAAATACCATTTTAAGGGCAAGAATGTCATTATCAAAAGCATTTAAATACTTGCCATGATACCTCACCTTTCACAAATATTCTAAATAAGATATATAATTTTGTTTGGTTTACTCTCTTTGGCTTAAATAGTTTCTTTACCTTAATCTTTCAATTTAGAATGTTCCTTAAAAATAAGTCTTTTTCATTTTAATGTTATCATAGACTTATTTAATTTGCTCCAGACTGACCTCATATGAATGTTTCAGTTCATGTAAAATTTCAAACTTTTGGTTTGATTATGAATAAAACTGACAGTTTTTTCACTTTCAAAAAGTACATTGAGGCTGCAAATTTCTTTTTTCTTTTTTCTTTTTTTTTTTTTTCTTTCTTTTTTTTTTTTTTTTTTTGTGTGTTGTGATTACAGGATTGCCTTGTGTTCAGTGGCAATGATACTGTTTCCTACTGTTTCCTACTATCAATTAGTCCAGAATGACTGGTAGGCATTAAGCATACATCTACTGGGTGTCTGTAATCATGAGAGGTGAAATTCATCCCGTCCCTGTAGGAGCTGGAAAATGTCAAGTCTCTCACTGCATTCTATGGAGGGGGAGAAGAAACCTGTGGTATGACAGAGCAGAATGTGACCAGGAAATTTGCTTTCCGTTCACTCTTAGAATTCATGGTTTTGATGTGGAATCCACCCAGCTTTTCTAGGCAGAGGCAATCATTAGCAGAATAAGAAAGTTTCCAAGGAAGAAACAGGTTAAATGTGTACACCTTCACTGCTTCAAATATTCACTTTGGGAAGGATCCTGAGAAGGCAAAATGAATTGTGGTGGATCCAGGACAGTAAATGACAGGCAGAAAGGGGCTGTGTAAAGTTACAGAGCAGTGTGGTATCCAGAGCAAGGAATTCTCTGAAAAGTTACCGAAGTACATCTGTTTTTGTGACCTTGTGCTAAATCACATGGTCTTGGACCCATAGCAGACACTGACAGACATTAGTAGGGAATTCCAAGCCTGGGAATCCATTTGGAGGATTCAACTGCAGCCCTTTCCACCAGGTAAGTGTTTTATCCACCAGACATCTGTGCAATGTATTTGGTGACTCATTCCATCATCTGACCCACAAAGGAGTCAGACAAATCCTCTTCCATTCCTTCAGAGTCACTGCCTGAGCAGCATCTTTCAGGCACCCACATTTAAAAGGAACTGTATTTTGTATCTACCATTTCAATGTGCTTTATGCAAAGAAAGAAATGAACTCCTTTATATGTATCATAAGGATGAAAAATACATAAAGTGTTCATTGTGTGCATATGTGTATGTGTGGGTAGCTACAGAGGACTGAAGAGTAAATGAATATGTATGCAACACTAGGGTGACATCTGATTGAAATCAATTCCAAGTGAGCAGTGCACTGTTCCATATCACGGGTTACTGATGCACACACTCATCTATGGGCAGAACATTTTGTTCATAGAAGTCCCATTTGCTGTGTGAATCTATCAGCTGATCATCCAGCAGAGACTGCTGTTTAAATTGCTGATTTCTTTTGCTGGCCAGTGAGCCTTAATGACCTCGGGACAGGGGACCCAGAAAGTGCTCCATATTTTTTGCTGTAATTTTATACACAGGAGCCCCATGTTAACATGAATCATTCCCCATGTTAACAAGAATCATTTCACTTCCTCTCAGTAAGATGGCATGCAGTTGTCACTGGTACCACCAAAAAAAAAAAAAAAAAGAAAAAAAAGAAAAAAAAGGAAGAAAAAAGAAAAAAAATTGCTTCAGGGGCCAGAATCAGCAAATGTGAGCCTTTTCTGGGATGAGCTCAGTGCTTGTGTGAGTTCGGTGCTTGTGATTACCCTTTAGTTCCAGCACCACTAAAAGTCAGCTGGTAGTGCTGTGAAGAGCACTGAGCTTTGTTTTCCAGACCTGAAAAGGAGAGTTATTTACCAGATCCCTAGCAATGGGTGATATTGCTTAAAATGATAACCATTCTAACTGCTGAGAAAATTTAGGTAGGCAGAATGCAATTTCTCAAATTGGAATTTGGCCAAGAGACTGGAGATATACTGTTCTTACAAGGGCAATGACATTTTTAATGCCACCTGAAGACAACAATCCTTTGTAATAGCTACTCAATTATATCTTTTTTTCAAAAACTGTTTTTGAAAACACCTCTCAGTAGTATCCCAATTAAAAAAAACCAAAAAACACAAGGCCAAAACTAAAACCAAAACCAACCCCCCAAACATTGGAGATTTATAATTTGTCATCTTAGTTATGTATGGTCCTTCCATAGTGCTCAGCTGGTGTTGTGTTTCCTACCCTATTGTAAGAGAGTAGATATGCAGTAGTTTTAAACATGAAATTTCATTTGTGAGAAATCATGGTATTTCCATGTTTTCTCTTCTGAAATAAAATAAGACAGCATATAGAGCCTTCTTTTGGAATGAGAAGCTCAGAGTAAAAAGTTTCCCAGGTGTCTGAATCAAGGCAAAACTATGATGCTATTGAATCAAATGTAACATTTTGGTTTCTTGATAAAAATTGAATATTTTGTTCAGACTATCCTCTGTGTCTGCCTGAATCTGCTGAGCCATTTGAGAATACAAACCAAGTCGCTCATGCTTCCATTTTTTGCCCAGGTTTTGTGTTACTACTGAGCAACATTTCTGAGAATAATTTTCATTTTTTCCTGTTTGCACAAGAGATCTAACTTGGGTTTGCTTAGCCACAACCTCTGAGCTCCAGATCTCTCTTCTCCATCCTGTCATGGCTCCTTTTTTACCTCAGGAGCAGAAGGGAATTACTGTTTTTACAATGATTTTTTTTATAATTGTAGCATTTCCATCCTTTCTTTCATGGTATTTTTTTGACTCTGAGAACACAACGGGGCCTTTTCAGACTACAAGGAATTGGTCAGCCACCTATGTTGGTAGAACAAAGATAAAAAGGACTGAATACATCAATGTTCTTCAGTGTTTAAGTATTCAATATATTGACGTCCCTTTAAAAAGGGATGTGAGCCAAAAAAACCCAAACCCAACCATAATGAATTTCAGTTCTAGCTGAAAAAACAATTGGACAGCTATGATGAATCATCTCCTATAAAAAGAGAAAATGCTGTAACTTTTTATTGTTTCCGCATCAGACACAGGACTGCTGCTCTGAAAAATCTGTGAGCTGGGGATACTGACATGTAAATAAATCCACTGAATATTTTCCTCTGCTTTGGACTTCCCAACACTGGAATTGCCATGTAAAAGAGCTCCTCAGGCAGGAAAAGAGAATAAAGAAAACTCCACATTGGTGTGTTTCAAGCTGCTGAGTTTATTCACGATGGAGCCAGGTCTAAAGAGATCAAGTCCTGCAGCCTGGTGACCGACACCCACCTGCCTGAGAGAACAATCTGCGTCCCTTTTTTCTCATGAAAGCTGCCTCGTTAGCGCTCTGGGCAAAGCCTGCAGCTGGAATTGCTCTGCAGTGTCTCAGGGTTTGATTACAGCGGGACACTTAGTGCTGAGGGGATGTGAGGGGAGATCTGACTGATATCTTGAGTCCACCTCTGCTGCCCTTGGGTCTCCATGATGCTGCGGTGGAAGCGTGATAATGCTGGATAATCTGATCAGCAGAAAGTCACAAAGTGGGAAGGCATGTGGGTAAACTTTAGACGTTCGTTTTTGTGAGTCTGGACACAGGGCTCCAATGATGGACAATAAATCTCAGTTTAGTCTCCCAGTAATTCTTAACCTCTGCTGAGAGGACAAGATTGATTTTTATTGCTACTTGAGATGCATGCAATTCAGAAGCAACTTCAGTAAAGCCAAACACATAAGCTTCCAGGCGCTGAAGTCAGTATAAAACTGGTTAAAGGAAGAAAATATAAAATCTGTAACTGTATACTGTGCTTACAAAAAAAATACATATACAGATTTACTACTTTTTGACAAGGTAATGCTAATGCAAAGAGATGATATTGCAGTTTTAAGCTAAACTTCACTTTTACATAAGCTGTTAACTTATATAAGCTTATCAACCTGACTTCTGGACTACTTGAACAGCGGAATTAACTTCTGTACAAATTTTTGATATTAGTTACTATAGTGAACACACTTGGAAAAACAAAACTGTTAAAATTTATTGATAAAAAGAAAATTTAACAGATCTTCTCACTTGAAATCTTCAGATGAAAAAGTCAGTATTTTTACCAGATTGAATTTGTATTACATTGGACCTTAAAAAATATACATCGTCCCAAAAGGAAAATAGAAGAATATTACTGAATCTTGTAGGAATACTATATTTTTATATATCATCTACAGTAGGGAAAAAAAAGTATTGGTCTCTGAAACTCACAGTTCTCTTGCATTTTTATGAATACACATTTTAATAATGCTGGAGAGATCCTGTGCAAGTTGGATGTTCAATGTATATTTGCAATGATGCTCCTATGACAGCTTAGCATTCTTACACATGTATAAATACTAACATGAAGTACTAAACCATCCAATTACTCTATTTAAAGTATCTCAGTAAACAAATGGGAATTCTGGAGTTAGAAGCTCTAGAAATATATTTCCCAAATGTTTTTGCATGCTTTGTATGTGTGTGTGTATGCAGAGATGAGTGTTGAGTTTCTATACTGATGATAGCTAAAAGATACAGGTGTCTAAATTAAAGTGCAGAAAAAAAAATCACCTGCCATGTTAACAAGTTCAGTCTGCCTTTTTTTTTTTTTTTGGTTTTGTTTTGTTTTGTTTTGTTTTGTTTCCAAACAGATTATTAAATATTTTGTCAAACAAAGATGAATTTTTTGGATGCCTAAATATTTGCAAAGGAGGGTGATAAACGGGGAGATGAAATGGAAGTGGAAGGAACTTCTGAGAGCTCAGAAATATAAGAAAAATAGTACTCTAAACAACTTCACTCCCAAATTTCTGTGCCACTTACCAACATTTTGAAATTGTGAAATAACCACAGAAATGGAAAAAGAAGGGAAGAAGCAACATTCATTCCACATACAACTCACTTCTGAACCACAGAGCTACCCTTGAATTTTATGTACAACAATGGATGGATGAACAAATATATTTTCAGGACTAAAGGGACCCATTTTTCTCATAGTTGTCATGTAGAGCTTATTCTATATATTTTTGTTCTGAGGTTCACTAAGAATCAATTATTCAAGACATATTTCAAATAAAATCAAATATTCATTTATTTGGAATTCTAGCCAAACAAGTGTCTGTCTACACACTTTATTTGGTGCATAGGAATGCATGCAGTAAAGAAATATAAGAAAACCAGGTAAATCCTGTTAATATTAATTTTTCTAGTATCTTCTGCTTACGGAGTAAGTCAGTTTTTTAAAGGTTCAAAAGAATCTATTTTGCTATTGAGATCACCTCCTCAATAATGACCTAGCCTTTTCTTTGGAGTAGTAGGAACGCAAGTGACTGTAAAATATTAGGAATTACTTAAGACTGAATATCATTTTTATCTTTGACCACTCATCATGGCCTCTCTTCTACTGTTCAGCCTGTTCCCTGAAGATTTATTTGGAATTATATCTTTGAAAAATCTTGTCTTGTTGACACAGCAGTACTTCCTATATTGAAGATCAAGCTATTTTCAATATATTTTCTTAGGATATTTTTAGTGGTGAAAAATACTTCTCTTCAGCTGAGAATAAGTTACTCTGCAAGGTAGTAAAGGGAATTAAAATGTATACTGCTAAGTCCTTGTGTGGGTAAGAGGCTACAGAAATGCCCAGGCATTGCTTCTGTGAGTGAAAAAGAGCCTACACTTAGCAACCTGCTCAAGTCAGGAGACTTATTGAGTGTTGCACTAAGTTATGATTTGGAAAGGCATTGATCAGACTCAGTGGTAATTCTTTCACTGTGCTTTATGGGAGTGGGATAAGTTCTCTTCCCATTGAGCTGATGGTAGCTCTGCCATTGATTTCATTTGGAGTAATAGCATCAGTCCAAGTGTCTTTTGCAGGACAATAAAATACAGTTTATTTAAGTGCATAAGAGGATTTTACGAGACAGCAAAGCACGTGGGCTACAGAGAGTAGAAGCAGCAAATAAACCAGACAAGTAAGACAAACATTCCAGGCTTTGTTCTTTGTAATCCACCAGTTTTCTGTATCGGTTGTTTGCAAATCCCAGTTTTCTCATCTCTTCAGTTGTTAACTGCCCACACTCCTTTATTCAGTCCACATTCCTTGTCTAATTACTGTTTTTCTTCCTGAAGAACTTCGTCATGTTCTTACTCCTCAGAAGTTTAATCTTTTCTTTCTTTTCATTTTCTTTGTTGCCTATTAGGTTGTTCCGTTTTCTACCTTATCAGATCATACTCTCTGAGTTTTTGAAATAAGGACTCTCTCACAGCAGTGTTCCCTCTGAACTCATCTTCTCATTTTTGAAAAGGGAAAAAAGGTAGACAAAGAAGACCTGGGGAGATACAGGCAGGTTTTCCCCACCCAACAACAAGACCATTGAAAAGATCCTCCATGTAATTTATGCTAAGGCACAGGATCTTCTACAACAGGGTTACAGTGTTGGAGCATAAGGAAAGACATCACCTACCTCAGCTATTTTGAGTAGCTTTGAAATTCTCACCTCCCCNACAGTGCTTGAAAAATAGAAACAAGAAAATAATCAAAAAAATAAAAAGTAACAATAATTAAATAAAAACCCATCCTGCAGAAAGTTCAGTTACAAGGGAACAAAGAAGTGCAGTACAGCAGAGGATGCTGAGTTCTCTGATGGTATCATAGATGTTTGGAAATGGATACTGACATGCAAGAAATGTGTATTACTTTTCCTTTCAATATGTTTAGATCACCAAAATCTCTAATTAGCATATGAGTGTTTCCTAGTCTTTGTGAAATTCTGAAAAAAATTTGTTGTAACCCAGAATATTTTCTTGCTCTTCGTGAATAACAATCCATTTCCTAGGGAAGTTGGATTTTTCATGGTCACTATCAACAAGAAGAGAATGGAAACTTTGTTATAGAGAGCAAATTTCCCCTTGGGGTTTTCCTAGTTTTAAATTGTATTATATCCTTTCCTACACTCTTTTGGGGTTTGGTTGCTAGTTTTCTTTAATTATAATACTTATTGAGATTAATTCAGGCAATCCTTTAGAATTCGTCTTCCTAAAGAAGTTATGCATTTTAATTCTTCTACCATTCTTTTAATTTATAGCCACCTAACCTCTTTTTCAAGTATGCATTTTGTTCTGAACAAAGTCTGAATGATGATTTTTTCCACTTATGAAAAATCATAACCTGTTGATCCAATTAAAAATGGACAGAAAACCCTGAAAATCCAGGAAAGGGTCAATCTTATTTTATTTTTACAGAACTTTTTTTTAATATTTCCCTATAAGTATTTTTCCACAGTGATAGGATAGAATAGTAAGTAACAAAGAAAATACCATTCCTTGTATTATCTAATGGAATGCTTTCAGTGTCAGACAGAAGGTGGGAACAATACTGGGTGGCGTTGGTGGGAATATGAACAGATATGGATAATTAATTGTAATAGCAGTAACAAAATTGCTTTCAGCCTACATAGGTATTGCAAAAATGGCCCAACATTTATGTTCTTCACTCTTTCTGAAAACTTTAAATTATATTCAATAGAATATATTAAGAAAGCTATAGATCATCAAGCTGTTTTGCCTTCACTGATGTTGAGATAGCAGCAGAGCTCACTCTGAAAATATTTGAACTAAAATTATGAAATAATTTCTTGACATCATGTGGGTTACTTTGAATCCTAGAAGTAGACAACTGTGACTAAAATTATGATACTATTACAACAGCCTAGTTTTCATACGTCTCATTTATATATCAGTGGTAGGAGATTTTAAAAGAAAAGTTCTGGGAGAGTATCCGTTTTAAGGAGATGCATTTGAACTAGAATATCTGTAATTACATTAAATCAGTCCTCTGATTCAGAAATCATCATCAGTTACAAATAGTTTTGCCAAAAACATTTTTTACTCTGAGTTTTTGGACGAAGAGTTTGATGACATTGCCGCTCCATCTTGTTCTGTCTTAATAAGGTGTTCATTAATACAATAAAACAGTGAGGTTGTTTGCAGCAATGTAGGAGAAGTTCCCTGAAGAGCCCTGGGACAATGCTCCTCACACAGGTACATACCCAGTGATACTTTGGAGCACATTGCACCATGGGACATTATTAACACATTAAAGGAACTGGTGGTTTGAAAAAATTGTGCTGACAAAAATCAGTGTGCTCTAATCTTCCTTGCAGAGCAACAAAGAGGGCCATGAGCAATTCCACCTTAGTGTCTTGATGAGTTTATTAAGTCTTTTTTTGACAACTGTAAG
Source organism: Donacobius atricapilla (assembly GCA_013397315.1). Lineage (NCBI taxonomy): Eukaryota > Metazoa > Chordata > Aves > Passeriformes > Mimidae > Donacobius > Donacobius atricapilla. Next base: position 835,421 of record WBMY01011685.1, read on the forward strand.
ATTATTAGAAGGAACCATGAGATATCATCACCACAGAATGATAGATATTCCTTATGTTATGAGCCAATGAAATGAATTCTGTCTTGTAATAGCCTGTTCAAAGCAACTTCCCAAAGACAAATTGAGGTAAGGCAGAGATGAAATTAGTGTGAAGGACAAAATACTGCAAAGGATTAAAAAAATTACAATGTCCTTCAGTATAGGGAGTCTTCTTTTTTTTTTCTCAAAACAACTCTTAACCTTGAAGCCAGCCTTTTTTGTCTCTGGTTTCTGTTGTCTTTGCTTTATTTAGCAACCTGCCAAACAGCTTTGCCTCAGCTACATTAATTATTAGAGAATTGCAGTTCTGGTAGTTGTGCAAAGGGTGATAATATTGAGAATTGCAGCTAGATTGAGACGTGGCAGTCCTGCTAAGGAACAAAGAAGAACAAGAGCATGTCAATCAACCACTTCAACCTCACCAATGATTTTGTACTTAATCTCAATCAAGATCAACTCCAAAGGTTTTGGAAATGAAGTTTCCATGTACCTGTAAAATAAAAATGGTAGGAAAAAAAAGTAATTTTTCCTAACTTTTAATATTATGACCAGTAATATCAAAGTCTGGAATTTGGCAGAGAAGGGTCATGTGGCAATTCTTGAACTGAAATTTAAACAGCCCATAATTTGAAAATCCTTGCATGTAATGCTTCCATACTGGGACTGTTTTAAAATAAACTTTACATTAACAGTGTTGAAGCTATGGCTGAGTTGGTTTCAATAGTATTTGAAAATAATTTCTTAAATAATGTTCATGCAAATATAATTTAAATTTTCTCTATGGACCATTATGCTATTTTAAAACTAAAATAACTTGTCAATATTTATGATATTAATACATGTCATGAAGAATTCTTTTAACTGTTATTGTCCATTCTGAAAATAAAAACAAAATTAAGCCTAGAAATACTACAAATTGTTTTCCTTATTATGTGACTTCTTCTTTTCAATATATTCTAGTTCTTTCTTTATTGTATTTAAGGCAGAAGCAATAAAAAGCAATTGTTTCCATGAAAGATGTGACATATATATTTCTTCAGAACTATATTCATGAGAACAATGCCCAGGAGATGGTTTAAAAGCCACATGATTTCAAGAAACACACACCTTCTGCTTGGCTTGAATTCTGTACATTTTGCAGACATTTACTTGATTTAACTTCACTGTTAATACACTTAAATGAGGTGTGTGTATGTGTGTGCATGTGTGTGTGTGTGTAACATTTGCTGCTAATGAACAGGGACTTTTCTGCTGCAACGTTTCATTATAGAGAGCAATTACACAAAGAGCATGTCAAATATATTATACTTTTAGTGTGAAGGTACAGTAAATCAAAGGGAGAAACATCTTTCCCGTGCTGGGTTCTGAATGGATATTTTGAGAGATTCCCCAAATAGATAAATGGAACAATTATGAATAAGATTTGAAGGTAAGAATGTTATCTATTTGTATATGGGACAAGGCACTACCTTTTCTCCATATAAATCAGCAGTACTTTACAAACTTTGAGCCTTTTGAAGAATCTATGGAGTTAGACATCTGATACAATTTTAAAAAAATCTTGTAAATATTTGACTCCCACTGATTTTAGTTGGAGCAGATACCTGAATTTCTTTTGAAAATCCTTCACATTGCATGCCAGAGGTTTAAATGATTTTTCTTCAAATACAAAAATTATGTTAGTGGGTCATATATATATAGGTATATATCTGGACGTATATTTATGTATATATATACATTAATCTTTTCAGAGCTGGGGGCCAAAAGTTTAATGGACAGTACCTTTAATGAAGTGAAAAACATACAATTTATATTGAAATTCAATATATACACATTTGACACATATTTCTTAGTAGAAGAGTTGAGAGTTTTTCTTTATACATTAATTAGTTGATCAGACATAAAATAAACTGGAAAAGACATATTTTTATCTAATAATAAAATACAAGTTTTAACACACATTATGAAAAATTAGTTGAAATGTCATAACGTTTCATTATAAATACATACAGTGTCTTTAGTTCTGGCCAGATCCTATATGGTGAAGTCTGGAAATAAATAGCATTAAGAACTGGATTTATCTCAGTACATGCAAACACCTACAGTATTGACAACAGTGCTTGAGTGAGTGTCCATATGCTGCTTTTGAGAGATATGGACAAAAACTCTTACTAGAAGTGAGGACATAATTAATTTAATCTTGAATGGACATACGAAAAAGACTGCAGAATATTTCTGCCTATGTCTCTACACTGGCTACAAAAGGACAGCCATATGACGAGGGTAGAAAAAGGGTTAGGAAAGATAACTGACAGTATCCCCTGACAGGAGTGGTATGCGTTTCCTTAAAATCAATCTGACATGCATAACTAGCAATGCTTCATGGAAGCTCCCAGTTTACCATTTCTATGCCTGCTTGGAATGTGCCTCTTCCACAATAAAGCTGGACTGCTCTGTTTGGTTTTCAGTAATTTGCGTATAGAAATACCTAGGAACAAAATTTCTGGTAATGTGAGGCAGAATTCAGTTTATCAATTTTTATGTTTTTAGGAATATAGGAGAATTTAGGAATAAGGAGAACTTGTATTGTATTCCTGAGATTTCTTTTATAAAAACAGACACCAGTATTTGGGTCTAAAGTGTTGTCTTTGGTATTTTCTCTATTAACTTAAAGGATACCTTTGCCAGGCAAGAAAAATCACTCACTTCCAGATGCCAGTCAATTACTTTAAGAACTGCTGGAGAGTTTCACTTCTGATCAATTAACTTTTTGGCTCTCAAAAGTGACAAATTATCTAGCATATAACTTGAAAGATCATGTGGGAAAGTGAAATTTAGCACTATTTAAGATTTCCTGCCTGGAAAGCATTGATTTTTTCATTGCTTTAGAAGTTGAACTGAATACCAGGTTCATATTCCTGGCTGAATATTCACCATATGCTCTTGTTATTCGCTCTAAGAGTAACATCAGACAGTCCCACTGGAGCTTGAAGATCCTGTTGTGCAGGGATTAGCTCTGATTTTCATTCTACAAGCATTATAGAATTAGGTTCTAGATAAGACAAGTAGAGGATGGCTCTTTTATAAAATTCCTCTGAAGTTCCTGATGGTATTTATGAAGGCAAATGAATCTGATTTCACATTCATCAGAGCAGACGAAGATCCTCTGAGATGTTTGCAGGTACTTCCTATAGTGTTGATGGCTATTCCAAAACCAATCACAGTAGTAACTAAGAAACCAAAATAATAAATAGCTAGTTTAGCTAATCACAAAATATTTTAGCATAAATATTGTCTACAAAGTAGGAAGTTTAATACTGAACCTAGGAAGAGCAATTTCAAGCACTTAAAAGATGTCTCAGAGTTAAGAAATTGGCAATTCAACCTCTTAAAAATGTCCATTTGGATATGTTTTTGACTGTACATCAGCACTCTCTGAAACATAAATATTATAGGTTGACTTGTCTTATCCATTCTCTCCCACCAATATGTGATGCACTATGCTCAGAAACAGACTTGATGATGACGATGACGTTGATAGGTTGGGATTTGGAAATAATTTTATTGAAAAGTGTCTGAAAAAAAAATGCCCTTATTTGTACATACTGAAGACATTTTCATAGATGAAGCAAACACCTGCACGCACAAACAATCCTAGCCCACAGAAATGCAAAGTTTATGAGTTTGGACATCTGTGTTTGCTAACAGTTGTCACCATAATTTAGAGAGTCTTGGGAAGCGAAGGGTTATGGAATTAATCTTGACACATATTTCTGAAGGTGAGTTTTTTTCTGTAAACTGTCTGCTATGTCAGTGTGTGTGTGTATATTTTATTAAAATGTACAATATATTAAGGCATAACCTATTATAATTTAACATGGATATTATTTTCTATTTGTATAGGTCTAAATTTAGGAAGACATTTAAATATTTATCTATCATGCTTTCAATTACTTCACTTGCTGTATGTTAAATAATTTTCCAAACCAAGAAAACTTCTTTTGTCTCAGGGTCAGAAAGGCACTGTCACTAGCTCTGCAGTTATTTCTTTCTGTCAGTGGATACAATTAAGGATGCATATTTCCCCAAGGTCACGCAAATGTTCTATAAAATCCAGTGATTTCATTGGCTGGCTAATTGATTTTCAGAGGAAAATCAAAAAGTGACCATCTTATTAACTAGCAGAGCTTAGCATCCAGGATCCACTGGTTTGGGCAGAGGGACAGAAAAAGTCACAGATGGAAAAATATAAAAAGCAAGCAAACAGAAAATATTGCAGCCAAAAGCTCCAGTCATTGTTCAGTTTTCTCCAACTTTTACTTTAAGGCCTTAAAAAAGTATTTTTAATCTCATCCTTTTTCGTTCACAGTGGCAAGTAAAGCAAATATATAAAATGCTACATTGGTAGCAGAGCAGGTTGTTTTGTTTATTAAGTCAAAGTGAAATGTTAATTTACACTCAGAACATAAAAGCAAAGGGGAGATGATTACAGCTTCACTTTGGTTGCTCAGTTTCTAATAATCTTCTACATGTAATGAGACTGGGGAATGGAGAAACCTTTTCCTGACAATGCTGGCAGCAGGATAACTTCTACATGCTATTGATTTTTCTTCATTGATTGTAATCTTCCTCTTCCTGAGCATCTGTCTTTGCTTCTCTGACATATTGAGCACTGAATAGTCCCTGAGTAATTCTTGAACAGTTTGGGATCATTTTTATTTTCACAGGACAGTTGAGACCAATGGAGTGATTTATGTGTACTTTGGAAGGCAAAACAAAACAGTACTTCTCTGTGAATAACTATGGACACAAAGATTATGTTTTTTTTAAAGCATCCCCCTCTTCCCTCCTGTCCAACCCCCCCTTTACTTCCACACTCCAATAATTTCATAAGTATGTGCCAAATCATGTAGAGGAGAACACTAAAGCATAAACAGCTCTCACAGCTGTGATTTCAGCCATGATTGATGATGAAATACCACTGGAGGGATAGCAGGAAAATGAATATTTATTAATGATATAAAGTGCCACTGGTTTAAAATCTAGCAAGATCCATCATTTTATATCCATGGGATGTATGCATTGAAAGCAGGATGTTCAATAAAAGCAGCCAAATACCTTAGTCAAAACATAAGTAATTCCAGTGGGCTGCTGATTGAATTCCTCCCTTAAAGTGAGCTAACCATAGTGGTTTTCATAAAGATTTTATTCACACTTTAGCTGCCATTAAGATTACATGAATAGTAGATCATGTAGGCCTAGCCTAGAAAAAATTTGCAGTAGCAATAGTTTTAGCATATTATAAAAACACATAGCTATCCACAACTATCATCCACGTACTAACATGCAATTTACAATCATTCTCTGCAAAGGCTCTGCAATTGTTTGATGTGTAACAGTTGGCTTTTTCTGCCATGACTTCATTAGCTTTCATTTTATGAAGCTGATAGGTCAGATAACCTGTAGCACACTGCTACAGGCAGTTTTGCATATTTTTTTATTCACAGCAGAATTTTGCTCCGAATGATCCCAGTGTTTCAGAAGTTAAAAAAGGCAATTTCTGGCTTATCTGATATGCAAAAGAGATTTTTTAAAAAAATTATTTTGCAAAAGAAAAAAGCGATACAAAGAAATCCTTGTGTCTTTCTATTTTTAATGTGGGCATGATTAGGAAGCATTGTCCTATGTTGATTCTTTTTTCCCTCTGATGTTTTTGCAGTCTGTTATATGGGATGAGCTTGTTCAGACAGTAAAAAATGTAGCTGATGTGTTGACAGCAAAGGAGAAATTGACTGATGGAATTCAGCTGCATAATTTAACATACAGCTTTCAAGTCAGGCTGGAAGTTCCAGAATGTTAAACTTTGGCTAATGGATAGTGCTGAGAAAGACAGGGTTCAGAGGAAGTCTAAAAATGTATCAAAAACATACTCATGGCTAAAAATGTAAGAAAAATGTTTATTTACTTTGTTTGGGAGAAAGAAAAAGAAAATAAACATATAATTGTTGCTGTTGGCATTTGGACAGTAAGAAACAATGCATGCACTCTACACACAAGAGGAGGATCTTTATGATCCCTAATGAAATTAACAGCAAACAATGGAGACCAAGGCATCTCTTCCCTTGGGTCACCACTGGCCTGGTAAGAAAGCTTCACCAGATCCCTGGGTTCATTGTCATTTCACATGTTCGCACCCCTCGGTGGGAAGCCGCCTGCCTTTGCATTTATTACTGTGTTACCTGGGCTTTATAGTTGCCTGAATAATGAGCCCAAAAGACAAGAGCAGGGACTGGGGCAAAAGGGTGGGAAAAGGGGAAAGAGCTTTGGTAGCTAATGGTAGCTGAATCCCTGGACACCAGGTATCTCTTGTATTCAGCGTAAGGATTAGCAGCTCCCACTGCCAAGAATAATAAAGAAAGGCCTGGCGCAGCTTTTTGGATCACAGGTGGAAAAAGAATGTGAAAGTCACATTTCTTTAAAATAGACCTGCTATTTATTGACCTTTTGCCATATAGTCTCATTTAAAAATCCCCCCAAAATTAGGAGTTAAAAGGTTAAAAAGAATAAATTGTTGCAGGACAATGAATTATTGTAAAAGCAAATGAGTCTTACACAGCTTTGCTTGTTCTGTGTGCTGAGCAAGCATTTTGCCATTGCTGCTTTCCCAAGGTATTCCCAGTAGCTGCAGTGTGCAGGGAACATTAGAAGTATCTTTTCTGAAAAGTATCTTTTCACCCACTCCTGTGTGAGATACAGAATTAAGTTAACACTCATTTGGGAAAGAATAATGATGGTGATCTATTTTCATGTAAGGAGATCAGAACATTTCCTTCAGGCAAGTAAACATATTGCAGGTGAACTGAAAAACAGAAGTCAACCAATATTCATAATGACAAGGTTTCTGATTAATTTTGTCTAATGCTGTTGTTGGGATTCAGATTGTTCTTCAAACACCTGAGTCCCACTCTGTCTATATGGACATCTGCTGCCTTGTGAAATACCCTTGACTATACTTTCTGTTTTCCCTCCGCTTGTCTGGATGGATATATATTTTTAGGCTGCTCTACTGGTTATGGGTGCCCAGGTAGGGCTCTTAGAGGTAGCTTCATCAGGTAGCAAATGGCCGCAGGGACATTCCTGCTTCCTGGGCTGGTAGTTGCAAGGTTTCTACAGTTCTGTGTCCCCAGGTGAGGTAAGTAGAGAAGTACATGCATGCACACATGCACACCCAAAATATGAATGGGACTGACCACATACACAGAGCAGCACAGAGAGGAAAGAGGATATCTACTGCTACACACATCGTGACACTCAGCCCTTTGGGTCTTTCACCTGTATGTTACATACTAGGTTTTGAAGCCCCAAATTCAGTTTTTTTAAGCGCACCATGACAATTTCTTCTCAGACCAAAAGTCCACTTCTCTTGCCTCCCATAGTTAGTCCTGTAGAAAATCATCTCCCTTAGGATTCAAAATCCTCATGGGAGAATTGCAATGCTTATTCCAGCTTTGAAGGACTTCGGGACATATCTGAATATTCCACCAGTTTGAATCAAATTCAGCTTGCATCATTCAGCAGTTGTCTAACCCTGGAAGTACCCACAATCACAAATAAGTCTTTCTGGTCAGCCAGAATTTCCTTCAATTCCCTCATTGAATTGTACTTTGGAAAACATGTCCCACTACTAGTTGCATCTCAGCAAGGAACTTGGGGAGCTTGTACAAAATGATCCAACTCAAGACAAGGAAGAAGTTTTGAGTCTGATGTTAGAGTCATGTGTCTCTGGCTATTTTTTATTAGGTGAGATGTTGGTCTGGATCCTTGTGCATTAAATGTGTAAGGAAGTTTAAGTCCCTCAAATTCTCTTAACTGTCTCCCCCAAATTAATACACTAATTTGCTGCCCTTCCAGACTTCAAATGCTTGTATTTTTGTCTGCAGACTTTAACAGGCTAGAAGAGAAGAGATCCATTGTACTCTCAGGGACAGATAATTATTTCCTGTCAGCATATCCTTATGAGAGCAGATTTGTTTTTAAAAAAGAGACTGGAAGGGTATAGACACTTTTCCAGCCTGTACTCCTGCAGAGAGGCTGAAACTCCTGATTGACATAGATGGTCAGAGGGGTAACTGTTCAAGGCATTTCAGCAGTTCCAGAAATACAACAGAAAGAGAGATGGGCAGTTGACCATAAGTGAAATGGATATTCTAGAGGCTGAAGATCTGCAGTGGAAAGGCAGAGCACTAAACTATTTTTTGCCTGAGCAAAAGGTGTCCAGCTAACTCGGGATAACTTAGTTTTCAATGCCTATATTTTCCCACCTACTAAGGCAACTATAGTAAAAGTCAGAGAAAGAGAAGTATAAAGGAAATCTAGTAGGATGCAAGGTCTAAAGGTATTAATAACTTCAAAGCTCTAATAATGAAAATCCAGCAGATTTATTCTTGTGCTTACATATGGGTATGAAATATCAGATTCCAGTAATGGACTGGTTAATAATATCAAAAATAAAGCAGTGGAGAAATGGAAATAATGAAGCTGGTTAAGATTCTGTTGCTTCTCACAGGGGAAAAAAGGGCTTTATTATGATTCAAGCAGAGCAGCCAGATTTCAAGTATTTGATACTAGCAGGTAATGGGAAATTACCCACGTTTTTCCTCTATTTCTGCTCCAGCATCTTAGCTTGAGCGCCCTACATCATTCTATTTCATTTGCTCTGACACTTAGTAAAAGGGTTTAAAAACTTTTTAAAAGAAGGAAAAAAAACCTCCATAAATTCTTTTTGTTTTGAAAGGAAATCACAATTATAATCACAATTTTCAGAAAACAGTATCTGTATCCTGGACTGAAGGTTAGTTACAATCGCGTGTCACATCTGGATAGATCAACCTGATAATATAGTTTGACTGACAGCAGCATTGCCAATTTGAGGAAAGGCACCTCTAACTGGGGCAGCAATTCCAAACACATTTCTTCTCCCAGTGTATAACGTGCACCTCTGCCTCTTGGGCTCTGTATTGCTCCTTTGGCTGGAGGGGTCATAAAAATCAGACTTTAGCAAGGGAATATCCACACTGCTGCCAGGGTCTCAAGGACCAGAGCCTTTACAGAGGTAGCTTATCTATCTTTAATCTACATTTCTTAGGTAAAATCCCTGGACTGAATATATTAAAAATCAGGTTTGGGCAGACAATATTAAAACCATCAGTAAAGCTGTGGAAACTACCCAAACCAAAACATGCTTGTGGAAACCTGTAGAATCTTCCCTTCATTCACTGCATGAGGGTTAAATATTTACACTTCCTCACCAGAAAAAGTCTGATCTAATCAGTGCAGTGGCCTGTATTTACAATGACCCTTTTCTCTAACACATTTCTTGCTGCACACTGGCTACTGGCATTTGCTTTGAAGGCAGGTAAGAAGCAGGTAAGAACCATTTATGAGAGCCATTCCTGAAAGGAAGCAGACAAATGCTTTTATAAATTGTGGAGGTCACAACTACCTTTTAATGGGCAAGCTTTAAGCTGGTTTCACTTTTACTTATGGAGTTCACACAGCACATTAATTCTAGATCCATATTTTGTGGCACAGTAGCCAAAACGGGGGCTCCTGAAGCCATGAAAAGTTTATTGAAAAAAATTCATAATCTCGCGTTAAAAGTACATTTAAACAACAATTTAAGTATTTCAAATTAATAGTCTTCAAGATAATGACTTAGTCTTAAAATTTAGGAAATATGTTCTGTGTTATTCCTTTATGTATAAAACTGTTCAATCAGTTCTTCAGTCCTGGAAGCAGAATGAAACAATAGAATTTAAATGACGAAGACAAATTGATAAGAGTAAACAGTCATGTTGAAAAGTCCCCACCAATCCAGATGATGACAGATAAACCAGACCACTTGGTGTATGATGAATAAAGTCTGCATTCCAGCTCTTAATTAACACAGTGAAAATGCAGGAAAGGTTGACATCCACTTGGGGTAAGATCCATCTCATCAGACTTTAGACACCTACAAAGCAGACATCTCCATCTAAATGCCTGTCTAGACTCCTTCTTTAGCTGATGAAGAGGAATAAGAGGAATAGACACTTCCAGAGCTTTTTAATTTTTTTCCTTGTCATTTTGTCTCCTTTCCAGCATAAAGATGAAATTAGCTGAGCTCTAGATGTGGCAATTTTTCTCAATCAGGTATGAAAGGGGTATATTCTCTGGCATCATTGATGCAAATATCTGCATGGTAGGCATTTGTATCTAGCTAGATGAATCATACTGACAGTCTGTACGATTTTAACTCTTCCCCATCCTTTCTGATATAGAATTATTTTTACTTGCACTGACACAAAATGAAAGAATTTCATTTCAGAAAGGTGTATGCACAGCAGTACACAGGGACCAAGGCGAGAAGCACTTGAAATGGGAGGAACCTGCCGTGTTCAGTGTTACACAGTTCTTTCTTCTTTGGAGATATCAGAATAAAAGGAAATTGCTATATTTTTTACCCTTCACCTCTCCTAATCTATACCACTAACAAATCATACAGTTGCTGCAAGACAGGAAAAAAAAAGTATGTGCAACATATTCCAATCAAATTTGGAAATCTTGACATTTAAGGAAATTACATTTCATTTCCGTGCCACTGTTTTAAAAGTGCAGGTGAAATTTCTCAGTTTTATTTTTAAATCAGAAGGCAAGACCTTACAAATATGCTTAAAACAAGATTAGTTTTGCATCTAAATAGTAAAAACTGTTGAGATAAGACAGCAAAAATAGTGGGATTCAGAGGTGAGCCCTCAAAATTAGTAAGTGGTTCTGCTATCACTTATAGACAAACCTTATCTTGATCAATGTATACGTGCATCATAATAGCATCTTTATTATTATCAGCATATTTTTTACTTTTTTGTTGTTGTTTTGCAGGTTTTCTTTCCTTCTCCTTCATCCATTTTTAATATAGAAATTGTGTTTCAAAGACTGATAAATCTGCACGTTGCTAATTTTAATGATCTGCCTGTGAAATTCCAAGTAATTATGTTCATAATTAATAAACATTTTCTGTATATTTTAATTAAAGATTTGATGTCCAGGACTCTCAAGTTTTCTTACTGCCAGTGTAACAGCATACACTCATCCCATTCTTTCTCTGCAGAGCTCACACCAGGTACACTTGTGCCTCAAGGGACTGTCTGTAGTCATCATCACAGCCCAGTTCAGAAAGCACATTTTGATATATGCCAGAATCCTCAGACTTAAACTTTTGACTGAAAGCATGGAATTTCAAGGACTTCACTTCGGAGTGTTTTTTATGGCAGAGACTTATTTCTGCTCAGAAACTGAGATGAGTCTCTCCCTGTCCCTTGGATGAGCAGGACCAAGCCAAAATGCTGCAGCTTTCTTCTCCCTGTGTGATAAGTAGAGGTGGTTAATAGGAAGATGACAATTATAGCTGCCTTATGGACAGATATTTTATTTTAATGCTTGCAATGTGGTCAGATGCCATGGTATAAATAACAGCACGAACAAACAGCTATAACAGCACTAATGACCTTGTGAGACAGTTTGCAAATTGAAAGGAATTTCAGCGTGCTCCTTATTCTGTCTTTTAAAGAAACTGCACTTACCTTCCTTCTGCCAGGGAAAGGAGACAGCAAGTGTGCTCTTTATAAGCACCAGGACTCTCAAGGGATGTAGAAAATTATGCATAATGGAGCTGTCAAGAATCTTTCATATTTAGACAAGAAGTTGACATAGTTTTGGCTTTTTGCCAGATCTTAGGAATGCTATCATTTAGAAGGTGAAAAGTATGTCTTTTTTTCTTCATATCCAGTGGCTTTCCTTTTTTTTTTTGGCTGACCATAACCCTTTGAATATTAACTCAGCTGGGAAAAAAAAGTAATTATCTCAACACAGGTAGGACGAAAACATCCAGTAATTTTCTTTAGACAATATCTAGTAAAACTGTATGTTCTATTCTCCAAGCTAAGTTTGAGAGCCACAGCAGAAAAAAAGATTCATCCTCATTTTTTTAACAATATACTGCAGAAATGTTTAATTTTTTCAGTCTGTTTAGCTCTCACCCATCTATTGCAGTTTTAAAGAAAAATATTGCCAGCACTTTTCATATTGAGGGGCTGCAGGACAGCTCTGGGCCACCTTGCAGCCACATTGCTGAAGGTTGTTATTAATTGTCAGTCTGTTACCATGCTTGTGCTGCTCAGAGATGTCTGATGGCTGGAACTTCATCGTGCAAATAGACATAGTAAAGGAATATCTTGATAACTGCAGGATATGATGTTTCCTTATGAAGCCTGAAAACTCAAGGCATTTTCCTCGTGAGGGTGCCCATAGACAGCCTGTCATTATGACCTGATTGCATTCACAGAATGTTTCTGCCCTTGTCTTGTTATTGGAGAACATATTCTTGGCTTCAAACAGTTCCCTTCCCGTGGCTGGCACCTTCCTCCTTCAAAAATCCTCCAGATCTAAATCTGGTGCAGGTACTCTAAAGCAGTCTGAAATACTCTTATCCTCCTTTCCACTCTGTATTAGTCAGTGGGGACAACAGTTAGTGTGCTGTCCACAGTGTGGACTGTGCTAGAAGATAGGGCTTGCTCTCTGCCTCCCCTTTGAAATTAAGGAAAAGCACTGTAACCCTTGTTCCCTTCCCAAATATATTCTTCAGGTTTCAGCCACCAGCTCTGCCTCATGGCTGTTATCTAAGGAAAACAGATTTGGGATGGGCCTTACATGAACCTCTTATATTTACAAAACATACAAAGAAAACCCTTGATTTGGATTGTTGCATGCTTTAATCACCATGCACAGAGCTCATGGTAGCAACTGCTGAAGGGCCTTACTTATTTGAATTGATTATCTTTGTGTGAATCACATCTGCCTGTTACTAACTCAGCTTCATAACAATATTTGTTTTCTACAAAAAGGAAGGAAGATGTCACGCCATACAATTACCTCTCAGAAAAAAATAGACTTATGGTCCCATTGCTATCATAACTTCCTATTGAGCTGTCCAGTCCTGCACAATTGGGATCAGAAAATAGGACAGATCAATAGGACAAAATGATATTATGTTAAAAAAAAAAAAAAAAAAAGTCAGTGCTATTCAAGATTTTGTCCAAGCTTTTTTGCTATTTATATAACAGTTTATGGTAGAGGGGTTTTCCTATCAGTAAGATTATCTAATATTTTGGTTTATTTAATCCAAAGGAGTAAATTTACAGTACTTCACTTAGTCTAACTCCTTGAATGATCCTGTGATGATGGGACACATTGTGCTACTGGTTAATGTACTGTAGCTGGAGTGAGACCATTCCTGAAACAGCCAAAAGGCTTTGTATGGACAAAAGGGCAGATAGGATTCCACATTACTATTGCCACTACTCACACTGGCAACTGAAAGAACACAACAGAAGAGAAAATTTGGAACCTATTGCTTTAAGGTATGTGGAAATATTCCTCAAACGTGTTGTCTTCTGATGCTTCATTATACATGAGAAATTTAAATTGCTACTATTCATATTTTCTATGCAATATTATTCTCTGATCCTTGTCTTCCTTGTGCAGTTGCAATCCTTCCTCTGATAAGGAGGTATGTGTTATAATTCTGTTTAATATATTTGCATTCTTTATAGTGCATGATTGGTATTTATACTTTTCCTATTAATAGAGTTCTTTCGTCTTTCAAACATTATCTCATTGGATTTCAGCAAATCCTTTTAGGCATAGTGAAACTTTCAGGCTTCTGCTAGCTAATCTGTCTTCCTGGCTAGTTTTTCTTTTCTGTATTTCTGGAGGGTGAGATATTTGAGATTACACTTCCCCTAGGTATGTTACCATATCTAGCTATCGACTTTTGCTTAATGATTGAGTTTTCTACGTGCACAGCTTGTCAATACCTCATAGCTATAATTTCATATCACATTTTTTTTCATGTGAATGTCCCTTTTCTGTATAATGAAGAAGCCAAAGAAATATGGGCAACTGTAGGTAGGTGTGTGAACTGTTTCAGGCTTTTCTGAAGGGCTCTATGTACTTTGTGGAGTCATTCACATGGTCTGCAGCTGCATTATCTTGTGAGTTGAGACTATAGCAAGGCTTTCTGTAAATAGCTGCCACAAATAGATTGTTGGTACAAAGAACTGGACACACCTACTGTTGGTCTGAGAGAAATAACCATCACAATTGGTGCTTTCTGGTCTGTAAACCTCTGCAAGCCAAGGACTTTCTTCTTAAAAGAATTCTCTAACTGTTACACCTGGGGGCTGTGTGTATGTCATGACATAAAACACAATCTGAATTAATTATTTAGTATGGTGCAGCCCACTTTGACTTATAAGCTATAAAAAGCCCGCCCGAGAGAGAATTAATTATTGCTGGAAATAACATATAATTACAATGTTGCAGAGAAAAGATAAGAATTAATGTGCCAGGTGTAAGTAGATTAGACCAGCTTGACAGAAATGAGCAACTAAAAAAGAATTTATAGATGAAAGCTTACAGCCTTGCATCCATAGTGACTGGAAAGCATTACCATGTGATGACTGCTTAGTGGCTTATGTGAAATGAGATATTGGCTTTAGACTCATTGCTCAGAGACAGGTCTCTATGTCACAAATCTGACAACAAAATGGAGTGAATTGAACATCTCATCAGAGAAACAAGGAGAGAAAAGGCTCAGAGGCTAAATTAAACTTATTTGCCTTCTTGAAATGATTTCCTTGGGCAGGCATTGAGGAGTCTTGTGGCAGAGAAGGGCTTTGATTTCTCTCGGTGTTTCTGTCCTTGTCCAGTGAAGCAGGACTATGAACTCCAGGGTGGAGAGCCAGCTGAATTTCATCAGAAAAAAAAAAAAAGGAAAAATACTGCTTTATTCATGGTCTATAAACTGGGGGGGGGGGGAGACGCGCAGGACGC